>JARHVA010003625.1:1675000-1904946 GCA_037957365.1 Torreya grandis | reverse complement strand
CAATATATGTTTATTTCACCTTGATTGATCCATTATTTCACCACTTGATTCTAGCTTGGAGCCTTAAAATACTTCTTGGGAGTTCTTGAGGAAGAGGAGTCTTTGTTTTCAACAATAGACCACTCAACAACAATCTTCTTCTTCTTTTGAAATCTGTTCTAGATTGAATTTTAAGAAGGGAGATTTTGAGGAACATATAAAGGATTTGAAACACTTTGAAGCTCACTTGAAAATGTCACTTAGGGAAGAATGGGTAGCATAGACGAGGGCCGAGGTGGTATATATGAAGATATATGGGGCTGATAGGTTTGAACCTATTTTCCTTTATAAACTCTTAATATATTTTCTATTTTTTTAATGAGACCACATACATACAACATTTCACTTGAGAGGCTTTGTCAAGTTTCTATCTCAATAGGTACCCTTTATTCTTTCATTAGTTGTAATGAGTCTCTCATATAATGAATGAGATGACTAGGGACATCTTGACTATATTCCCTTTGTGTGTTAAGTCCTATCACGTACCTCTCATATCCCAAGAGAGTTTGTTTCAAACTTGAAATGTATTGATTTGAGAAGTGACTATGTTAGCTAGGGACATCTTGAGATTGAAAAGGTTGATCATATGCAACATCATAATCATGTAATGGAAATTTATTCTGATCATAGGACTGATGTGACTCATCAAAAGGCTTATAAGGATCATAGGATTGATATATATCATATTAAGGATGGTATGGTTCATTATAGAGTTGTTAAATATTATGTTGAGGCTAATAGGGAGTGTTATAGGGCTGATATGTGTCATCAAATTGTATGAAATTAAACTCTACTTCAAACTTATCCATAACAACCTCATAAATATAATAAATTAGAGATACAACTTAATTTGAATAATTTACTAGGCTGTTATATCCAACTCATTATGCATGAAGTCACCATTGATGTTTTCAATGCCTTAAAAGGTTGATACGTAGAAGAACAACACCAACAATCCTTCCACTACTTTGGACCTTAGTCACACTGGGTGTACCAAAACTATTATCAACTATATTTTCACCTTTTAGAAGGTATTTTAATCCTTCCAAATTTTTAATAACATGGAAACACCTCAATCTTATGGGTTATCTATTAGAGAGGTGAATCTCTAGGTTATAGGGTTATCTCTCCTTGATGAATCACTTGAGCTCAAACATTTATCTACCACTTGATAGGAAAAAGGAGAAAAACCTATTCTAATGAGGTTGATACACAAAATATGTGGTCCTAAACTTGTATATAATAAACTAAAGACATGAACTATAACATGAATTTAGTTACAATAGTCAAATAGGAAGGTCTCTAGGTATGAGTGTTTCACTTAGAGTTTAGTGTATGGTGCATAAACTAGGAAATTGATCCATAGGTATCTAAAGAAACTAATAAGGAGTTATTCACTTGTAAATCACACAAGATATTATTCACATTATATGAATTTAAAATATGACTACTACTTACATAGAGATAACTAATAAAGTATAAATTAAAGGAATAATTTGCTATCACTAGTCATTCATCAACCAACTAAGCACATCTACTAGACACAATCCATAAGAAGGTAAAAATTAGTTTTATTATAGTCCAAATTCAAAATATAGGTGTTTTAATGAGTAGGTATTCACCATAACTTAGGTGGGGATACAAACATAGCATATCAAGGCTCAATATATAGATAAATGAGAGAGAAGAGGAGATAAGGGTGTAGGGGAGAGAGAGAGAGAGAGAGAGAGAGAGAGAGAGAGAGAGAGAGAGAGAGAGAGAGAGAGAGAGAGAGAGAGAGAGAGAGAGAGAGAGAGAGAGAGAGGAGAGAGAGAGAATAAATATATGAGTTATGAAATTGTATCAATAGGTCCTTAATGACATTTTTTACTCCTCTAAAATTTCTCTTCTCCTCCAAGTGGCATGGAAGTTTCAAACCTTGCTTGACACCTTGCCCTGCTCTTAAAAACTACCCCTTCTCTTAGCATTTGAATGAAAAAAAATGCACTCTTGACCATTAGGTCATGTTTAAATATTATATATATATAAATTTGACACCTATCATAAATTTTATAATCTCCTCAAACTGATATCTCAATAGAAATCATTATTCATCTCTTTAGGTATCTTGAAACCCCTTTATCTCACTCGGCCAATCTTGATTACAAGTGTCAAATATTGAATTCATTTTCACCAAGGTATTATCTCTCCATTTATGTCCTATTCACATCATATAAAACCTTAAAAAACTCATTTTTAAGTCTCAAAATACCCCCAAAATCTCATTTTCACCAAAAGCTCTCATTTGGCCTCATTCCTTGTAGCCCTGAAAACATGTAACCCTCCTTGTGTAGAATAATGTACAAAGTTTATTTAGAAACTAATTATATATTTGAGGACATAGTATGTATTTTCAAATCCATTTAAATTTTAGGACCTAACTCCAATTTTAAGTATCCTTTTTTTTTCCATTTTCTCTCCTCAATTGGGCCTTAATTAGGCCCTCCTTGCCTAGAAATTGAGTTTTAGACCAAAATCACTCCCACACATGTGAAACTTCTAGTAAGTGTGTGATTAAATTTTATCCATTATAATTACATGCTCCATGTCAATTTTTATCCCCTTAGACCCTATATAGATGGGTCAACCATGAAATGGTCAAAACCCCTACTTTAGGTGCTTAAACAGGTATGAAACACAATTTGAATGTTTTGCAAGAAATTTTTTACGTTCTAAATCTTGGAATGAATTTTTTTAGGTTTAAAAAATCCTTACTCAACTTCATCCATTGAAACTAGGTATCTTAAAGTACTTCAAAGGCCTATAGATAGGCCATTTAGCTTGTAAAATAATGTATTTTCACCTTCTTAACCCATTTGATGACTTTCAAAGAAACATTTTATATCATCTTTAAGGACCTTTAAAATGTGTTTATATTATTATATTACCTTTTTTTAAGTCTTTATATATCTATACACTTGATTTTTGGGCCATCTTTTACCCTACATCTTCAAAAATTACTTTCTGTTGTGTATTTATACTTGTTTTATATGGTGTTATACTTTCACATGCCAACCAGTACCTTGAAATGGTGATAAGAGGACCTATCAGGGATATTAAATGCTTATATGGCCATTCATGAGCATTATAAGTCATAATAATGCATATCTCTCTCATCAGGTTACTACAAGGCTTTTAGAAGAGTTTAGACTAGTTTTGATTATTAATGATTGTTCATAACCCATGGGGTCTCTAAAACTAAACCAATTCCAAAAATATCAATTAAACTATCCACCTCAAATATCCCTAGGATATTAGGTTCCCATTCATTCTTCTCGTATAGTTATAAGTGCAATATTTTGTTCTTTAGGTTGCAAGTAGGCCATTAGAGAGGGGTCTGAGTTATTAGGCATTGTTAATGAAGGTTGAAAGACCAAAATAACAACCAATACCATAAATTTTTAGTATATGGACCTTTTCATCATATATAAAAATTATTTATATCCATGTATCAATTCAAGGCCTCAACAAGCAATAAAAACTATGTTTTAAAATGTAGTCATGCACTAAAGGAACTTAGGGAGGTCTTATAGGCCTAATTGGCACTTTAATTATCATTTTCTACCATTTAATTCCATTTTATGATATATACCATCATATTACACCATATAATTCCTTTAATCTCATTTTACCACCCATTAAGACATATTTTCTATGATTGTCCATATAGGCTTGTGTATGGTTTTAGGCTTGTTTGGCCTGAACATGTCTTATCAGCATTAGATTCACTTTTGATGGATATGAGAGTTATATATATTCATAATATCACTATTAAACCATTTTAAAATAATTATCCTTCCCTAAAATCATTTTTTCCTTCAAAACAAACAACATCCTTCATGACTAGGCATGGCAGGCCTGTAGGTTCTATTGACTATATATGCAAGGGTTTAGAGAGTCTACTTAGTTATCTTATTATCTAAATTTCCTTTTGAATTTTTAAAAAATAAAATGGTTTAATTTACCTATATATTCACCTAAAATAAACCCCAATCCTCTTCATGTACACTCTACCTACTTTCCAAATTTGAAACCAATATGCATTGCCTAGTAGACGTATAGGTGGAGATGAACTATAACTATGTCCTTAGGGTTTGAGACATCATTTTAAAAAATTTTAATATTAAATAATATTTAATATAGTGTTGATTACACCATTATCTTCTCTTTAATATTCTCAACTTCCCCAAATCTCATATCTTCATAAGCACACACTTGTTTCTTGATTATCTAGACCTGGTTGTAGGTGTTTATTGAAGAGAGTTTGGACATGTACTTTGATAATTGGATTTATCAAATAGGTTATGATAATTTGAGAGTGATGAACCTTTTTTTAAACTCCTTTCATTATTATACAATATTTTTACCTCTTTCATAGCATTTTACAAACTTTTTTCTTCTTTTCTTCATACATAGGTCTATACATGAGTATCTAAGAATGAAGACCCAATCCTCTCAACTCTCTCTTGAATTAAAATGGTATAGTGTCTTTATTGGTATATGACTTTTATAATTTATTTTTTTCATTGAATCATTTCTCAACACCTATTCCCCCTTTCATGGTAATTTTCTCTTTGTCCAAAAGAAGACCTATGTGTCTATCACCTGTAGGTCTACATTTTGATTGCATGGATTATTGAGACATCTCTTAAGCCTTTAACACTTTGTTTTTTATCCAATAATTTTAAATTATATATATATATATATATATTTCCTTGGTATCTTATAAACTTCAAATAAACACTATATAACCTCAAATCTCATCCTTTGTATGCACAAGGCCATTCATGAAGTCAACTCATATGCAAGGTTTGTGTATGAGAGTTAGAAGTCTCTTCATTTATTCGTGCTCCCTTGAACTACTCCAAGTTTTTAAATAATTAAATCACCTTCACCTTAGGCATTAAAAACCAACCTTGACTTTTATTTCAAACAATTACTCTCTAAAACATAGACCTACAGGTCGCAGACATGTAGGTCTCCATTCTTTATGCTTGAGGATTTGAAATAGTGTAGATTTGATCTCATGAACCTGAAATCATCTTCAATTGGATCATTTAATTTAAAATTGATTCATATCATTTTATGATATTATTATATCCAAATTACATTGACACAACAAGATAAAAACCTTTGGAAACACTTTTGTAAGAAGAGTCAACACAATCTCCAAGACCAAAATCATGCATGTTGCTTGAAGAAGATATGTTGGAGAAATAATAGAGACATTTATGGAATTATAGTTAAATTTTTAATAGTGTAAACATTTTTATATACCTTAATTTTATCCCCTCAAACATTTAAAACCTTGAAGCAACTAAGAACTATGATAGTCAACTTTACAACTATGTGCAAATGGAGTTTTCTTATCCTTTTAAGCCCATACATGTGAAATGGGAATTTTAAAAACATAAAAAGTGACTATAAAAATCATATTTATATTCTTAAAATTCTCTCATTCATTCATGTTTTGTGATACTACCATTTCAAAGGATAAAAATGAGCTTATGGGGTTGACTAGCTCTTTTAGACTACCCTATCTTCTTAACAACTATTCATAAAGGAGATGGGATGGATCTACAAAATAATTTCAAAAAAATTAATTTTCTTAGGACCCCTCCTTTTGGAAAAAATATAAGGACCTAGTATTCTCTCTCTTATCTATACCAAGCACTTGAAATCAACCTTTACAAGCTTGTGAAGAGAGCGATGGAGGGGAAATAGAGTAATTTGTAACTTTGATACCTAAAAATTCCTTCCACACATGATTTTGACATATATTATCTAAAAGGACATTGATAAACTATTTTCACCTAAAAGTGACTTCAAGAACTCCATAAAAGTGCCCAAACCTCCTTATTAAGCATTGGAATTTAAGATTCTAACCGATGTCTAACATCATAACATATATGGAAGTTGTATAAATATTAAAAGGACCTTGGAAAATGTTATTGTATATATTATTCTCTTTGGAAGATTTTCCATACATAAAATCTAATTAAAAACACCTTTTCTTTCATAAAACTTATCTTAAAGTCCAAAATATAACCTTAATCTCTCCAAAGTGGCATGAAATGTTTGTACAAGTTGATGAAGAGTAAAATATGACCTTGAAAGACACCTAGGGACCTATGAGACCACTTGACCAAGTTTTATTGCTTTATGACATGCCTCGACCACTACAAGACCAAAACAAGACATTACCTTAACTTCTCCAAATAAACTTTAAAATTTGCTAATAAGGTTTTGAAAAGGCTATTTGAAGACCTATTTAATCATGAAAAAGCTATAAACATAGATAAAAAAGACATGATAATAAATTGTTTGCCTATAGGGGTTGACATTTTGACCTTAGGGGTCAAAATTGGTCAATAATTGTCTCATAGTACCTCAAATAAGGTTTCACTAAGGGACATTGACTTTTGATTTTTATTATCATCTAGTGCATCAAACAAGGTTTTACTAGAATATGTTGACTTTAAACTTTGATTATCCCCTAGTGCCTCAAACAAGGTTTCACTATGAGATTTTTCTTCTACCTAAATATTTTCTTAGATCTCCAAAAAAAATTCCACTAAGATGTCACCATGAAATAAGTTCAATATTGTGTGATTATGTTGTTCCCAATCAATGTTTATGAGAGGTTGAATGTCAATATAATGGAAAGGTTAGTTAATGATAAAGAGATGTGTAATGTCAATGGATGGGTAAGATTTGGCATAGTCCTTTTAGATACTACTAGGATAACTTGTATCAATATTAAATAAAATGTCCTAAAAACTATGAAAATATCACAAATGTTTTCATGTGGATTCATGAGGAGTGTGTATCCAATTTCATAGCACCTATTAAGTTATGTCTATTTTGAGGTTGATTCTGACTCAAATGGATCTAGTAAGTGTATTACTAACATTGTGATATCCACTAATGTATGTTGATTCTAACTCAAGTGGATTTGGTAGAAGTGTATATCTAATGTTGTGATATCCACTAATTTATTCTAATTCTCACTCAAGAGTATTTGAACTCAATGTTGAAACTAATGTTGATTTTGATTTTGGTGTTAAATTTGATATTGGTTTTAGAATAGAACCTCATTCTGATATTGGTTTAATAATAAAGTTATTTCTAAAATGGAACCTATTTGTGATGTAAATGTAGCCATAAATAGGTACTATTGGATTGCATTCTCAAAAAATACCTTGTTCACATTTTTCTTAGAAATGAAGGATTTGGGATGAAGTAATTTTATAAAATTGGAAATGGTTAGTAATGTATAAATAATGGGTTGTTTCTCAATAATAATGGGCTCTTCAAATATGGGCTTATCGAATATGGTTTCAGTGTCAAATAGATGTCCTTCCTCAAATAAATGTAGACCATTAATGGTTTGGGTTTTGTCAAAGATGGGTGATTCAACAAAAAATTTATCAATGGGTTGACTATATTGATATTGATTTGGAAGTGGACATATTTGATCATGTTTGGGAAGGGGATCATGACATATCATGATGGAGTAGTTATCAAACTTGGATACACTTAGGTCTTTAAAAAATAATGGCCCTTAGAGGGTCAATGACATAATAGGTCTGGATTATTGGCTTTTTTTGTGTCCAAGGTGTCATTATATTTTAGAAGAAAAGATGAAATACTAAGAATATATGCCAAATAGAGTAGTTTTTAGATAAATTGAGAGAGTTTATCCATCATTTCTTGAGTAAATATCGATGATGATAGAATGAGATTAACATTTTGAGATGTCATGACTTATATTAACCTTAGACTAATTCCCTCAAGTAAGGATAATTGTAATGGGATGGGATTAGAAGTAATTGGCTTGAAATATGGCATACTTGGTATTTTATTGGAATGGGCCTAAAGATTATATTGGAATTTACCTAAATATGGTCGATTGGCTTAGATTGAATTACCCCAGATATAGTGTATAATTGATTTATTTTGATTTCCCCAAATAGGGTGAAATTTTTTGGAATAGTTTAACTTGATGTGACTTAACATTTTGATTAGATTTGATTGGAATTCATAGAAATTAATTGATTTGATGTTGGAAATTCATGTTTGATTTGGTTAATTTAATTTTATTTGTTCAAGCTCAGACTAGATTTGAAATTTGATTTTAAATGTAAGGAAATATGGATGTTATGATTGTTTATCATTCCCAACTGACAAATGTGGGAGATTGAATGGAAATACAAGATATGATTTGGATGATTTATTTATAATTGACATGGCCTAGTCCAAATAGACTTGTTTTTACTTACAACTAGACCTTGGTCAAAGTTGACTTGATTTGGATTTTGAAGTTGAATTTGAATTTGGTAGACATTTAATGTTTAATTAGGTCTATTAATGCAAATTTCAAAGTGGAACAGTTTAATCAAATTTTTTCAATGCAAGTATCCAAATAGGAAAGGAGTGTGAATCAAAATTATCTACAAAAGGGTACAAAACTCTTATTATATCAATTACCTTCAAGTGTTTGTGTCTCAAAAAGGATGTAAGTGTTCAAGTTTGGATTTGACATTGAATTACTTATCTTGGAAACTTGACTTGTGAATGTAGAAAAGGAATTTGATTATTTAATTTTTTTTTAACTTAGAATGCTCATCCTAGGTTTTTTGATTTGATTGTAAAATTTGAACTAGGTTTTGAAAAATTCCATTTGGAATGTTGGTTTGATTTGAAGTTGTGAAAACTTTGGATTGAAGTTGTACTTTAGAAAATGTTTGACCTTAACTAAAATAGGTTTTTAATTTTAAAAAATAAATTTTTGACCTTATTTGAATTTAGAATAGTTGACATTTGACCTTTGAATTTGATATTATAACTAGAATTGGAATTTATATTAGGTTTGAAACAAAAATGGATAGTGTAATAGAAATGATTTAGATAATAATTTTGACCTTGGTTTTGAATTGGTTTTGAATCAAAATTTGGAATTTGATCAAAATTAGGGTTGGCTCAAAACAAGCTGCATAAAAACATGATTTAAACAAGAGGGGTGTGCGTTTAGATAATGTAATGATATCACCCCCTAGTAACTATACCCTAAAGTCCTATGAGAAGGCAATGACACCCCAATCACATATCCTAAAAAAAAGGAGAAGGTATCACCATTTTTAATTCACATGAATCCCACTAAGGGAAAGCAAAGAACATACTTTGGAAAATATCCTGGGATAAAAATATGGTTATCTTCACATTTTTGGTCACCTAAAAAAGGGAAGATTATATGCATGAAGTAACCACAAAAACACATACTTCAATAAGTGAAATAAAAACTAAACAAGTGCATGAATTAAATAAGTGGAAATGAACAATTTTTTAGAACCTAAATTAAATTGTGTTAATTTTAAGCCCAAATTGAAAGGTTTGTAAAAATAAAAAAATTATTTAAAGTTTTGAAATCCACTTTTTGACCAAGGACCTACAATAAAGTGGTTATAAGGTTTTAATGTGGTCTTTGACAAGAAAAACCTATGGAAAATAATTTAGGATTCTAATATGTTCTTTATGATGGGCATCCTACAAGAAAACATATTAGTGCCCTCATGTTTTCTATTTTTGTGAAAAATATATGCAACATGAAGATTACTAACTCAAACTTCATAAGAAAACATGTGGTTTTATAAAAAATCACCTAAAATTGAGATTGGATAAGGAAAAATGATCCTCCAAAAGTTGGGATATTGATCATAGTATTCATCCACCAATTTCATTCACATTTACACCATTTTGGTGTTTTCAACATTTTCATTCACATTTCTACTATTTTGGAATTTCTACCATTTTCATTCCTTTTTATGCCATTTTGACATTTCTATCATTTTCACTAGTGTTTTTATCATTTTCCTTTACATGTTTACCATTTTTCCAAAACATAGAAAATAAAAAACATAGGATGTTTCCATCGATTAGTAGAAAATTTCCATCGATTAATAGGGTGTTTCCACCATTTTTTAGAAGACACATAGGGTGTTTATGTTGATTATACTTGGGATATATTTTAGTAAATTTTTGAAGAAAAAGAGCTAAATTGACTTATCAATTAGGTAAATTATATTAAATAGAAGAACAAGAAAAGTATTCATAGGATGTGTTATGTCCCGCTGAGCCTACCATTATGTAGATCAAGAATCCAAAGATGGTTAGTTCATTGTTAGTGAATACAGATAAAATATAACTACATGAGATGAAGACACTAAGCCTAATCCCTATGATTGAGTAAGACTAAGAAAATTATGAATCAAATATGAGACAAAAAACCAACATTTATGCCTTCTTTGATTTATTTTATTTACTTTCTAGCCTAAAGAGGTATGTTCTCAAATTGTAGAACTAGAGGTCTTTGGCTATGTCAAATTTGCATGTGTGCAACATCTCCACTTTTATACACTTTGTTTGGCTTGAGAATTGGCATGAGTGGTGAAGATCCTTATGCATTTTGTCATAGTAATTTTATGTCCAATAAGCTTGTCTATAATGGATGGAGTACCTTCAATTTATAGACTTTTTGAATCAATGAGGACCATCCATCTTGATCACTAGGAATGAGTCCTCACCTTCATCAATATTGGAGGTTGGAAATGTAAGAGGGTCCATCAAAGGAACCTTAGAGTGTGGAAGATATTTGGAAAAAAGTGAAATCATTACCCCTTTTAGAGTGTGTAAGAGGATGTAAGGAGTGTGTAAGAAGGTGTAAGAGAGTGTAAGAGATTTCTTCCACTCCTCTCCTTTCCTATTTAATTTTCCCATTTGATGTCACTAAGATAAGATAATATTACCTTTTTATTTTAAATAAATACGTATATTTCAAAAATTATGGAAAATCCCATTAGGGGTAGATTAGATTAATTAACAAAGGTTAATTAATAATTATAAGGAAAATGATTTTGGTGGGGTTGAAATTATTAATAGAATACATAATTAATTAACTATGGGGGGTAGTGATTAGAATACATAATTATAATTGACATGAAGTTTCTGTAGATATGCTTCCTCAGTCTATTTTTGTTATAATTAAAAAAGGAGTGGTTTGTCCCATGAATTCTCAATCTTGATTAACTTTTCCTCATTGATGAGGAGGATGATAATAATTATGGTAAAATTTGATTAAATTTTTATCCAATGATATATATAACATATTATGTGGGTGATCATTGAAATTTTATGTTATAGGTTTCACCTTCCTTATTGTAAAGGAATAATTATGATTGGTATGTTTAGGAATATATTATTTTCCTTTGTGTAAGATTTTGACTTCTTCAAAATTTGATTCAAAATTATGCATCTATGTATTGTTATTGTAGTAACCTAAATTTGATCACGAGTATTTGCTTATGCTTATTTTATCCCCTTTTACCATTAATTGACATGTGCACTTAATTAAGACTCATTTCATCAATTTGATCAATCCTAAGCATAAGAGAAGACCTTGTCTCACCACAAGGTCATCTACTATCATATAGAATTGATATTAGTAATAAAAAAACCTTCATGAAACTATATTCTCTAACTTAGACCAAAAACTCAACACCTTTCCTAAACAGACAATTTTTCCCAATAGAACATGAATGATTGGTGTTCCTATCATTGTCTTCCATTTTTTTCCTTCCCTCAAAAAATCTAAAATTTTAAAAATGAAATCATTATTAAGGACAAATTTAATATTTATAAAATATCCAATGGGTATTTTTCCCACTTGAACCATTATAAAACACATTCAATTGATTCATTTCAACAATCTTGGAAAATTTTATCAATCCTATCATAAGAAATTGTTTATAAAAGTTCACAAAAGATCAAAGTTCCCTATTCTTTGTAAATAAAAATATAAGCACTTCAAGTAGTCATGAGAAAAGTTTGAATTAGTTTTATTCATCTCTATCCAAGCATGATCAAGTATTCAAGATAATTATAGATGCATTCACACAGTTAAAGGAACACAATTGCATAAATCACTTAGGTGGGAGAACTATATGGAGATTTAATCCCTCTTTAGAGTATTGATATTTAGGTAGCACTCAACACAATGGGGTGTTTAGGTATAGAAAAACTCTAACCATTAACCCCATTTTTACTCCTTCATAATCATTTATCTCATTATGACATAAAGATAGGGTTTATAACTTCAAGAAGGCATACATATTTCTACATAGTTTTTAAAGATCAAATCAGTGTAAGAAGACCTAAAATTCACTATTACACCTGACTATTCTAGAATTTATATCTTTATAAAAAAGGACAAAATGAACTAACATAGACAACAATGACTATTATCAAGTCCTATGCACATTCATGTATTTGATGGCACTCAAACTCATCTTCTAGGAAGTTTTTGGGTTCTCTACATTATTTCTATTTGTGCATTTTGTTTTCCTATATAGTCTCTTGATGAATCAAAAATATAAGTACACACACACACACACACACACACACACACACACACACACACATAATTTATCCTTATTTATTTATATTTTACATTATCCATTTTAGTCATTTAAATTCAGTTTGTTGTCTAAAACCATGTTTACTGTACCCTATTTTATTTAATTCAATTTATCTAATTAGGGTTTATATTTCTATATTGATTCAAATTCAAATAAGACATTTGGTGAACTTACATATTGACTTGAACCTTGCCAAACCCTAAGTATTCCTTAGGGTTCTAACCTTATAGGGCTTCAAATTCTATTCAATCTTTTTCTTTATTGTTTATAATCATATGGTTATACAATATAAAATACTAACCTCCTCCATGAAATAACTTTTTAAATCAATCATAACCTATGAATAAGAAGAGATAAACATTTAAAAATCTATAGATATTGAGTTAAAATAATTAAAAATGTTAAAATTATATCATTGCTTCAATATTGAGTCAAAAATATTACTAATAACAAGTGGACAACAAAATACATGTTTGACACCTTTCATTACTCTATCTACACTTTAAAGTTCTGATAGTCATCATCCTTCTTCCACTATTTACCCATAGTTTATATCAGATACCATGGTCCATGCTATTAATAAAAATAAGCTAGGTCATCACATTATAAATATAGTCAACATGTTCCTCCTCAACCCTCTCCACCACCCACAACACAATTAAAAACACATGCATAGAGTAAATTTTTGTAACATTCACAATGATATCATAGATTCCGTACAAAACTCAAATGATGTAAATTTTCTTTTATGAAATTACTTATAATTAAGAAAATTTACCTACGTTTTTAAATGATGTTAATCTCAAATCCACTAATATTAGTGATCAATCCATTTTTCCTATATTTTAAAAATATGGTAAATTACAACCTATGAGTACATCTTTTTAAACTTTGAAAATCCCTAATAGTCATCTCATATCTATTATGAATTATATGGGAGACCTCCAAAGGCAAGTTTCAAATCTCAAATTATAAATGTTCTCATGCAATGCTACTATTAACAATAACATTTTTTAAAATCAACTTCTCACATGAGATATCTTTAAGTATCCTTATCCATCTTAATTTATCATTCCCATGTTACCTTTATTCGATGGTCAAGCAGACCCTTCCAATAATTTTACATAATATGTCTATGTATTTGGTCATTGGGATAAATAAGGATAAATATTACTAAAATCCTTTCATATAAGTCTAATAGGGTAAGCAAGTGATTTGTTATATAGTAATCCCAATGGTTCCTGACTAAACTTTATAAAGAAGGACATATTTCATAAACATGATGTGCCCAAATTTTCATTGGAACATTTACAAGTCTCAAAACAATATATTGATGAGTCTATTTTAGATTATTCTATATGATTTAAAAATACATTATACTCTTTAACATGTCGACCCTAAGATTTAGAATTGTAATTCATATTTAGTATAGGTATGCTTTCTCCACGTAAATAAAATGCATTACATAATAATTATGTATTTTATATATAAATGTGAAAAATTATGCATGTGAGCTAGTCGACAACAATACAAAATTAGACACATATTCTATACAAGGCAATTTTTTTCCAAAGATGCTTACAATGAAAGCGAATTGCCAAAATAAAATCATCCTTATATGGAACATTTATATAATTCCATTAATAATATGGAGCTATCAAATGGACATATCACACAATCAATCCAAATTCGGCCACATTAGAATACACATAAAATATTTTTTCCATTGTTATTAGCAAATAAACTCATCACACTACCTACATCTTTCCACAAAATGTCTTCTATTTAAGGAGGTAAAATCATCTTGTTCTTATCATAGAATAACATGACATAATACATAATATCATATTGCATTGCAATAAAAATTCAAAAGTATAAGCATAAGGGTATCATTTGTATAATACAAAATAAATCAATTATTGCTACTATGACAATTCCACAAGTATTACTTACAACTGTATCAAGAAGAAAGTGTCCTCACCTAAATGATTTAACAATCACATTATTAATTCATGGATTTTATTTTAGGTTTAATTAAATTAACCTTAAACAACAAAAAATTAATTTTAATTTGAGATTATTAATGCAAATTGTATATATTATTAAAAACTTATATCCTAATCAACATTAAAAAATAGCCTTGGGATACATCATATTTTCAATTACTTGGGGTCCCAAATTTTTCCTTGTAAAGGTTTTGTTCATGCCTCATTTATGTCAACAACCCTTTACATTGGGAAAATCATGAATACAAAAAATTCAAGACACAATATATCCTAATCAACAAGGCATTACATTTTCCCATGAAGGATGATTTGTTCACATACAACATGATGGTGATAATGATCAATCAGTGGATGGAAAAGAAGAGAATGTTATGTTTGTATATGACTCTCAAAGATTTGATCTTGAGGAATATTATTCATTAAACAACCCATAATCATTATATTCTTATAAACATTTCAAAAACACATTCAAACATATTACAAAAACATAAAAACTTGATTTACATAGTTCCCAATTTTTGCATCTTATTCTACCATTTTTTTTCCTTTTGTGATCAATTGATCCATTCTTCTATACCCTTGTATTTTGATGACTTGTTTTCCTCTTGTCCCTTTTATTTTCACTTCTCGGTCCCATAATAGTGTTAAATCTTTCTAAATAATAGCATTAATTTATCTTCATGCATACATTTTTCCAAATTTTTGTCATTTTCCCTATATGATGTAATCAACCAAAATAGGGAAAAAATGTCATCCCCTATTGTAATATTGATCAATATTGTCCTCTATATGTTTCTACTCATAATCTACATTTATAGAACACTAAGCTCTGATTTTATAATTTTTTATATTATTAATGCAATACCAATATGTAATTTATAATTTTAATGTAAAATATCTTTGTTTTCAAGCTCAATTGATCCATACATGTGACAAATTTTTACACTTATACATTTGATGAAATGAGAATGTACAATCAATTACCTATGTGCATTTTTTAACCTGTTACTAATTTAAAAAAGGTCTAATTCACATTTTTTAGTGGGGAAATTCCTTCTATTGATCCATTTAAATTATTGTCAGTGAACATCCTCCATTGACACTTGTTGTGAACTATCATACTAGTCCCCTTTATTCTATTTTAGACACATTGATTATATTTTAATATATGTTGTTATTGATTTTCCATATTCAAACAAAAAAATTATATATTCTCACAAACTCAAAAACATACAAATATTATCAAAAATACAAAACCAATTACTAAGCATGATTACCAATCTAATTTACATCTTTACATTATGTTTATCTAATGATTAGTAGATAACTTATTCTTTATATATCACACAAGCACTTCACATGTATCTATAAAATGTTTTGTAGTACATACACATATTTTTACAAATTAAGATGTGATAATATGTAGGCTTTATCATTATATAACCCATATATTATTGGGATTTTAATTATACACAAATGTCTTACTAATGTTAATATATTAAATAATTTACATGAACATGTTATTTGATATGATATGTTTACATGACACATGCATCACTTATTCTCCCTTTACCAATTCTATTTCTCATTGACAGTGATTACTTATACATAGTATACTACAATTTCAATTTTTTATTGTGTTGGCCCTTGGGCTTTATGGGAGATTCATTGCTAGTTACATCTTTATGAGATCTTATGTGTTGTGTGTGAAATTTTAACATGTAATTAATTATCTCTCAGACATATATGTGGTGTGAAACATTTTAACATGTCATTACTTTAGTCTTTATCCATATGTGTGGTATGCAACATTTGAACATGTCTTTGCGTTGGCCCTAGGCCCTAGGCCCTATGTGTGATGTGAAACATTTAAACATGTGTTTTATTTGAAACTTGTCCCTATTTATGTGATACATTTAACATGTCCATTATTTATGCCATTAAACATGTCTATTCATGTTATTTAAGACATTTCAACATGCCTTTGCATTTGGCCCTTGGCCCGTCATGTCAACTTTCTATCATTTGTGCTTGTTGAGCTTGATGAGTTCAATAAGTGTTATGATCTATATCATGCACTCATAACATACTAACATAATAATCATATGATCTTAAATGATACATTATATAGGCTTTTCCTCTTTCATTCTATATAAATTCAATACTTACCATGCTAACACATTTCCAGATGCTAAAATTTTCAAAGATGGCATCTTATTATACATGTTTCAATTAAAATTTTATTTTGATATGAGTGATTTTTCAAGATAATATCCCATCACCTCAAAACGTGGAATTTCTATGTGATTTTCATGCATGAGATAATCCCTTTTCAATAAATACAAAATTTAGTTATGGGCACAATCATAGTTTCAAGCTTGAAGTTGAAAATTTAATTAAGACTTATGCCAAAACCAAAATATTAACATTTAAAATATAGTAAATAATGCATTAAATGAAATAATACTACATTTCAAATTAGAGTAAACCAAAAATTTGAGACATTGGATTTGATAAGTGGAGAAAACCTTTGAACAGTGAAAAAACCCACAATCTATTAAGAATCTTACAATAAGAATCACTCCAAATACAATAGCATGTAGAAGCTTAGGATAAGAATAGCCTTAGACCAAAAAATATCAAGTATGCAAGATAAAGATGTAGAACAACAATAATGAGGTGTGTGTTGAGAGTGTAGTCACAAATGTTAAAGAAGAGGAGAGTAGATCTCTTTATAAAGAGCTAAGAGAGAAAAGGAGTTACAAGTGCAAGCTCTAACATGTGTGCCATGTGTCCTGAATCCTCTTACAAGTGGGGAGGATGTGTGTGCCATGTGGCGGGAGATGAGTTACATGTAATTAACTCTAAAACCAATAAGTGGACAAGAGAGGTGAGTTCCACCTCATAAATCTTGGTTAAATTCATTTATAAATATAAGAAATGCACAAACATAACTAGACTTAGGATAAGCCTAGAAACTTATAAGAAGAAACCAAATTAAGATTAATTATCCAACACCCCCCTTAAGCTTAAATTAGGGTTACAAAAGTGGATAAAACCTTTACAAAGAAGAAGGGAGTTGAAATTACATAATACTCCCCCTTGATAGAAAATTCCTTCAATAGGAATTACAAAAGTGTTGAGAAGAGCGAAGAGAAGGTTCCATTAAAATTTGAAAGAAATAAAGTGTGATCACCAAGAATCTCCAAGAATCCACTTCAGAATATATGATCAATCCATAATGGAATAAAGACCCAAAAAAAGAGAAATTATCCACAAACGTACAAAACAAGAAAGTTAACACCAATATTTCAAGTTAAGCAACCGATATGATAAAAAATACAATCTACATATAGAATGTAATAAAAGTAGATGTACAAAAAAAAGAAAATTGGATCAAAGATAATTTTTAGCACAAAGTGCGATACCCTGTAAGGCAAAAAGTTAGTCAACATAATCAAAGTGTATATCATATGCATAAAAATCAAGGAATGAAAAAAATATTTAGCTAATCAAAATAAAGATAAATAATGTGTCACTTATAAAATATAATTTGCATGAAGCATTATAATAATTATCATAATAAAGTCTCTAGAAGATTTTATTTTTTTATGAATCCAAACAATTTTACCCTTAAAGGAGATTTAGTCATTTTCCAACAATTCAAATTATTGTTTGTGGATTTACCAAAAGATTTTCATGGGTATAATTTTCAATATTTAGATATACAATGCATGTGTTTTCCACAATGTGCACAAGTTTTATCAATTTTGATCAAAGCATGAGGATTAGAAGTAGTCTAATCAAAAGAAGATGCATTATAAGTCCTTCGATTCAAAGGACAATAAGATGTTAAATTTGAATTAGAAACAATAGAATCATCAAAATTGAGACCTTTAAAATTTAAATTAGAAGTAGGTAAAAGAGGTTCAAGAATACTAGTTTCACACTTACCAAGCCCACCACCCATGTAGCCCTTAGAGTTCATAATAATTAAGTTGGGGTTAGTAAAAGAAGTGTTCACATGAGTTTGAGTTTTTTTATAAGTACAATACGATTCATCATCATTAGAGCTATTAACATTAACAAAATACACAAATTTAATATTTAAAGCATCAATAGAATATTGCATGGTTATCATTGGGTCTTGAAAATCATTTTGAAGTACAATAACCAGCTTATACAAATTAGAAATTTTTAATTTTGACATTTAATTTCATGTTTGAGAGCAACAATTTCTTCATCTTTAAAATTTATTTGATGCAAATCATTTTTATATACTAAAAAAAATTACTAATTTAGATTTCATATAAGCAAAATCTAAGTTAAAAAAAATAATGATGCTTAATAAACGAGCTGGCCAAGGATGATTTTGAGATCAATTAATTTTTAAATGTGAATCTACACTAAAAATTACCAATTTGATTTTGAAAAAAAAATTAAGATAAATATTTAAAAAACTTTACTTTAAACGAAATTAACTTGCAAATGTAATCCTACACTAGAAATTTCAAAACTAAACTAATATGAAAGTTTCCTTTAAATTGGATTAAATGTGATGAAGGAGAGATTTGACAAAGAATCACCACTAAATGTTAAAAATACACTTAACTAAATAAAGATACAAATCATATTAATAGCAAATTAAACCTTTAATTTAAGTGAATAAAAGGTAAGGAAGGTTTATTAACATAATGGAAGATTTATAAAAAAATAAAAAAAAATTGGTAAAATAAAAAATCCACTTGATATTTTTGACTTATGTCCAAAAGCATTAGTTTATATGATGTCCAAAAAATATATATTAAAAAAACTTGTGCTTAAAATGAATTCCGCATGGAAAAATGTTATGATTTTTGTTTTGATTTTTTTTTTTTTTTTTTGAAAAGGTAAATGATTATTATGATTTTAAATCATACCAAAATAAATATTCTTCAAAAAAATATCAAATTGAATCCAAAATGCCATGCAATATTAAGCAATTGATCACTTTTTTTTTTTGGAAAAAGTAGAATCGTGCTTTTGATGATTTCTCTCAAAAATTGATCTATGTTTTTATAAAATTTTGACAGGATGATCTTACATGGTATGTTAACTAAACTTTAAAAAATAAAATTTAAAATTTCCAATAAAAAGATATGGCTCATGTTTTAGACATGTTTTTAATGTGATGAATTTTTTAAAAAACATTTAAAATTACAAAAAAAAACCACCAATATTTAGTGTTCAAGAATAATTAAAATTCATATTGAAAGTTCATTATTGTGAACAAGTAATACATATAGGGGAGCTTATTATAATGTTAGTCCAATAAAAATAATACATTAAACACTTAACACCTCTAGCCTAGACACTGGGAAGAGCATAAGTAACAAACATACAAATGAAAACACAACTAGAATACAAAATAAATAATTTTTTTACCTTCCTTATAAATCTAAATGGCTTGTTGAAGTGGCTTGCTCAATTTTTTACATCAATAAATCTTCATCAATGGATATTTATTTGCTTCACCTTTTCTTGGCACCTTAGCTTAGACGATTGGCTTGTGAATTTGGCATGGTAACATTTCACTAATGGAGCTTATGGAGAAAATCCGACATAATAACACTACACTATCAAATCTTAGATATTAATAGGTATGACCTTGTATTTATAGCCTCTAAAGTTAACTATCACCCAAGGTGAGTTAAGATTGAGTTTAAACATGAAATGAGTTCAAACTAACCCTAGGTGAGTTGAGGCTAACTCAAGTTGACTTGAAAGTTGTCATGTAATTATGATTTTCAATTACTAGGCATGGCTCTCATATTAGATAATTTGAGATATTTTGGAAGATCTTGACAACTCATAATGGTAATGATGAAAAGGCTTGATATTTCAATTTTTGGAATTTTTATTTTTGAATTTTTATTTTTGAATTTTTATTTTTAAATTTTAATTAATTATAAATGGATAATTCAAATAAATATTTAATATTTTTTAATTAGTTAATTCATTTTGATTATAATTTTTACTCTTTTAATATTTGATCAAGTGCCTCACTTAATGGGTTCATAGATCAAATTGTTAGTTGTGTCACAAGGTGATTAGGAATAAATCTATGGGAGGTTATTGTTGCATATGGGCTAGTACCTCAAACAGGGATGCCTCAACATGATTCTAAGAATTTATGAATTATTTGTAGCTAAAATTGAGGTGTTTAGTGATTTATAAGCTTAATTTTCAATGTTTGGTAAAAATTAGTCTAAAGTTTGGTCGGGAACTAGTTATGGCTAGAATTTGGTGTCTATAGTTTGCCCTTATTTGGGATGGCATTGAAATCTATAGGCACAGAAATGTATTCTTAAAGAATGAAAAGGTATTATATGCATAATGACCTAATAGTTGATGGATGAGCTCTAGATGTCCCCTCGAAGGAGCGATTGGAAAAGAAGGTCAATGATCAATCCCTCAAAAGAAAGAAAATAATTGGACTAAAAAGGTAAAAGGGTGGAAAAGATTGATTTACCCAAAGTCAATTATAATCAGTGGCAAAGTGAGATGCCCTAATTGGATAGATTAAAAAAATGATTTTCTTAAAGGTGGTTATAATCATCAGCATAACAAGGTAAATAGATAATGATTTGCCCAAAGGTGGTTATAATCATTAGCCAAAGGAAAAGGTAAAAAGAGAGTGATTTTCCCAAAGATAATTATATTCATTAAGGTAAAAAGATAATGATTTTCCCAAAGGTGGTTATAATCATTAACATCTAGATAAATTTAAACACAATGATTTTCCCAATGGTAGTTATAACTATTGGCATTGTAGGTTAGATCAAAACGCAATTATTTGACCAAAGGTAGTTATAATCATTAGCACTATGGGTGGGATAATATGGAAAATTAGACAAGAAGGATTACATACTGAATCCATACTCATAGAGTAAGAGTAAGCTATTATAGAGGAGAAATATAAATTTGGGCCACATGATAGTATGGAGATGCACATCCTAACTAGCAAGGATTAAAATTCTTTCATGATTTAATTACTTTTTATTTGGGAAATGATTTGGATAGATTGGGAATTTTTTAGATAATCAAAGAGAAGTAATACGACCTCATTATTTGTAATATTTCTTAAGATGATTTTTTGTTGTATCATGTGATGGTATGCATCATGATATAAAACACCGTGATAAGCTATTTATAATATGCATAAAGATAAACACATGATCTAGTACACAATTGATAATAATGCACCAATGATAAAAACCATGATGATGATGTTGATGTATGAATATGGATGGACTTAGGTAAAATGTGCAAAGAATCACCTAATACAGATATAAAAATTCAAGGCACAATAAGGAAAGTAAACAAATAGGTTACAAATAAACAAACACCATTAAACCAAAATACAACAAAACACCAATAAATAAAATAGTGAACAAAACATGAAACAAAAACAAATAATGGTTAACCACAATGTCAACACAAATAGGAGACAAAAATAAATGACACAAGACTTGCCCTAAGATATAGGAAATAATGAAATAAATTAACAAAATGGGGTAATAGAATAAAAATAAGGGGTAGATAAGTTGAATCTAGATTCACTAGGCAACTGAATGTTACTTACATAGCTCCATGGATGAAAGATCCAATATAAACTTCAGGCCAAATGTTGTTCTCCCAAGATATGGGATAGAATAAAATGATGATAATAAAATATGATTGATGATGTATAATATTAGGGGAATAGTCTCACAAAAAAACAAGAGTATGAGAAATAGAGAATACTCTCAAGACAATGAGAGCATAAAACTTAAGGCCAACAAGGATGGAGAAACTAAAGCACAATTGGTTACTGGTAAAATAGATAGGAGTCCTAGAATCCTTAAGGAAAATAAATGGTCAAAAATAAAAGAAGTTGTGGTTGATCTAAACCGAGATACCCCATATATTCAAGTGCTACATTCATAGTCTATGTAAACCTTAGGTTGATGTAGTTATCCCAAAAATGGGAGGAAAAATATGAAGGTGGTCTAGAAATAAATAGAACAAAGAAGATGTCCCATCCTAAAAAAATTGATGGTTTTATATCTTACATGGATATTCTAAGCCAATTTTCATGATTTTATATTTTTGAGGATTTTATAGATTTTTTACAAATGTTTTTGAAATTTTTTTAAGGATCTCACCTCAATCAATAATTATGAGATACTAAATGATCCAAATCTCAAAATGGTGAGAGCGTTCAAACTTGAAATTTTTCATAAAATAATGAGAGTATGGTAAAAGTGTGATGCCTATATAGTCTTAGATTGAGTCCTCAAGTCACTATAGTTCCACCTTACACTGGAGGAATCTGACTAGGTATAATTAACGTATTATATTAGGCAAATGGCATATTACAATATAGGAATGGCAAAGTGAATCAATAATGAATGGTAAAGGTATTTTACTTAATTTTTCCATAGGTGGTTATAATTAGGAAACAAAAACATATGTCAATGATACTAATTTTCCCAAAGGTGGTTATAATTAGTAGCATGAAGTGGGATATTTATTTTTCCAAAGGCAGTTATAATCAAGAACATTCACAAAAAAACAAAACAAGAAATGAAGAATGCAACTACTAAACCACTATCATACTAGTTAAAGATACTACCTCTATCTAGAATACTAAATCAGCTATTGAAACTTGATTTTAATCCCCTCAATTAAAGTACTCAAAGAACCAATGGAGCAAAACTAAGGTTAGAAGGGTGGGGAGGGATGGTAAAATCAACTTTGGTCAATAAGGAAGGTATAGTTGAATGGTATATGGTATGGCATAAAGAAGATGATGATATGGCAATTCGATATGATGGTAATAGGGTTACCCCCAAGTGATAAGGTGAGGTGAATGGTAGGGTATGAAATAGTGACAAGAAAAATGGAAAATAGAAAAGTAAAGGTAAATGATAAGGCAAGGTATATAGCAAGGTAACTAAAATGTGTAGTAAATGATTCTGTTGTTCCCATTGATTTAGAGATGTACGTCTTGATCAATATATGATACACCCATAATATTCAATCATGTAAATTACTAGCCCACACCCCTTCTAAATAGTTTTTATATCAAGAACCTACTACAAATTTGAACTCCAATAATGTTATTGTGATATTCATTGGTCATTGATTTTGTTTCCTCCAAACTTCAAGACAAGATGTCTTCATAGCTTCTGTAAAGGAAAGTGTGGCCATGAATAGTAAATAAGTATAAATATTGGCTAATAGGTTTAATTTAGGAATGTAATATAGGTATGAAATGAATAAATTCATTGTAATAGAATGTATAATGGTTAGGAAAAAAATGAAGATTGTGATTTTTAGGCACACTTAATGTTGTAAATTCTGGATTCAACCAAACTTTGTTTGTGGTGGGGACAAAGAATTTTGAATATGCTCTCAATATGACCATTATATTTTTCTATTAATTGGGCCTAGGAGTAGCTTCCATTTGATTATGTTTTAGATTGGAGTTTGTATAGATGTTATATTTAATAATTTCTTCATCAATCAATGAAGAACTATTATGCTCAACTATTGGTGCCTCAAAGAGGTTTTCACCAATGAAGTTGTCTTGATTATCCCATAGTGCCTATAAGAAGGTTTCACTAAGGAACATTAAATTTTGACTTCGATTATATTCTAGTGCCTTAAAAAACATTTCACTAGAAGATGTTGAGTTTAGATTTGTATTTCCCCCTAACACCTCCAAAAAGGTTATACTAAGAGATTGTTCTTCTTTAGGATGAATGTGGTCTTAGTCCCCCTAATATTATATAATAGATATGTCATCATGAATGAATTTTGACAAGGTGTGATTCTATCAGTCCTAATTGATATTAGTGGAAGGTGGAATGTCAATATAATGGCTAGGCTTGTTGGTGTTAATGGCATGTGGAATGGTAATGGAATGGAAAGAGGCAACACAATCCTTGTATAAGAGACTAGGAAAACTTGTGTCGATGTTGAAATAATCATCCTCAAAAACCATGGAAGTATCATAAATATATTCAAATTGATATATAAGGCATGTGATACTAATATTGTAATAACCATGAATGTATTCTAATTTTGAAGTTGAGTCTAAATCAAGGGACTCTGAATATGATGTTTAGACTAACGTTAATTCTACTTCAGATGTTAAATCTTATATTAGTTTAAGAATAAAATCTATATTCAATATTGATTCCTCATCTGGTGTGGATACTACTATAATGATGTCTTGTTGAATGTTTGGTATTGTAAAAGTAATTACATGTGATCTTATAATGGGATCTTCAAAAATAGACTCACCTAAGAAGGGTTCAACATAGATTGGCCCATCTAGGTGAAGCCCCTTAAAGAGAGGGAATAGCTCAAAGGGTGACTCTATAGAGACTAGATTTTCAAAGTGAGACTCCTCAATGAGGGGGAAAAGATCAAGACCCAACACCATAGAGATTGACTTGTCAAAGGAAGGATATTTTAAAATAGGACAATGGTCGAGATAATGATTTTCCCAAAATCAATTATAATCATTAAGACATGACTCAACAAATATTGGCTTATCAGAGTGAGACTCCTCAACCAAAGGGAAAGGATCAAAAGGTCATTCATCATAGGTTGACTCATCATAAATACGTGTTTTAACAAAAATATCATGGATTGGTTGGTTTTCCTTGCCTTGGTTTACCCTTGTTTGTAAAATATCAATTTGGAACACATCTTTGTCTTTGAATGATGGCTCTTGGAGAAGTAATGACTGACTTTATTGTGGCTCAAAGATTGGCATGGGTTTTCTAAAGTGGGGGAATATTTGAATTGGATGAAGGATGATCAGTGATTAGATAATGATCTCTTTGTAATCATGATTATCTAAAATGGTATCAACAAAGGTTACTTACCAATTTAGGATGGAAATTGTGACCCATCTAGTTGTAATTTCACAACCTTATTGGGATAATGAGATATCATACTTGGAAGGACCCAGAATAGTGATCCTTAGGCATGAAGAATCTTGGTTTCTCACACAAGCCAAAGAATAGGGGTTTGTAATGGTAATGTATGGATGTTGTAAAGCTTGGTTGCTAATTCAAGCTAAAAGATGTGGTCTTAGAATAGTAATGATAGGGCATTGCAAATCTTGGTTACTAATGCAGGCCAGATGAGAAGGGCTTAAAATGGTAATCATTGGGCATTGTGGAACTTGGTTGCTAGTGTGGGCCAAAGCACATGGTCTTGAAATGGTAATCCTTGGACATTGTGGAGCTTGGTTGCTCACATAAGACAAAAGAGGGTTAATGGTATAGGTAGGGGATCAGGTACCATTATCATTGAAAGGGATAACTTGGTATGTTAATTAGTCCAAAGAATGGTGTGTCACCAAATGTTATGCTTTAGTTTTATGCCTTTATTTAAATATGGAATGTTATAATATGAATCAAGATATGTCTCATAAGCAACATCATCATAAGACTCTTGAACAAAAAGGCCACTAGTCAAAAAATTCTCGTAGATATTATTATACATGGTCTTGTTATGTGTGTAATGAGGCAAGTTTATATCCATGGATAGGTTACATGATAAACAAAAGGGCCTAAAGATAATGAACCACTAAGATCTAAAAAGGGGGCCTTTAGATCTATAAAAGAGACACAAATGGAAAAATAATTAAACTAGGAAAGGTAAGGACAAAAAAGTGAATCAAGTCTAAAAAAATGATATCAATTTGCCCAAAGGAAGTTATAATCATCATCAAAAGTAACATAAAGATTCAAACTTGTTTATGGATAGAGTACTAATTTACCCACAAGCAGTTATAATCAGTCACAAGAGTGTCTAAACAAAGTAGAATAATTATGAACTAGGGTCAAGAGATAGCAACAATTTTACCAAAGGTATTTATGATCATACTAAAACAAGGCTAGACTTGGAAACACAAAAACATGAATAATAACTTAAAATCAAACTAAATTAAGGCAATTGGCTCATATGATACTTGGTAATTGGCTCATTTAAGACTTAAATTTTGACTCATGAAAACTATTTAAACAAAGGTACTAAGACACTCAAAATATTGTCTCAACAAATTCAAACAAAGTACATGGTAAAAATGTGGCTCAAAAGGACACTCTAAACAAGGAACAAAGTAAATAACAATCACTAGGTCTAGGCATGAGGTCTTTAGATTAAATATGAAACCAACCCAAGTAACACAATACAAACACAAAAGGTAGACAACCTAAGCCCAAATTAGACGAGGCTTTAGTGTGAGCCTAATTATTTTAAAATTTATACTATGAAACGTTGAGATATAGATTTGATGCAAAAATACTTGAATGTTCTAAGGCAAAAGGCTACACCAAAATAGGTAACATAACTATGAATTTGAAACAAGAGATGTATAACAAAGGTTTAAATTTTGGTTTCAAAAGAAACAAGAGATGTGAATAGAATCTAACAATGTAATGACTTTATTTCAAATAAATGACATGGAAAAAAAATTAGACTAGAAGATCCAAGGCAAATGTTTGAGATGAAATGGGCAGCATGACGATGCCCTGTGTAAAAAAGAAACACACAAATAGTTTTTGAACAAATTTCCAAAGTATAAAGTGCAACAGAAATGAACAAAGTAACTTTTTTCACTTATATTTTCACCCTTTGAGGAGATGCATAGCTCTCCTCATTGAAGTGGCACAATGGAAACGTCTCACTTATTATGGGTAAATAATTTTGTAAGATGAATCTCTAGAAGGGATAGTCCCTTGATGCATTCTTTGAAACAATTTCTTATCTATCAACTTTGCATTAAAAGGGTTAAGAGGAAAAACTAAGAAACTAAAATGTCATGCACCAATATTTAATTTCCTCCTATTGACTTAAATTATACTACTTAGAGTAAAATAAAGCTTTCTCTTCACACAAAACTCACAACACAAGACAAATTATTACATCAATGTTTCATATGCTAGGTTCAAAAGGTATTTTGATACTTAGGAGGGAAATGAATGATTCTTTGGGAGAATATAGTCATGAACCACTTTGAATATACTTATAAACTTAAAAGAGAACACTAACAAATACATGTAATAATTACTCTTCTACACATTTGGTGGACAATCAAGGATAACATGATAGAAAAGATCATCTTCTACTAGACAAGACCAACAAGATTGAAACAAAACTCAATTTTAAACCATGTAAGTAGGAAAATTAAATTGTTTTATTTCTTTAATATACATTCAAGTAAAAATTTGGCTCGGGTTTTACCATCAACCAATAGAGGTTGGTCAAAAGATCTAAAAAGTTTAATATTTATAGCATTTGGAAGGGGAACAAGACAAGGGAAGTCAAAAGGTCATTTTAACAACTATCAAGCTGAGAAAATAGGTTACATTTTCATGAGAAAGAGATGTGAAATGAACCATGCAATTTTAGGAGGTCCAAATGTCCATACAAGTCATGAATTTTATGAAAAGTGGTATGAAACTCCTCATTCCAACTCATAAAATTACCTTCATGATTTGGACCTATTTGAACATCCAAAAACTGACTATGGATAGGTCTTATTATTTAGATGAGAGGTAATTCTTTCAAACATTCCTCTCCATGCATTGGTTTTAGTCCTACTAATTTGCAATCTCCTAGAAAGAAGCAATCACTGCCTGTAGTCTAAAAAACTCCTCTTTTCTATCACCCCTCACACTTGGCCTCAAAATTAGCATCATTTTTTCATGAAAATATATGTGAAGGAGTGGATTACACTTTTAAATACCCTCCATGTTCTTATACTTCTTAGGTGCACCTTAAAAGGACATCCACTTTAGGTTTTCACACTTCTCAACCTTATGTTCATTATGCTAGTTTTGATTGGCCAAGATGAGAGCTCTAGTTTGGAGAATTAGGAGTTTTTTATTAGAATTAAATTACCATATTGAGTTATTAAAAGTCCTAATCTTCCTATAAAACTTTATTGCATCTTTAAATCTCTTCTAGAACCTATAAAACACACAAAATGGTAAAAAAATACCCTATTTTGTACCCTATCTGTATAATTCTATATAGCTCAAAAGTATGGGAGGGAGCTTGAGTGAGTCCTTTACAAGTTATAGTCAATTTCATGGTCAAAATATGCCATCTATAATCTCTCCAAGCTTGTTTTCTCCATCAGGTCTTGACTAAGGGTTTTCAAGGGTTTTAGGCAATTTTACTTCTTAAGCTTTGTTTATAAAACCCTGACATTGGAAATACAAAAGAATAAAAAAATATAATTTTATGAGACCCTATTAACCCCTCCAAACTCCTTTGGCTCCCATGCAAATTCTCAGAGGAGATATTAGCACTTAAAATCACCCTATTGAACTTGTCTCCACCTTTCTTACATGATTAGACTATTTCTAAATTAAAATTAGTTTTCCCATAGATATCTTTCCATAAAAAAATCTTAGACATGTATGTTTCCATATCCTTAACATTTATTAATCATCTAAATATCATATCTCATGTTATAAGTGAAATTACTTCCCATTTGGCCTTAGGCTTGAACCTTGCCTAACAGGTTTGTCTACACCTTTGAGGATGTGGAGCTTCCCATAAGGCTTATCCCATTTTTATTATTCTATTAATTTTTACCTATATGTGTTTCAACCTACCAAATCACCCTAAAACCTTCTAAGTACTCTTTCTCATCTCTTCTTCTCATTCACCAATTAGGCCTAGTTGAGACCCATGCGGTTTGACTACATATGGTTATCCACCAACACTTCATATTTTTTTCTCATCAATATTGGGCCAAATTCATGTTTTTTAAAACTCAATATAGTTTACTACATCATCCCCAATCATCACATTATGTTTCCAAGGCACCTAACACCCATTTAGATCACATTTTCTTCATTTTTACCTTTGTGTAGGCCTAAAAGTGGCCTATCTCTGAGACAAAATAGAGGATATGTGCCCTATTTTTCCAAAAAAAATAGTTAAATTAGGGTTAATTTTGGGTCATGGGGACTCCCTAAACAAAAATCTTGGTCAAAATGACCTCTCTAGCACCTTCAAACATCTATATCCCAAGGCAAACTTTCAAAGCATTGACTGTGTGCAAAATGACATGTAGACTATATAGTGCATCATTTTAGCCTTTCCTTTTCTTGATTTTAATTATTTATATTAAATTCAAGGTTTAAACATCATTTTTCATCTATTTAAAACCCATTCATCACTCTACCTTACCATAAACCCTCTCCCATCCTTGAATTCTCAAAACTGTATGTCTAACTTGACTGTGTTTCCTACTTCCTTCCTCAAAGATGACCCTAAAATGATAATTTAAAGATATTTAAGCCTATTCAAAATTATTACTACCTCTAATTATTATTAATCTTTAAATTCACCTAAAACAACTCTTTTCCCTAGATTCCTTATATTCACCTATTGAACAACATGGTTTCCTAGATCATTATATGGACTGCTACTAATAAATAAGAGGAATAGTGGATGGGAATAATTAAGGGAGTTATATATATTATTATATCACTTCATAAATAAATCATGAACCATTTTATCTATCAACAAACCCTCTTTCACCTCCTAAGCATACTCACTTCCTTACCCTCAACATGACTGCTAATTAGATATAGGTACATGCAGGGTTATAAGGGACTTGTGTAGGATTCTTACACATTAAAAGGTTTTTGGAGATCATCATGGCCTTTAATAATGTTATCTTAGTTTTATTTCATCACTTCAACATCCATTTAACCCTTACCTGCACTTTGAACTCACCAAACTGAGTTCTCCCTTTTACGACTAAGACACTCTGCCAAAGTGACTATTGTAAGTGTTTGTTACCTATTTGAAACTTGGTCCTAATTTTTAGAGGAATTATTTTAATCCCATAAGGTCACATAACATTTCCTTATACCTTCATTCAACTTGAGTGTCCTAAAACAACACTTAAACACCCATACTAGCTCACTGTCTATATACCTTACTATAGGTGCATATTTTCCCTAAGAAAGGACACCTGTAAGCACTCATGAAACTTGGAAACCATGCATAAATATAATTATAATGGTATTAATTACACTTTAAATTCCATTAAATCCATGGGACCATTATATCCATAATGGAATGCATTGCTTGCAAGTTAGGATATCAAAAAGTCATTCACAACTATAAACTTGTAGATGTTAGTGTAGTATTTCAGTGTTTTTTAGGGCATATTTGAGGCTCCAAAATTATAAATTCCACTTAATTCCTAACTCCCATCCTTGGAATATCTCTTTTCCATACTAGATGCAATAATTTTTACCAATCTAGATGTTTTGGAACACTTTGTAAGCATGTTGTAGGATGTCCACAAAAGCCTCCTAGAGCTTTGTTTTCACATTTTAGGGAAAGTTTCCATAAACTAAGTCTTTGCTTCTTTCAAATTAGATTACATATTATTTTTTCCCCATAAACACGTCAAAATATTTTATAATGTTCAATTCACATATTATAATACAAAAAGATGCTTCTTCCATGTTTCAAATCTCCACACAAGAATTCTCAAAGCTATGTGATACACCTGTAGATGAGCATTTTCAAACACAGGTAATAAAGTAGAATAGGTAGCATACAAGGTACATATAATTTTTAACACCTCTTATGCCATCATCAATTATTAAATTTCACATTATTAATCTTGAAAGATTGACACAATTCCCAATTCCTCACCTTCAGTATGACATCAGTAGAAGGCCCATGTAGGTGTTATTTGGCTATATGTAGGCAGTGAGTGTGGGATAGAACAATAAGGGTAGATAAAAGGCCTCATGGGCAGCTAAAACTCATTGTCAACTTCTCCAATATATTATTTCCATCAAGGAGGTCTGAAGGCAAGGTGAAAAACATCTATCCTAACATGAAAATTCTTGCAAAGATCTAGAAACAAGGCAAGCAGGAGTATCCCATGACTGTTTGGTATGATAAATGAGTTTTTAACCACATTTATGTCTTATTTAATAATAAAATGAACTCTCTTAATCCATTAATGACTTTAACCAACTGATACACCATGATTATAACTCCATGAACAAGATAGACAAGCTCATACATGTGATTGTGAGTGAAATTGAGCAAAAAGTTGACTGTGAGGAATGGTAAGGCTAAAAGTTACTCCAAAGTGTGATATGGTGAAGCCAAACATGGAAGGAGGTGAAATATATTGCCTTGAAACTTTTGAGACACCATATTACAACTACATGAGACCTCTACATGAAACCAACATTTTACAAACAAGAAGAACTTTGATTGAGACTACACATAGTGGTACCTTCCTTTCAATATGAGACAAATTATCCATAAAAACACCATGAAACATGAAAATAAGTATGGATATCATCTTATAATATATCCAACATCCTCTAAAGTCAATATCACTAACTGGTTTATATGGATTTGACCAAAATGTAGCAAAACCTATAGGGTACGTGAAATAGCTAGCAGAAAAGTACAATCAACTTCATGAGGATGGTTCATAAAAAACAAATGATCAATCCTTACACTCTTACTATGTAAATTAAGGTTTCTAAGTGTAATATCACTCCCAAAATCATTTTATCTAAAACCTCTTCAGTTGTCTGTACCAAATACAAACCTGATGGTCACTTCTGTATGTCTAGAAATGCAAAAAAGAATCAGAATAATTTTAGATTAAAAATGGCACTTCCAAAGAAAATCAAACATTTAGATGAGTATGATGAATATGAATATGCCTTCCATGATCTTTTCCCATGTGTCACACTTCCCTATGGGCTATACAAGTGCCAAATGTTTCCCTTTTTAGTTGGTTTCTTGAATTTCAGTTAGACAACCTATACTATTCTGATGTAACTGACATTTTTTATAGGTAATCTAACCTAATTGACATTTAAATGGTAAAAAGGACACTTTGGAACTCTGGAAACCATGCCACTTGCATTTATGACCCCTAAAATCCCACTAAATGACTCAAAATGACAAATAAATCTATTAGATCATGACTAAGGCTAAAAATACATTAGATAACATCAATTAAACCATAATATAGACTATGATAAAGTACTATATCCATAAACATCTTAAAGAACAAGTTTTTTACCTATAAGGGTCCAAATTTGACTTACAAATCAAATTTGGTCAATGGTAACACCTCTTAGGCCAAAGGGGTGTACAAGATAACACAAATGTTTTTGTACTTGTTTTGACATGGTATAAAAAATAAATAATTTTAACTCAAAACAATGTGAGTAAAAATTAAAAACAACAAAAACACCTATGTGTATTATCTTAATCCTAAAAATTGACAAGGTGGTTTCATACTATCAAATTCCATCTATATACTTACTCTTGAGAGGATTTTAAGTTGTTAATCCCAAAGGTAAAATGCACATGAAAAGTAGGGTTTTTAGGCTCCCTCTTCTCTCGATGGTTCATATAGTTACATGGAACTTTGAGCTACTCACCATGCATTAATAGTATATCTGTGGCAAGTGGGGTTATCTCAGCTATCCATTTTTTATGTCCTAAATGGTCCCATATGTGTGGCTAACATTAGGGCACAACACATCATTTGGATCTACATTAACAAGCTTATTGTGAAAATTCTTATCTTTTTAAAAATCACTACATCCATTAATTTATCAGTGTGGTGAAATTTCCAAGTTAATTATATTTTCTAAGGTAGTCTCTTACTAACATATCTTGCTTAAATGCTCAAACAAGTATCCCAATGAGTCGACTTAAATTTATATACCCCTATCATAGAGTGGGATTGAAGTGATACTACGAGATGAATTCTGAAGTCAATACTTCCTTAGAGAACCCATGGGGAGGTGATGGAATCCCAGTCACAAGCCAAAATTCATGAATTAAAGATAAGTGGAGGACTTTAGGGTCATTTTGGGGTCACCCAAATCACTCAAATTTTAGGGAGGGCCATAGAGACTTTCCTTCCATGCTTTTGGACAAAGTGAAAAATGCAATAATTGAGCATTTTTTATCATCCAAGTTCCCTAAAGGGGATGAAGGGGAGATCATACATGAAACACTTATTTTACCAAACAAATACTCAATTAACAAACACAAAAATGAAAACTCTTATGAGTATTTAGGTAAAGTGAGAGTTCATTTTTACAACATCGAACAAAATATGTCATGAAGTTTATCTCTTTGGCATTGTGTTAAAAACTTAAACAAAACAATTATCTAGAGTAAAATATTTTAAAAAAACTAAATTCAAATGTTAGTTTTGCAACTTAGAGTGTTTAAAACCATCTTTGTTTGGCCTTTGGGTCCTACAAATGATGTTAAGGGGTCTTTTTTCTTAGAATAAAAACATAAGTGGGCAAATGAATTTTGAGTTTAGCGCTTGGGTTTCAAAAAAATTACGCATAGTGTAAAACCATATAAACATAGATCAATATCAAAACTTTACTTACAAAACCATAACTGTTATCACAATATCACAAGTTTCTTGTAAAATAGAGTATCATCACTAAATCATAACTCTTATGGCAATATTGTAGAACTTAATACAATATCACAAAACTTATGATAATATTATAAATTTCCCTATGAAACAAAATAGTTAGTAATATACCATCACAATTAAAATAAATATCATGAATTTTTGTGTAATCTCACAAAATTTAAGGCAATATCACAACTATAAATACAATATCATGACTACAAAGTTGTGATATTACAATATCACGATTTTTCCTACAACCTAAACTAGTTAGTAGAAAACCATCATGGTTTAAGACAATATCACCATATTTACCAAAATATCATAGAATTTAAGATAATATCATAGAATTTAAGACAAAATCATGATTTCAAAGTCATGATATTGTTGCAATCTCATGATTACAAAGAGCTAAAATGTGACTACACAAAATAACTTCATAGTTTTCTATAGAACATCCATGAGCCTTCAATTTCCACCTTTTTGGTCAATAAGTTTAAATTTTGACATGAAAATTTTTAGAAGGATTTCCTAAAATATCTTGGGAATAACTTTTTGGGGTGCGATTCCCACTAGGTGTGCCATCATGTGAGCAAGAAATACATAGAAGGGAGGTTAGTATAACGTTAGTCCAATAAAACAAAACCAAAATAACACACTAAACACTTAACACCTCTATCCTAGACACTAGGGGAGCATAAGTAACAAACATATAAATGAAATCATAGCTATAATACAAAATAAATCATTTTTTACCTTCCTTAGAGCTCCAAATGGCTTATTGAAGTGGCTTGCTCAGTTTTATGCATAAAGAAATCTTCATCAATAGAGCTTCATTTGCTTTTCCTTTCCTTAGCACCTTAGCCTAGATGATTAGCTTGTGAATTTGGCATGGTAACATTGCAATAATGAATCTTATGTTGTAAATCTTGCATAATAACACTACACTACTAAAGCTTATATATCAATAGGTATGGCCTTATATTTATAGCTTCTAAAGTTAACTTTCACCCAAGATGAGTTAAGGTTGAGTTTAAACATAGAATGACTTAAAACTAACCCTATTTGAGTTGAGGTTAACTCTAATTAAGTTAAAATTTGTCATCTAATTATGATTTTTAATTACTATGCATGGCTCTCAAATTAGATATTTTAAGATATTTTGGAAGATCTTGACAACTCATTAAGACAATGATGAAAAGACTTGATATTTTGATTTTTGGAATTTCCATTTTTAGATATTCATTAATTGTAAATAAATAATTCAAGTAATAATTTAATTTTGTTTAATTATTTAATTCATTTTTATTATCATTTTTACTCTTTTAAAATTTGATCAAGTGCCCCACTTAATATGTTCAAGCCAAACTACTAGTTGTTGGGTTGCAAAGTGACTAGGGATGAATACATGAGAGGTTATTATTGCATATAGGATATTACCCCAAAAATTAATGCCTCATCATAATTATGAGCATTCATGAATGATTTACAATTTAAATTGGGACATTCAGTGATTTCTAGGCTTAATTTACAATGTTTGATAGAAATTAGTCTAAAGTCTAGTTGAGAGCCAGTTGTGGCCAGAATTGGGTTTCTAAAATTATTATACCAAAGGTGAAAGAAACCTATTTAAAATCATTTAAAGATAAAAAAATATAAAGTTAGAAGATTAAAAAAACCTTATTTTCTACCTTCAAATCTACAAAATTTTCAACATTCAATGTTAGAAAAGCCATAGCTCTAATACCATATTAGGATTTATGTCAAAAATTAAAGATTAAAATTGAAAATACGGAAAATAATGAATTAAATGAAATGATATTACTTTAAAAATTATATCAAACCACAAATCTGAAACAAGATATTTGATAAGTTGGTAAAACCATCAAATAGTGAAAAAAATCCATAATCTATTAATAATATTACAATAAGTATCACTTAAAATAAAATAACATGTAGAATTTTAGGATAATAATGAACTTAGACCAAAAAATCATCAAGGATGCAAGATCAAGACTTATAACAACAAGAATGAATTGTGTGTTGAGAGTGTAGTCATAAGTGTTGAAAGAAAGAGAGGAGAGATCTTTATAAATATCTAAGAGATAAAAAGAGTTACAAGCACAATCTCTAACATGTGTGATATGTGTCCCAATTCCTCTTACAAGTGAGGAGGATGTGTGTGACATGTAGGGGGAGAGGAGTTACATGAAAATAATTCCAAAGCCAACAAGTGGACAAGAGAGGTGAGTACCACCTCATAAATCTAGGTTAAATGTATTTATAAATATAATAAATACAAAAAAATAGATGTACTTAGAATAAACCTTGAATCCTATAGGAAGGACCCAAATTAAAATTCATTCTCCAACACTTTGGTCTTCGGACCTCTATGTGGTGTGTAACATTTCAATATGTCTTTGCTTTGGCCCTAGGCCCTCTATACGGTGTGAAACATGTGAACATGTCTTTGCTTTGGCCCTTGGCCTAATTTATGTGCAAAATTTAACATGTCCATTTTTATGACATTCAACATGTATATGCCCTTCCATTTGGTCCTTTGCCCATCATGTCAACTTTCTATCATTTGTGCTTATTGAGCTTGATTAGTTTAGTAAGGGGCATGATCCATATCTTGCACTCATAACATACTAACATAATAATTCTATGAGCTTAAATTATACATTATATAGGTCTTTCCTCTTCCATTCTATATAAAATTCAATTCTTACTATGCTAACACATTTCCATATGATAAAAAAATTAATGATGACATCCTATTGCACATGTTTCAATTAAAATTTTATTTTGATATAAGTGAATTTTTTAGGAGAAGATCCCCTCACCTCAAAAGGGGACATTTATATGGAACTTTCATGCATGAGATAATCCATTTTCAAAAAATACAAAATTTAGTTATGGGCACAATCACAGTTTTAAGTTTGAAGTTGAAAATTCAATTATTGGCACATATTATGGGGGCATATGCCATTACATATGCACTCTTATTTTATTTTCAAGGTGTAAATTTACATAGTTACAAAGTTACAATGAGCATTCACATACAGTTTCAAATTATATAATTACAATGGAGGAATAATAACAATTTGATGCCACAATATCTATTTTCACAGACATGGTAAGAACATGGTTTTACTCCATTCTCTTATGTTCATGTTCTTAAATACCATGATATACCAAGATTTTACAATTGAATCTACAAACCATATGCATTGGTTGATTTAGTTTAGTTTCATAGTGTATGACTTGGGGTATAATGAGCACTCCAATATTATGAGTGTGAATCCATTAGGATTCCATCCCATTTACATATTTGGGTTATAAATGTGGATAGATGCAATCAATTTCAATATCATTTAGTAAGCAACACTTTTTTATTTAAAATAATAAATACAAGATGGAGTTTGATCACTCCAATATTTTTTAATGGTTTGGCTAAGGAACCATCTTCACCAAGTCATTCATGGAGGCATCATTTCTATCATTCTTTAAGGAAGCATAATCAATAATAAAAGTCAAAAAAATGAACATGGTTGGCACACATTTAGGCGTATTCATTCCATACTCTCATTTCTATTTTTCAATTTTCTTAAATATAAGAAATTTTGAATTTATCAAATTTCATTTTAAATTATAAATTGTCAAAGTTCAATTAAAGTTTCAAATGCTCAAACTCAAGTTTTCAAATTTTATTTTTTCAAAGGAACAAAGTAACTTATTAATATTTTTATAAGGTTTTCCAAACATTATAGTGCATTTCACAATTGAAGTATGCAAGTCAAAGTCAAAGAGTATTTTACACACTAAGGTGTGGTTTTTCTTTAATCTAATAATTTCATATCTCAACTAAGGGGGGAATTTTTTAACCTAAATCTGGTCATGAATACTTGATCATGATTATTTTATCCCTTTTTATCATTAATTGACATGTGTACTTAATTAACACTCCTTTCATCAATTTGGCCCATCATAAGCACAAGATAAGACCTTATTTCACAACAAGGCCATATAATGTCACATATATAAATGATATTACTATTGAAAGCACCTCCATGTATTTTCCTACTCTAACTTAGACCAAAAACTCAACACCTTTCTTGAAGTTAAAATAACCCCCAACAATACAAGAATTATTGTTGTTATTTTCCCTACCTGTCATTTTTTTCATTCCTTAAAAAAATCTAAATTTCAAAAAAGAAAGCATCCTTAAGGTTGGCCTTAATATTTACAAACTCTCAAATGGGTCTTTTTCCCTCTTGAACAACTATAAAATCATATTTAGTTCTTTACATGTGCACAAAAGACAAAAGTTGCCTATTATATCTAAATTAACTTCTAAGCACTTCAAGTAGTCATGGGTCAAGTATAAATTTAGTTTTATTCAATATTAGCTCATCTTATAGTAATTTTATAGGTTCTTTGTATTATTTATGTTCATGTATTTTTTTACTATGTAGTCACCTAATGACTCAAAAATCTAATTACATATCACTTTGTCATAGTTTATCCTTGTTTATTTCTATTTTACTTTGTCCATTTAATTCATTTAAATTTAGTTTTCTCTTTATGATTATGTTTACAATACCCTAATTTATTTATTTCAATTTATCTCATTAGGGTTATGTAGATACTAAAATTTGATCTCGATATCATCTCGATCTTGTGTACTTGAAAAATACCTATCAAGACTCTACCCTTCATTTATAAACCTCTATTCTAATATCCCCATTAAGACTTACTAGAATAGTTTTTAAAAAAATAAAAATTAATTACACAAATTCAAACATCAGACTTCACCATGATAAATCTAGCTTGTGATCCAAATTAAATGAACTAAGTAAGTTAACCATAAATAGACATGTAAAAATATATTTATATATTGATCACCATGATAATAAATAGAAAAACAAGTACAATGCTAAATTATGTAATTTAACTGTATATATTCTAAAAGGTAATTACATAATTTCAGCCATGGCTGATATAATATTACAACCACAATTGTTAATATACAGATGAATAAATATTAAAAATTCATTAAAAATAATGTCTCAATAATAAAAATAATATAAAATACTAGGCTCCATAGAGCATTAGTCTCAATGAACCCAAGTATCCTATGGTAATCTCAAGTGTAGTCTCCAATTAAATACTATTGTGGGGAGGGAGAGCATTATCCGAGCACTTTTCCACACCAACCACAGACCATCAATCACTTGCACAATCTCCCAAATAAGGAATAGCCCTCCCTTCATGGATGGGTAGCTAGTGATGGTTCAGGAATCTAGAGAGACAAGCTAGTACCCATGTGTTGTAATATAACTAATACATGATGTGTACCATAAATAAAATTTGTTCTAACATGATATCATACAAACATGTAAATCAAACATATGAAATTACAATGCTTAGCAAAACACTAATTTGGCCAAAGTTTTATAATAGTTAATTGTCTCAAGGATTAGTCAAATTCATACACACCACTTTATTAGATTACCCTCATCTTGCATTGATGATGCTATCTAAGCTAGTTAAGTCTATCTCACTACATATTTAGTGTCATCAATGTAGGATTTGGTTAATAAAAAATAACCAAAAGATTCAATTAGATTACTTCTTATCAATAGGCATAAAAAATTCTAAGTATAGAAATAATCAAAGTACATACATTTATTTCATCAAACATATATAATGAATCTCAAATAATATTATTTATTACATAAATAATAAACATAAACAAGTGAAATCATACCATTTGAGTATATTTATACTTAGTCTACAAGTTACTACATCTCAAAATTAACTCATATGTAGTACTATCTATGACAAATAATATTTATCATAGTTTATTTCCATGTACATACTTTACAAATTATAATAAACAAGTCATAACTAATTTCAAGGCTCATATTAAACAATAATCAAACTTTCATATTATTTTTTTATACATTTAATGAGTTGTATGCATATAATCATGGTATACTACATCACATATTATATAACTCAATTAACAGTCATAACTATATACTATATTTAAAAGCATATATCTCATAAATACAAATATATGTTATATATTTGTATATGTACATATTTCCTTCATATAAATATATACCATATATATGTACAAGTACATATCAAATATATACTATATACATGTATCTTTACACATATTAAAAATATTGTACTATCATAAACTAACCATGTATCCATTATGATCTAAGTATTTGAATGTCATACCCTTAGAGTATAATGTATACAACAGTTATACATTCAAACTTTTTTTTCATTATGAACTTCATATAGTTCAAACAAAATCAATATAAATACCTATACAGTAATTTGCATAACAGAATCAAATATAAATATTTCTAATCCCATGAAACCATATTCTCTAATCCTTTATATTTCCTTACAAGACATCCATTATCAATAGAAATTATTAAAAACCCATTTTCTCTCATTCACCCTTAATTTGGGTTCATTTAAAATAGGTATAACATTCCATGATTTTTGACAAACAAATTTATAAGTTAACTATCAAACTCAGATTCCATACTTAGTCCCCTTATACTCATTTTAAGATTGTGTTTTACCCTAGTCTCACAAACATAGATGAAAGTCGAGTCGACATTCAAATAAAATTTTAAAGAAATATTTAAAAAATAATTCCTATGCATAGCCAACATAATAATTTCTTTCAAATAGTCTATGCACATTCAACCTTATAATTTCACCTTAAAATAAATAATTCATGCTTAGTTTAGGGTTTGACTCAGTTGACTAAGTTTATGAAATATATTGAATACACCATATGATTTTTATAACATGGTACACATTTCCAAAACTAAAAAGGGCTTGAACTGAATACCCAATTCACATAAACATTATACCAATCATATATAATGATCTGTATATATGTGTATTTGTAATTATCTGATATACATATATCCATGTCATCATAATATCAATGACATGAATACACTATTATATTTCAAAATGGGTATAATAGTATCCTCATAATAAAATAATTCCATATGAATATGGCACTTAATGTTTAAATGGAACGTATCCACTCACATAACCTACTCTAGGATGGTGTTATTTTAACAACCATTCCATATATAAACCACTTACTCAGACCTATGTTTACCATCATAGGGTTTCTAAAATATATTCACAGTACTTATATATATAAACTCAGGGTTTTAGAATATTCATGACCATTTATATGAACTTAACATTTCAAACAAAATACATAGTTCATCTATATATATTAAAACCTGACTATAAAAATCCTAATTTCAAGTTTTGATTTTACGTAAACACACTAAAGTTAAGCCTATTCATTCCCTGTTAATTACACACAGACCTAGTCCTCAAATTTTAAGGATTTGGGGATATAGATTTATTTTTATGGATGACTGAGCCATCCACAGGGCTAAATCTATATCTATTTAAAATATAAATTAAGGAAATTACTCAAAACCATAGTAAGACAAATATACACATAATTTCATATGTTTAAACAACCAAATAATGAAATTACATCACCAACCTGAAAATAGCTTCCAATTTTGTAATTTATTTCACTAGAATATTTTTCCACCTATTCTTTATGTTCACTCTTCCTTCTTCTTGTTGTGTCATGTCCTTATCACTTCCCTCTACCTCTTTATTATCATCATTCTCCACCAATATTTCTCCATCAATCAATGCATATAAATGAAACTATAAAAACTCATAGTTTACCATTGTTCCCATCATGCAAAAACCCTATTATCTATAAATTTATTTGCTTCATCCATGTTAACTTGAGTTAGAGTGAAATAAAAAATCCCTAAATCTCTTGAGTGTTCCAAAATAACTAAACAATCATTATTTCAATCCTATAAATATATGCATGGTATTTTGACTTAACATACCCATGTATCAACTTTACAAAGTCCACTTAAAATATCATTTGAAATGATGTCAATAACTCTCAAGTATACCAACCAATGAATCCAAAAACCCATATACTAAATCCAATGTATTCAACCCCCTTAGCTAAGGTTAGATCATATGATTTCAACAATAATTATTGACATAGTTAAGATTCAAAAAACACAAATATGTCTCCCACAACTATTTAATAATGAACTATCCATATTAAATTTTCATATAATCATGCCTATTATCTAATCACAAAGTCTTTATATCAATCATTAGTCAATAACATGCCTAAACTATTATCCTTATACTATTAAAAAAGAACCTCTAACATGTTAATGGCTTAATACAGGTTATTTAGCTTGTTATAAATGATAATAATAACCTTCTAATAAAAAATAATCACTTGACATATCAAGTAAGAAAGGTAATAGAATCCACTTATTATCATAACCATAAATCCCAAAACAAAATTGTTCAAACAATACTTTGCCATATCAAAGATAGTGGTAAGTCAAGTATGGGTTCACTTAATCAATCCAAGAAATTTCATCAACTATTATTAATGAAATCACACAATAAAATCCACATAATCCTCAAACAAAAATAATTAATATCATGCATATATATCATAAATTAAAGACATACTAAAACTATCACAAAACAAGTAATAATCTCAAACATATTGTTCTAATGTGGTGTGTGCATAGGTATATAGCTTTTCTTCTATCATCCCTCAACATATCCATATATGCCACCCTCTTAGATGATGCTCTCTCTCCATCACACTCTGAGGGATGAATCTATCCTACATCTAACTCATGAGAAAGAAGGTAGTTAGCCCATAACATCATCATATAATTATAAAATACTATTGTATAAACTAACAATATGATCATAATGTAAAGAATATACAAGTACAACTAACTCATATCAATTTAATCATGTAATATAAGTGACATATAACTGTCTCATAAATAGCATATGACATAAAGCTTAATTAAATAGTAATCAATCAACTAACAATCATAAGAATCTAAAAACTAACAAGTTATTCACCTTAGAGATAAATTGGGAGGTGACATCTCTAATACTTAAATAATAAAATTCTCCATCTCATTATGCCTAAATATTTATTTTATGGTCTAACCCTATCATTTATGATGACCCAAATCTCATATAAAATTAAAAAGATAAAATTTTTTTACATATCTATCACTGTCAATTTTCTATCCTTAGTAGCTTCCTAACCTATCAGACACTTATGTCCTACATAGGGACACTTGCATCCATGAAAATGTCTAAATTCTTACCAAGTGTCTAATCCTTAAAATTCATCTAATTTTCAAATCCTTTGAATCATATGGATTATGCCATTTATTTTATTTAACCTTTTGGTGAGATATTTTTAAAAAGGTGTAGTAAAAGTACAAATATAAGCCTACTCATTATGCATCCATCAAATAACAATAAATCACCTATTCAAGCTAATTCAATTGATTGCACAACATAATTATACTACCATCTTATACCCTATTTTCATATCAGTCATTGGATAAATCATATTATTAGTTTGAAGCACTCAAAGAACAACCCATGAGAAAATATTTATCAAGTTACAAGATAGATCATTGCATGCCATTACATATAGTATATTTCACTTTTTTTCACACATAATCCAACACCAAAGGAATAACTACATTTTTTTATGACCTATTTTGAGTATTGGCTATATAGGTGTCACCCATTTATAGAGGGGTCATTGGGATAAATTTGGCATCATGAGCCCACTAACCTTTTTTGGAAAGGTATAAATACATAAGGTGAAGATCTAGGGTTTGATCCACACTTTATAGCCTATGTGTATGAATAAAATACATGAGCAAAAAAGTGATAGAAAACAAAAAAAAATCCATGTGGTTGCTTTGAAATATAAAAAATATTACATACCAGATAATTTCATTGATATTAGGACACCTACATCATCATAAGTATCCCAAGGTTAACGTAAGTGTTTAGGCCTCCAAAAATAATATTTATAAAACCTTACAACTAGATCTTGATCTTGTTCCTACATGTTTCCACTTCTACACTTCTCAAATCTATATGTGTATTTTCAGATAAGATAAGTATTATCTCTTCATAGTGTTTATGTAATCAAACTATTATTTTGAGTGTAATTTTAATATTTATCATAACTCAACATTTTAATTCAAAAATTCATTTATCTAAGTTTTCAATTAATTGGCCTTATTTAAAATATTTTTATTCATCATTGTGTAAAGGCTATTCTACACATTTAACCCTCATCTAAAACATCTAAAAAGGGTTAAACATTTAGTGAACCCAATCACTAAGTCTTCTTAAGAAATCATTATTTGCTCAACTTTTTTCAGCTTCTTAGGGTTTCTTAAGTCTTTATTTTATCTTAAGGTTTCATATATTAGTATTTTTAGGGTTTCATAAAAATAAGCCTCATTGTTATCTATTTTTTCTTTATTTTACCAAAGATAAAATAAATACTTCCACCATGTCACCATTTGTAAGATAAAGCATAACATGTGAGAAAGAAGAGGTATATATTTATAGAGTCATAGATATTGAGCAAAAGTGATTTAAAATATTACCAAGTGAACAAAATTAGGCATGTTTGACACCTTTTATTGAACAACATACCCATCAAGGCTATGATAAACACCATCCCGTTCCTATTATTCACCAACAACCTATGTTATTTCTATAGTATATACTATTAGTAACCAAAAATTTAGGTCATCACATCATGGTGAAGGTTATCATGTTCCTCACCCTTTTAAAATAAATTTGGATATGCTTGGATCAAATATTCATTTATTTATTAATCATGATAAATATGATCTTCCATATTTTGATTCAAAAACTTTTTAAAATATTCATAAGTATAAAATGGATTTATTTCAAACTCAAAATAATGCACAACTAGTGATGGTTTTAACATTTCAAAACAATGTGAAATTACCAATTGTCCTAATGTTTTAAAATGATGCATCATTACCAAAGATTATAAAACTCTAAAATAAGGCATCATTACCAAATATTCCAAAAAAAATACATGATATACCAAAGTTTACAATATTTTCAAATTATATACCATTACCAAAGGTTCCAAAATTTCCAAAGGACATACCATTACCAAAAGTTCCAACACTTGCAAGTGAAGATCCATTACAAAAAATTTACAAATGTATTATGTGATGAAAATATCAAACAAATTTATTATAATGATGAAACATCCATTATTCTAATGTTCCAAATAGATGGTGAATTACAACCAATGAATACATATTTTAAAACTTCAATGATTCTTATTATTTATCTTATGTCTATGATGAGTACTATAAGAGATCTCCAAAGTAAAAATTCACTTATTAAAGTACAATTTTTATCCTACAATGATACTACTAAAGATAACATGATCCAAAATCAACCTCTTGAAAAATGTGTGTTTTAATATCCTTATCCACAATAGTTTATCATGCCAATGTTACCTTTATTTTATAGACATGAAGAGCCTTCCAACCATATAATTTAATATGTGCAATCTTTTTATCATTAGGCTAAAGAATGATTATTATTAAAAACATTCTATGGAATCCTCACACAATAATATTTGGGTTGGTTCTATAGTTTATCAAATGGTTATTTAACTACATTCAAGAAACTAGAATATGTTTTATTATTAGCATTTAATAGTCACAATGTCCCAAAACTTGCATTGGAACATTTTCAAAAATTTAAACAACATGATGATGAGTCTCTTCAATATTGTGATATTCAATTCCAAAATGCATCATATTCCTTAGCATATCATCCTTCATATTTGGAACTTCAATTCTTATTTAGTCATGGTCTTACTTTTCCACTAAAATAAATGGAATTACATAAGCATTACACCTCATTTAACCACTTATATATGAATGTGCATAGATATCCTTATTTCCTACTTAAATATAACAAATAATTAAATATATATCTTAAAAAGTACAAAAACTTTGTTCAAGATGCATATGATTGGAAGACATTGACAAATTAATATAATGAACAAATATGTGTAATTCCAAATCTTTATATGACATATTTGGAAAATTTACTCAATACAAGACTAATACCAAATGGACATACTCCAAAACCACTTCTAAATATGCCAAAGAAATCTCATACTCACTAAAAGGATTTAACAATTACATTATTCATGAGTGGAGTTTATCTTCACCATAACCATATTGATCTTACAAAAAAAACCTATTGTAATGAAAGATGTTTGTCATAACTTGGATATGATATTAAATTATTACATCAAGTTGGAAATAATCATTAGGCTACATAATATTACCAATTTATTGTGGTCCATGTGTTGTCAAAATATAATTTTGGCTCATACCTCATCCATCTCAACACAATTTCACAATAGGAAAATTTTGGCTATACCAAATGGAAGCTAAAATAGATCCAAATCAATAAGGTATCTCCTTATCCGACAAGGGAGGATTAGTTCACATACCACATGATGGTGATGGTTATTATACTAAGCAAGTAAGGATATAAGATGAGTATGATATGAAAAATTTTCACTCAAAATGATCCAATCACAAAAAATTGATCCATTTGACACACATTGACTAAAAAAAATCAAACATTCCAAAAAAAATAAAAATCAAATCAAATATTCAAGAAAATACAAAAACATTCAAATAAATTAAAAAATGCAAAAATATTTAGTATTCACATATTTTATAGCTCCTTAAAATATATGTTTGTTAATTTATGTTATTAGATATCATATCAATATTTTATATATACACATATGTTTCATGCATACTTGAGTGTGATACATGAATACACTAGATACGTGATCAATGCACATATAAATGTTGGACCTTTCCTCTTCCCGCATGATATACTACATTGGGGGCATATAATTCCTTGATCATGATTGATATAGGTTATAATATTTTATAATCACCTTTCCATTATCATGATGATATTTTATACTAACACTTACACTTCTTATACTTAGGATTACATATTTCACAGTGTATTTGATATGCTATGTTACATGGCATTTTTTATAACACATATATGTAGGGATTAGTATTATATGTTTATGATGTTTGTTTATACTTCATTTATTCACATTGTCACTTCCTTGAGAGTCTTAATTTTTATTGATATTGTCTTTCTTCTAGAATATTTTAATATGTTATTTTCTTGTGGAACCTTGTGCCACTCTACATGGCTTCCTTTTTCCATTTGGACCTTTTAATATGTCTTTCCTTCAAATGTGGGGAATTGGAATATGTCCTTATTTTTTAATCTCCTTAGACCCTTTTTGTATTACATTGAGTGTTATTGTGTGTGTGTGTGTTTGATTGTTTGTTGAGCTTGTTTTTTTACTTTCTAAACATTTCCTTGATCTATATCATGAATCTTAGGGTTGTTTGTTATCACATATTACAATCTTAATAGGTGTATCTACTTAAACATGCTACTCTTATATGATACATGATTCATACACATATTTTATATTTATCTTATCCCTTTGAGTTAAGGTAACTACCAGATTCCATTCCCCTCACTCAAAAGGGGGAATATTAGTGGGGGAATATCATAGAGATATGAATCCATATATACACACTTTACATTATTGATACTACTTGATATATTTTACATGATTCATATATACACTTGGGTTAGAATCCTATACACATTACACCAATTTTCATAGATTTATAACCAACTTTTTTAGACTTATGACATATATTATACATTTTTATAGAGAAGAGGTTAAAATTTTGATAAATACTTCACTTTGAGACACATTATAGGTGCATATTCCATGCAATTTCACCAAAAATACAAATACATATTCAAACTTATTTACCAAAAATCAATTATACTTTACTAAGAAGCACTATTTTCATTAGGAAACACCATTTTCATCCTTTCCTATTTATATTAATTGGCTCCTTTTAGTAATATGGTTGACATTCACTTGCCTAACACTACTTCCCTTTTCTAGGTGGAGTTGGTTATACTCTCACTTGAGTTATGTGATTGATATTTAATGATATCAATGGTTGTGTCAAAACTCACCCTTAAACTAGATTGGGGGAATAATTACCTTGGGATAACCATCTTCAAATATCCAAGGTTCATTTTTGAACCTCTCTCAGTTTCAATGTTTCATAATGAATCATCTTTACCAATTCAAAATACCAAGGGTAAACATGGTTGTATTGACTCATAGGTGTACTCCTTTCTTTCTCTTTTTCTTTTCAATCATTTCAATTAGGTTAATTTTTAAATTATATACACTGATTTATACTATAACATGTTCTTGGTTATAGATCATACACCAACCAAACACTCAAAGTGAGCTCAAAAAAAGGAAAGGTCTATTGTACACACCTATGTATGCATTTTTTTCCTTTAAAATAATAATTTCATCCTTGTGTATTATTATATTAAAGGGTATGTATATACTAAAATATGATTTATATATAATCTTAGTGTTATATATTTTTAAAATACCTATCAAGGCTCTACCTTTTAGTTTTATAACTCTCTATTATCGAAAGAATCACATTTGCCATTTAGTTGTGCATAAATATTTATCTTATGGTCCAACCTTATCATTTTTGATGGTCCAGATATCTTGTATAGTATAAAAATCTTAAAACACACACACACACACACACACACACACACACACACACACATATCATTGTCAATTTTAGATCCTCAACTTACTATCATGTCAGATACTTGCATCTCACATATGGACACTTACTTGAAACAAGTGTTCAAACTCAAAATTAATCTAATTTTTAATTATTTTGAATCCTATGGGTAAGCCTATTTGTTTTATTTAACCCATCCATAAGATATTTTGAAAATTGTGTGGTATAGATGCAAATATAATCTTACTCATTATCCATATAAAAATACTAAGCAATCACCTATTCAAGCTTATTTAATTTATTACACAAGCGATTTATACTACCATATTATTCCCTATTTTCATATTAGTTATAGGATTAGTCATATTATAGGTTTGAAGCACTTAAATAACAACCCATGAGTAGTATTTGTCAAGTTAAAAGCTATATCATTTCATGCCCTTACATATAGTATATTGTACCATTGTACACACTCAATAAAGCACCTAGGGGATAACTACATATGTCTAAGTCCCTCTTTAGAGTATTTAATCTATAGGTAGTGCCTAATGATGGAGGGATCATTAGGATGATTTTCACATTATGAGCCTACTAGCCCAATTTTTGCAAGGTAAAAATACCTAAGGTGAAGAGCTAGGGTGTGATACACATACATTAATCTATAACCTATGCACACAAATAAAATAATTTAGAATAAATTTTATATAAAACCTAGAGAGCTCTAGGTGGTCACTCCATAATATAATGAATATTTCATACTAGACAAATCTATTGATATTAGGACATTTGAATTGACACAAGTGTCCCAAGGCTGACACAAGTGTTTAGGCCTCTAAAAATAATATTTACAAAACATAAAAACAAGATTATGATATTATTTCTACTTGTTTCCACCTCTACATTTATCAAACCTTCCTACACATTTGTAGCCAAGTTTCCTAGTGTTTATACAATCAAACTTCTATTTTGAGTGTACTTTCTATATTTAGAATAACTTAGCATTCTGATTCTAAAAAGTCATTCATATAAGTTTTCAATTAATTGGGATACTTTAGAATAGTTTTATTCATCCTTGTGTATAAGCTATTATACCCATTTATCCCTCATATTAAACATCTAAAAAGGGTTAAACAGGTTGATATTTATATATTTATTCAAATTTAGATAAAATAATTATTAAGGTGTATTTTTGTTAGGGAGTGCATTAGTGCATCTATATTTAGAATAAGATAAATTGTAATTTAATTATTGTGCTTGATTTTGAATATATGATTCAACATTATTTTGTTTCATTTCATGGTGTGAATTTAAATTATATAACTTAATGTCCCCATCCATATTGTTTTATACATGAACAAGACCCAATTCTTATTCTAACATAAATGACTCATATCAAATAAATATAAATGATTAACAAATATAAAAAATTATCTTCTCTTTTAATGGATAAATTAGACCTCTATAAAAATTATATTTTACTTCCAAATCATTTGGTTGGTAAATTAATTGACACGTAATAGTTTTAAATCATAGAATGTAGTCATTATCTTGTTCAAATTTTTTTTATGCAAAGAGGTTAATAATTCATAAGTGACCCTAGGTCCCTTATTTTGATTATATTGTATCAATAATGATTTTTATAATATTATATAGGTATTTAAGGATCCAATAGGAAGGGAATGAAACCAAAAAAGTGCACATCCCTCTAGGCTCTTAGGAAATAATTTTAATAATAGTCGACTACCATTATAGTCATTCATGGTATCTCAATAATATTTAAAATGTAAATAAGGGTCCTTCTATAAAATGTGTAAATTATGGGTATTTAGAAACTAGGAGTAAGTGTGAATACAAAATTTTACACATAATAGGATTACCATGGACTACATTAGAGTAAACATAAGCATGATACAGTTTTATTTCTAAGGATAATTGATGAAATTTGTATTGAAAAGTACCTACAACATGCATTAAGGATATGACTTATTTACAAGGCATGTTAATGTTATTAATAGGTTAATTTAGGGTTTGAATTATATTTTTAATCCTAGCCATTGGTATAATATTGTAGATAGGAGAAGAAGGCCTATGAATAAATTATTCCTTAAAAATAGTAGGCTTGGGATATTCATTGGCTTTTAGTATATCATTACTTTGAAAAGGAATAATATATTCTATTGAAATAAAATAAATAGAACTATTACCACTAGATCATCATGTTCACACATTTATTCTTTCAAAGGGTAACTATAAACATCATCACAATATGCAATAGCATTATCATTAATCACACTATCATTTGATTTATTGTGTAATATCTTATCAACATGAGGGGAGGGTGAAGAAGAAACTATACTAGTATTAGTAAAAACATTCTCCTCATCACTATACACATAATAATAATCATCATTCCAATCCTCATCATGATCACTATAGTTTTCATAATCAACATCAACATTTGAAATAGAAATATTGAAATTTTTATAGGAAAAAAAGAAAGGAATATTATTGTTTGAAAATATGGCATGTGGTGTGCTAGGGAGAGAGAGAGGAAGTTTCTCATCATTGGGTGACAATGAGGAATAATGATGACATGTAGTTTTAGTATCCACTAAGATAAATCAATAGGGTATGACATCATTATTAATAAGACTCATTTACACTTTAAAGGAAGAAGGAATAGGATTTTGCTTATGAATAACATCATCTTTCTTTATACCTATATTATGTGAATTCATTTTATAATTATGAATTTAATGAAATGAGGTATCAAAATGGATATAAATATTATGTGTGAAAGGATAAGGCTCCTTTGTTTGAAGAGTAGGTGTAAATATAATAAATAATAGATAGTCATCTTTAGGAGGTTCTTTGTGCTCTAACGTAGCATTCAAGGAGGAAGGTAAATAAATATCATGGGTGGAGTCTAAAGATAAATAAATAGTTGAGAATAAATAATAATATAAAGGTAAATATATAGTGGAATATAAAGATAAACTTGAATAGGTATTTATGGGTAACTCTAAAGAGGAATCTAGAGGTGCAACCAAAGGAGAATCTAGGTGTAAGTCTAGAGAGGAGGTTAGAGGTAGATCTAAAAATGGGTTTAAGGATGAAATGAGAGGAAGATACAAAGAATTATCTAGGGATGAATCTAAAGATGAAACAAGAGGAAGATATAAATAAGGATCTATAGGAGAATCTAAAGGTCAAAAAATAGGTAGATCCAAAGAAGGATATTGGGGAATCTAAATATGAAACAATAGGTGTATTTTACTCCCCAAGGTCAAATTGGGAAATTGGTTCTATGTATTCACATTCCCAAGATGTATCAAGATCATATATTATATTTATTATAACATCATAAAATTTAAAACCATAATAATTTTCTTTATATGTGATTTAACCTTTTAGGGTTTTACATGTGTAATTACCTATGTTTAGTTAAAGGGTTGAGATGTCTAATTTAGTTAAATAAATTAAAATAATTAAGCAACTACTTTGTTATGATTTTTACCTTTTTTGATGTTATATAATAGAAAAAAATAGGGATAAATAGAGTCTTAGATAAAAATTTATTTTCATAGATGATCTTGGTTCTAAATTTTGAGATATGACAATAGTCTGTGATGTCAACATGATTATGATATTTTTTTTCTCACTGGATAGTAAAGCCCACTTTAGAAAGTAGAACCATCTATGTTCAATGTCCCAAATGTGGTACTAATGTCCAATTTTAAATATTATTCATATTTTTGGGGAGTACCTATGCCTATGTTTATATGTTATGTTCCTACATGACCAAAACATGTAGCTTTGTATTGTACCTAGAAAGAGTGATTTGATCTGCAAACCCTAGTTCTCTTTGAAAGTATGATATGATAAAGAATTGAGTGTGTGTTAGTAGGATGGATTGGACATCCTCAACATCATGCTATGTAGAGATTTACCTACATACCAATACTCTGAAGAGAGATCAAGTCTGATGTAGTTCTCCCACCTAGTGTTTGATGTATGTGCAAGTGAATGATAGAATGAGAGTGGCCTTGGATGCCTTAAATGTGCTTGAGATTTGGAATGATTGAAAACTATACTTAGGGTTGTTTTAGATGGTAGTATGCAAAAATTAAGGTAGAATAGGGATAAATTACCTTGATTTTTCACAACTTTGTCTTTGATTTGAATAGATTTTACATCTATTTTTTATCTAGTGAATAGAGGTGGATTAGAATTATATTTATAGGGTTTTTTTTCTTGTGTGGATAATAAAATGAGGTTAGGTTGACCTTAAGAGGGGAAAAAGTTTGAAAAAATATCTATTGGGAAAAGTTGGGGCTAAGGAACATAACACCTAAATCGGGACAATAGTATCATGTGGTTGTAGTGTCCCAAATGTGGCATTAATGTCCACTTGGTAGACTACTAAGAAATTTGGATTAGGGTTAGAGATGAAAATTTTAGGAATATGTCTTGACTAGCTGTAGATGACTTTGGTTTATTAAATGATTGGAAACATGATTCTAATTATCTAGAATGGGTCTATAGCTAGCCTAGGGATAGGTTAACTCAAGTGATACTCTTAGCATCCAATTACCATTTTTAGGTAATTACATCTGCCCCCCCCCCTTTATGCTAGTAATGTATCAAAGTAAAATGACTAGTATAAAGGAAAAAGAAGCATACCTAGACTTACCTTGGAAGTGAAGCCTATGTTGTTGAGTTTGAGTACGTGAATCTATTTTTGCATATGTGGAACATGATCCAAATCAATATATTATAATAAAACATGAAAAAATAAGTCCTTAATTAAAATATGATCAAAGTCAAAATAATATGCTAAAATGAAATAATTAAGTAAAATCTAAGTAAGGAGAGAGGAAATGAACAAATACACCTCATTAGATACATGAACCAATGCATGACCCTGGTGAAAACATGTGTGTGAGTGTATATAGTGATCATATCATTGAATATCTTGGACTAAGCTGATGGCTTGCTCAATCCTCATATGAGTGGTTCAAGAACTCAATCAGATTTTGAATCCATCATTGCCCACCCTTGTTAAGTAAATCCTGATCTCTATGAATAGTTTGGGTAAGACTATAAATGTGTCTAACCCTCTCATGTAGGTGGATCAAGAACTCAAGTAGGACATGAATCCATCATTTCCGTCTCCTTGAATTAGATGCATATGTAACTATACTATGCAAAGTGTTGAAATTATCTAATAGAGTAATCAAAATGTGTAATCAGCTCTGTGATCACTTGGGTATATTAAATGGCTCTAGGTAACTTAGGAATTCCAACCACTATAGATGGAGTAATATATGAATAATGTGACAACCTAGAATGTGATTTAAAGTGTATACAACATAGAGAATGACATGGATTTTTCTATTCTTTCTTATCAACCTATATAAAACTGAGTATATGTAAACTATTTGTTGCACACATGCCCCCAACTTGGTATCTAATTATATTGAATATGAATCAAGTATGTAATAAATGAACCTATGTAATTTATCTAAATGTATGAGTGATCATTCCATGTATGATGCCCCCAAATATAAGTAATTGGTATGAATTTGAACTAAAATGAATGAATATGAGCTAAATCTAAACAAAACTACCAAACTTTTGACTATATCTATACAAATCTATACTATACCTAGTGTACTAGTCTAAATGATGTAGATTATCCTAAATTTGGGGCTACTAGATAGTATCTCTCTATAGTGGATAGTAATGCCTTGTGGCATTGGTGTTCCAATTTGGGCACTACTAACTACCTAGTATAATTTATGAGTGATCTAAATTGACTATTAAGTTTCTATTTTATTTTATGTCTGCCTTAAGTCTAATTTCTAAAACTGAACCTATGCGTTAAAATGTATCTATGAAAAGTAATGTAGGATCCTAATCTCTATGACAACCCCTGTAAGTGCCCCATCTTTTGAGGTTAGTTGTCAATTCTATGGAATAAATTGCCTCCAAATAATTAGCTCTACAAAAAAAATTATCTGGATCATGTGCATGATATTCCAATATAATGTAAAACATGACATCAAAATGTAAATGTATTTAAGAATAAGTAGGAAACATAAGATGCATGTTGTAATGTAGCATTGCACAATGGTGTCAATATATATGTAATCAATGTGTATAGAAGTAAAATCTAAGTAACTACCTAGGGGGATGGGGCATGATGTCCATTAAGGCTCCCAATTAGGAAGGGTAGATGCATGAGATATCTCATGGCATCAAAAACTAGTATATGTGTAACAAGCAAATACAAGTGCCATGGTGTAGAATCATATAAGGAAGGAAACATACAAGAATGCACATAAAAGGTATGCCAAGGGGCCACAATATAAGGGACATGGGCATATGTCACTAAAGATAATAAATAAAACATACAAGGACATGTTTAAATGTCCACATATGCAAATAACAAGCAATTTGGCATAGAGCCACATAGAAGGACATGTTTAAATATCCGCATATAGAAGCATGAAAGAGAACACACTAGGGACATGGGCACATGTCCAAGGCATAAAAACAAAATAGTGGCATAAAAGCTAAGGAACAATGGAATATTCAAGTGCCCTCAAATATGAAAGAGGCATAAGAAACACAATTAAGTATAATTTAATAACTATAAATGAAAGCATGTATAACTATGTAATATAAATCTATGTAGATGTTAGGGTGCATATATACTACATATAACTAATTATAGTTGGAAAAAATATGAGAAATAAATAGAAATGATCAATATCAAGATAAGTTAATGCATAAATTGGAATGTATAGTATGTAAGATAAAACCTAGTTGTAGTAATTGTGTATGACATGCCCCAAAGTGCACGAATGTATAAATGTAAAAACATGGATCATTATAAATGCCCCCAATTGGTATATGATAGCTATTATAGATTAGTGTAGTGGACCGAAGTCTTATTGGGTATCCAAAAGCACTTGATAAGAACAAGTGAAGCGTATGTGTATGATAAAACCGACTATACTAGGATAGCTAGAAATATGCAATATCTAGAAAGTAGTAGAAATGTAAACATAGTAATGCACACAATTTGTGATTTATTTATTTTTTTTAATATTCGAATGTTTTTTTATTTTTACACGTTATATTATGTTTGTGTTCTTTGAGTATAAGCTATGTAAAATCAAATGAAAATAAACTATGTATAAGGAGGAAGGGAGAGAAGGAAGTATGTATAAGGTTAAGAACCATACTAACCAATGAGTCTCATGGGAGACTCATTATCATTGTGGCCTATGTCAAATATAGGAATGATAATCTCTCATGCAGTGTGATTGATATATTATAGTTAAATGTTATTTTAGTATGAATATGAATATTGTTCCTCATTAGAATTTTAATATTCCATATAGGAATCATAATAACCTAGTGTGACTGAGGGAATTACCTAATACAATGGAGTTTCCCTTTCTGAATTGTGCTTTGGAAGATTGATTGTGATTTTTCCCTTTGAAACAATTCTTATTATAGACATACTATATTTTGGAGGCTCTTTTGTTAGAGAACTTATTTTTAAAATGCTTGTTGTTGAGCATGATTTTTAATTTGCAATTTATGATCTTAATTTTTTTGTAACATGTCCTATGTATCTAGATAATTTTCCTTGATAAATTGTATATGTGATCGATGTGCCTTAGGATTTTCAATGAACCCCAAATCTTTTTGACCAATATTATCAACTATTAGAATAGGATAAGTGATGCCTTGGGACTATTTTCCCAATCCTTGACCCTGATATTCAAACTATTGTAGATATTTGTGACCAAAATTATAACATATTAAATGGTGAGCCTCCTTTTGGAGAGGTAGATCTACTTGATTTATATGTGCTTGTTGTAATATTTCTTACTATGAATGTGTTTTTTGAAACTTTTTTATTCAAATTTATGCTTTGGTAACCATTTTTGTATTATTTCTAAATTTGGCCCTTTTTGAATTGGTAGATGTGCCATTGTATGTTACTTGGATGAAGTGTCACTATGTGAGTCATATTTATCCATGATCTATTGCATTTTCCTTTTCAATACTAAACATGAATTGGTGTGGTGCCCATGCATTCTATGATATGCACAAAAATATTTAGATATCCTCATTGTTTTTAAAGGAGGTGGGTTGATCAACTTAACTTTAATCAATTCCCTTAGTATCTCACTTAAACTCTTATTTGACTTAGTATCTCACTTGAACTCTTATGCTAGAAGTTATAGAAATTGTGAGAGGAGAGAGAGAAAGTTAAGTTAAAGAATCACTAAGACACTTATCAAGAAAGAAGGAGTTATAAAAGTCACAGAATCAGGCATGAAATAGGTCTTACAAGTAAAATAGGTATAAATGGATCCCAAGTCTTCTAATTCCTCCATATGTGGTGTAGATGCTCTTGTGCTTGCATAAAAAACTATTTTCATGTTTTAACCTCATAAAACTACCTCATCACTAAATAGGGTCAGGTTTAATGATTAATCTAAAGGGGAGGTGTTACCAACAAGCCCTCACATGCATTAGATTAGTCCCTAATCATTCATATTATTTTATCCATGAGTAATCATCTAAAATAGTTAGAAAATGACTCCTCATGCACCTCTCACACTTGGCACCCAAAACCTATCCAATTCTACAATCTAATCCATGCACAAGGAGGGATGACACATGTCAAGAGTGTCCATGTCATCAGCTTCATGAGTCAAGCCTTAAAAGGCTTCCTAATTGGATTTTCATCATTTTCACTAAGTGTTCACTATAAATTCACTATGACTGGCTGAGATGAGGAAGATGATAGGCACACTTAGGAGATTAGATAATGAAATCAATGAACATGAGGACTTATAAAAAGTCTTAATCTCTCTTTCAATGTGGTTGCATCTTCTAAAACATCTCCATACCTAAAAACACACAAATTTGTCAAAATAAACCCTATTGTACATATTTTGTACAAGTGTAGTATAGATAAATTGCATGTGTCAAGTCCTTGGAAATTCATTTACATATTCCAATTGGTTCCCTAGCCTTTACTCTCCATTTGGATGATTCAATTGCCTTCTTTACCCAATCAGGTCCTTAATGAGGGTTTGTGAGGGTTTTAAGGAGGTATCTAGTCTTAACATTTGTTCATAGAGATGGCATGTTGGATTTTCAAACCAATGCCACTAAGGGCTTCCTAGATACCCTCCCTAACACCTCTAAACACCTTAAGGTTCCATGCAAAGTGTCATAGATGTTCCAAGCATTTCAAATTGGCCATTTGAGTCATTTTAAACATTTTACATGGTTTGTGTGCATCCAAAAAATGGCTTCTTGGTAAAATTACCCTATAAAATAAAGCTAAGACACCTCTATACACATCCAAAATAAATGATTCAATCATCATAATAGCTCATCAAGAGCTAGAAATGAAAAAATGGCCCTATTTAGAAACTAGGCCTAAACCTTCTCCAATGGGTTTGTCTACAAATTTTGTCCTAAAAATCCTTTGATAACATTTCATACCTCTAAGATAACTTAAACACATAATTTATACCTCTGTGAACATGCTCCAAATCATTAGAATGCTTTCCAAATACTAGAAATTGAAATGACCTCCCACTTGGCCCATAGGCCTTATCAAGCTAAATGCATCATGACTGCAACCTTAGATGCATAGATTATCCTATTTATTTTTATACCCCCCTATAATTTTTTTCATGTTTGGTAAGGTGAAATACAACTCATAAAACCTTATGTAAATGTTTCCACACCTTTTGTTTCAAACTCTTGACCATTTCCAAAAGTTACAAGGTCTGGTGCAAGAGAAAAGTACTCTAACTCTGAGACAAAATAGAGGCATGTTGTCTTATTTGATCATAAAAATTAGTTATTATAAGGGCTTCTCTAACTCCCAAGGATGAATTTTTCAAAATTTTATCTCTTGGTGATGATTCTAGACCACTTAACTTGCTCTAATTTCCTAGGTAGACTTTTCAGCAATGGATTCTGCAAGAAAACCAAGAATGACTATGTTTTGATTGAAAAGAACCCTATTATAGGATTTTTTATCTTTTAGAAATGGTTTATAACATCAATAAGAGACTCACTTATGTGGTCATACACCATTTTACCAAGTTTTAATTTCATTTATTTCACTAAGTCAACTCTCACTCCTAAACATCAATGCTAGCTCACTGTCCTTTGATTGAGAAAAAGTGCTTGTTGACCTTGCCTATAGCTATTTGTAACTTCATAAGAGTTAGTCATGGTATATATATATATATATATATATATATATATATCCTCATCATCTTTTTAAGTAACAATATATTCACTTGAAACTAGATTACACCTTGAATGTCTTTAAAACATCTTTTAGACTTTGAACTAAGTTGTCATTTTGTTGTATTATTGTAGGTGGATATTTTAGGTCTATGTATGGACATCAAGGTATATCAAAGAATCAAGGCACTATATTCAAAACTTTCTAGGTGATCTTAAGGTTATACAAGTTTCATGTTCACCATTGGAATCCTTCACATGTGGGGTGTGATCTAGCACCAACTTAAGACACAAGAATTTGCTTTAGGAGTTTAAGACATGTTGTAGGTGATTGATGTCCTAACTAGGAGCACCTGTAGGTCTCTATGGATCTAAAAACACTATGTATCACACCTCAAAATTATGCTTAGGTTATAAATGATTTATCAATCTATACAAAACCTTTCAAACATGAAAACAAGGTTTAAGATAATAACATTAGATGCAAAGGTCTATCTAGTTTTAGATCATATAGGTTATCACTTCATTATTTCAATGGTTCCAAGAACACTTTTGAACCTATTAATCACCACTTTACATTAGTATTCTCCTCTCTCCAACCTTTTCATAGCTCTTGTCCATGTTAAATGCTATAAAACCAAACAATTAAGATCATCAAGAGGTATTTTAAACTATGTTTTAGGTTATTTTCAAAACCAACAGGGCCTCTATTTTGTCTTTTTAGGGACAAAATACCAAGACTCAAATTTCCAATGCTTAAAGGTAGTTTTCACCCTCTCTTGCCCAATTGATGTTTCAAGGACTTTTGTTTTGAGATTTCACACATGCAAGGGTTTGAAAGATACCTTATCATATTTCACCATTCTATACAAGCACCTGTAGCTCTATTTAAGACAACTCCAAATGTGAAAGAATCATTTTACGAGTAGAAATAAGCTTAGAAGAGGACTATTGAGTTCTTGAGACCTAAAAATAAAGAAAATAATGAATAAATCTATGGAAAGGCCCTGATGAACATATGAAAACACTCAACCTATCAAATCAAAGCAAAATTTTTTGAAACAAACTCAAATAGTGACCCCTCTTGGATGAAGAAGCATAAAAAGTTGCCTAGCTTCCTAATGATGGTTAATAAAGGAGAAGGCATGAAACTAAAACTTCCTTCCATGAAAATGAAGCTGTCTAATTTCTTTCAATTGGAAAGAACATTCATCCCAAATCCATCTGTATTATTTGCACCAAGCATTCCAAATTGACCTTCTTGGCTTGCAAAGGCAAAAAGGAATAAATAGAAGTTGAAACTATAATTTTTGACATTTATTCTACAAACCAAGCATGGCAAGGACTTTAGGGAGGTGAAGAGGCACATTCCCATGTTTTTAGCTAAAGATAGACTTCCCAAGTCCATACAAGTGCCATTAATGGCCTATTTTTAAGGAAAAACTACCTCTTTTTTCATGAAACTACTTCTTAAACTGACTCTGACCAGTTCCTAACATTCTCTAACCTCTTCCATGTTGAAAACTCCCTTTGTGACAAATTTTCTTCCTTGACAAGTTCGTACAAGTAATTAAATGAGCTAAAAAATGACTAAAAGGCATATTTTGCACATGAGACATGGTAAAGGATAAATTTATGACTTAAGAACAATTTAAAACATTTAAAAGACCAAATTAAATAATTTTTAAGATAATTTGAGCCTTTGACTATGTTTGACCAGAGTTGACTAGACAAGCACAAGGAAGATAAGCTTAGACCAAGGCTAGAGTAGGGATAGGTAAAGTATTTAGAAAAACATGAGACCCCTATAGACATATTAAAACCTCTAAAAAGTTTATAAATGTAGGGGTTGACATAATTTTACTAAAATTTAAATTTGGTCAACACTTTTGGCAATTCCTAGGGGTAACATGCTTTTCTATGTTAAGGACTAGTAGCCTTATCCCATCCATTCGGCAAAGGGAGTCAAATTCACTCTAAAATAGAAGTATCAAACCTTGATTTGACTAACAATATAGATGATTGACCTCAAAAAACACAAAATAAATACAACACATAACAAGACCAAGCAAACACATAAAGCAAAGGCACACTTGTGATACTAAGCATGTAGGGAACACAAGACAGAACAAAAAGGAAACTAATTATGTACATTTTACTTAAACATACCTCCCTTCTTGGATCAAAATGGAATTACCTCTTATCTCCCTCCTCATGAAATGAATGAGGGTTCCAAGAATTTTTCTTCTTGGATGGAGTATTAGATGACTCATACTCCCTTTTTGGTCCTTATCTTGGCATGTCCTTTGATAGAGTCATCTCAAACAAGCCTCTAAGGTAGATGAAGTCTTCTTGACCTTGGAAATGTGCTTCATAATATTTTCCCTTTATCTCATCATGGAAAATTTTCATCTCTATGTATGGGATAGCTTTTTGAAAGTCTACCTCTTCTTAAAAGGCCTCATTATCCTTCTCATTTTTTAGATCCTCTTCAAAGCTTTCAATAAATTTTGTATCATAGCATCCCAGGAGTATTTCTTTCTCAAATTATTCCTTCATGTTTGTAGGAACAGCTTCACATGAGGTTATAGAATCAAACTTCAAACCTTATTCAAAAGATTCATAGTCATCATGGATTACTCCATCATGGTCCAGAGCCTCTTGATGATGATACCTCTCAACATCTACTTGCTCCTCAACAACTTGGGTTTGTGTTCTTATAAGTATTGTCTTCTCATTATCTTAATATTCTTTGAACATTTGCATATATGTGTGACATATGTATTCTTCTTGAAACACATCATCTTGCTTATCATGTCTTGTAGTCAGCTCCAAAGGACTTGTAGGCCCCATGAAACCTTCAACTTGAAAATGTCTTCAAATTTATGCCACAATTCATCATCTTCTCTTTGATTATCATCATGAAGGGAAACAACAAGAGAAACCTCTTCCTCTTCTTCTTTGGAAAACAAATGAACATCTTCCAAGGCATCTTCTTCAACACAAGGAATGTCATCTCATTACCATTAAAATCTAAAGTTTCTTTACAATGATTCAGATCTTCCCCATCATAAATCCAATCTAAAATTTCCATCTCATTCTTCCTCTTAGTGATGCCAATACTAGGCATCTCAAAACTAGGAATTTTAGCCCAAGAAGGCTCCCAAGGAATAATGAAATCCTCACCATTAGAAGGGGAAAATGGATCAGTTAGAGAATGTGGAAAGATGGGTTTAATGGCTTCTTGAGGATGGTTGGGATTGAGTCGAGTAATCTCAAGTTTCTCTTCACTTCTAACTTATCCACTTAAACATTCTTTGTTCTTCTTTCCACAAGTTGCCATTACTTCTTTCCATCTTGGGAAGGTAGGCTTAGAGAATTCTCCATGGAGTTGAGATGTAAATGGATGGTTAAATGATAGGATTAATAAACTTGGGGTTTTCTTTGGCTTGGTATCTTTTTTTCAACTTATAAATATAGGCTTAGGAAGCTCTCCATTTTTTACTACCATGATGGATTGCCTTAAAATTTGGTTTACCAATTCAATATTCTTGTCAAGATGGGCATCAAAAATCAATCTTCCTTTCTCAAAATATTCTCCAAATAAATCAATCTACTCAATAGTGGTGTACTCCTTCATTTGGTTTCTCTATTGGATGGACATCCAAGAAGGAAAACTTTGTGGAATGCATGAAGGACTTGGGGCATTTTGAAGCATGCTTGGATTAGCATCTTAAGTGGGCAAAGTTGAAACACTTGAAATTTGATGTGGGATTTATTGTAGCTAGCAAGACTAATATGGTTCATGAGCTCTTAACCTCTCCTCTATGTGGAAAATCAAACCATAAACATCAATCATTTTACCCATAAGGCCTTGCCAATTATCTCTCTCTATAGGCATCCATTCTCTCTTAACTTGCTCTAAAGTATTACTCACACTCTTGATACAATCACTAGGGATGACTTGACCACAACCATTTATACTATCAAGGTCTAAGATATATTCTTTGTATCCAATGAGATTTTTCTTTAAACTTGCAATGGATAGACTTGGAGAGGAACTAGGTGGACTAGGTGAAGTACAAGCTTGATAGGGTTGATCATAGGCAACATATGAATGATAGGGGTCATCACAAGATTAGCCAAGGAATTAATCATATTGATAGGGAAAAGGAAAAGATGGATATGTTCCCCAACTTTTGTGAGGACAAAATCAACATTAAAATAATCCATGAATCATTCATGAGAATATTATAGAACAATAAAACAACCTCAAATAGAGTACCTGGGTTGCTTAACCAATAGATTTATGCTTGGAGTCACCATTGGTTCTTAGTGAAATTTCCTCCAAAGGTTTATATCTTGAGTAAAACACCAAAACTCAAATTATTTTAACAAGTGTCCCATCGGGCATGCCAAAAACTATTGTCACTTAAACTTTCACCTGTTGAGGAGATGATAAGTCTCTCCTCATTCAAGTGGCACTATAGACCAAACTTACTACTAAATTTTTGGGGGTTGAAAAGGGAGAAGGATAATTGAAAAAAATATAATCTATGGGAGGTGATACACCAAATATATGGTCTACTCACACCATTTACAATGCACTTGAAACCAAGAGAATCCCACACATACACTTCATCCAATTCAACACTCATCTTCTACATCAATGTTTCAAGCATTAGGTTTTGAAGAGAGTTTAGACTAAGAGGGATTAGACAATAGGCCTTTTAGAAACACTAATGAATGAGCTACTCACTATACCTTTAATCCACATTAGACACTTCTTGCTGACCTACAAAAGAGAGATTTCAATTCACACAAGGAAGTAAGAAGAGTAACATGTGAAGGTAAGAAAAATATACTTGCACAAGACCAATAACCAAAGCATGCACTTAGTGAAATCTTAAATGAGGTAAAATATAATTATTCATTAATTAAAGGAAAAAATTTTGTAGGGATTTTCCATACCCTGGTGGAGAGATCCTATAATAGCTAAAAAGAAAAGAATTTATATCAATTATGAGAGGAAAGAAAGAAAGTGAAGTTCAAGAGTCACTAAGACACTTGTCAAGAAATAAGAAAGAGTTATAATAGTCATAGAATTAGGCATGAAATAGGTCCTATAAGGAAAATATGGACAAATGTCTCCCAGGTCTTCTAACTCCTCCATATGTGGCATAGATGCTCTTATGTTTACATAAGAAACTATTTTCATGATTTACCCTCATAAAACTACCTCATTACTGCATAGCATTAGGTCTGATGATTAATCTAAAGGGGAGGTTTTACCAACAATCCCTCATATGCATTGGATTAGTCCCTAATCATTCATATTATTCTAGCCATGAGCAATCATCTCAAATAGTTACAAAATGACTCCTTCTCATGTACCTCTCACACTTGGCACCCATATAAATTCCAATCATATAATATGATACATGCACAAGGAGGGATGACACATGTCAAAAGTGTCCATGTCATCAGGTTCATGAATTAAGCCTTAAAAGGCTTCCCAATTAGAGTTTCACCATTTTCACTAAGTCTTCACTGCTCATTCACTATGACTGGTTGAGATGAGGAAGATGATAGGCACACTTAGGAGATTAGATAACTCAATATATGAACATGATGACATATAACAAGTCCTAATCTCTCTCCCAAATGTGGTTTAATATTTTTAAACATCTCTATACTTAAAAAACACATAATTTTTTAAAAATAAGACCTGTTGTACCTCTTTTGTACAAGTGTAGTATAGCTCAATTGCATGCGTCAAGTCCCTAGAGAGTCTTCTAAATATTCCAATTAGTTACCTAGTTTTTACTCTCCATCTTAATGCTTTAATTGACTTCTTTCCCCAATCAGGTCCTTAATGAGGATTTGTGAGGGTTTTAGGGAGGTATCTAGTCTTAACATTTGTTCATAGAGATGGCACATTGGATTTTATAACTAGTGCCACTAATGGCTTCTTAGAGACCCTCCCTAACACCTTTAAACACCTTGAGGTTTCATGTAGAGTGTCATGGAAGTTCCAATCATTTCAAATTGGCAATTCGAGTCATTTCTAACATTTTGCATGGTCTATGTGCATTTCAATCCCAAAAATGGCTTCTTGGTGAACTTCACCTAAAAAATGAAAGCTCAAACACCTCTATACACATCTAAAATACATGATTCAATCAACATAATGGCTCATCAAGAGCTACAAATGAAAAAAATGACCCCCTTTAAAAACTAGGCCTAGACCTTCTCTAATGGGTATGTCTACAACTTTTGTCCTAAAACTCCTTTGATGACCTTCCATACCTTTGAGATAGCTTAGACACATCAGTTATACCTCTATGAACATGCTCTAAAGCATTGAAATGCTATCTAAATATTAGTAATTGAAATGACCTCCCACTTGGCCTATAGGCCTTATCAAGCTAAGTGCATCATGGCTGCAACCTTAGATGCATAGAGTATCCTATTTAGTTTTAGACCATCCTGTAATTTTTTTCATGTTTGGTCAGATGTAATACAACTCATCAAACTTTATGGAAAGGTTTCCACACATTTTGTTTCATGTTCTTGACCATTTCCAAAAGAGACAAAATAGAGGCATGTTGTCTTATTTTCTCATCAAAATTAGTTATTAGAGGTGCTTTTGCAACTCTTAAGGATGCCTTGTTCAAATTTTTAGCTCTTGGTGATGAGTCTAAACCTGTCAACTTGATCCAATTTCCTCGGCAGACTTTTCAACAATGGATTGTGTAGGAAAACCAAGAATGATTATGTTTTGCTTGAAAAGACCCCTATTTTAGGCTTCTTTATCTTTTAGAAAGGGTTCACTACATCACTCCCAGTCTCACTTAGGTGGTCATCCACCATTTGACCAAGGTTTAATTTAATTTATTTCACTAAGGCAACTCTCACTCCCAAACATTAATGCTAGCTCATTGTCCTTTGATTTAGAAATAGTACTTGTTGACCTTGCTTGTAGGTGTTTGTAACTTCATAAGAGTTGGTCATGGTATATACAGATCTCCTTCTCATCCCTTGAAGTCACAAGCTATGAAATTGAAACTAGATTACACCTTGAATGTCTTCAAAACATCTTTTAGACTTCAGATTGAGTCACTATTTTGTTGTATTGTTGTAGGTGGATATTTTAGGTTTGTGTAATGACATCAACATGTATCAAAGAAGTAAGGTAATATATTCACAACTTTCTAGGTGATTTTGAGTTTATACAAGTTTCATGTTCACCATTGGAATCCTTCTTATGTAGGGTGTGATCTAGCACCAACCTAAGACACAAGAATTTTCTTAAGGAGTTGAAGACCTATTGTAGGTGATTGATGTCCTAACTCAGAGCACCTGTAGGTCTCTATGGATCTTGAAACATTGTGTATCACACCTTGAAATGATACTTGGGTTACAAATGATTCATCCAATCTATACAAAACCTTTCAAACATGAAAACAAGGTTTAAGATAATAACATTAGATGCAAAGGTCTGTCTAGTTTTACATCATGTAGGTCATCACTATATTATTTTAGTGGTTCCAAGAACACTTTTGAACCTCTTAATCACCACTTTCCATTAGTCTTCCTCTCTCCAAGATTTACATATCTCTTGTCCATGTTAAATTCTATAAAACCAAATAATTAGGATCATCAAGAGGTATTTGAAATTGTGTTGTAGGTTGTTTTCAAAACCTGCAAGGCCTCTATTTTAGCTTTTTAGGGACAAAAGACCAAAACTCAAATTTCCTATGCTTAAAGGTAGTTTGCACCCTCTCTTTCCCAATTAATGTTTCAAGGAGGTCTATTTTGAGCTTTCCCACATGCAAGGGTTTGAAAGAGAACTTTATCACATTTCACCATTCTAGACAAGCACCTGTAGCTCTATTTGAGATAACTCCAAATGTGAAAGAATCAGTTTACAAGAAGAGTTAAATCAAGAAGAGGCCTATTGAGTTATTGAGACCTCCAAAAGCAATAAAATAATGAAAAAATCTATGGAAAGGCCCTGGGGAACATATGAAAACACTCAACCTATCAAATCAAAGCAAAAAAAATTGAAACATACTCAAATCGTGACCCCTGTTAGATGAAGAAGCATAAAAAGTTTCCTAGATTCTTAATGATGGTTCATAAAGGAGAATCCATGAAACTAAAACTTCTTTTCATGAAAATGAATTTGAGTTAGACTCATTTTAATCCCTAAGAGTTTTCCTCTAAAATCCACCTTATAGTTTGTACCAAGCATTCCAAATTGACCTTTCTTGGCTTGCAAAGGCAAAAAGGAAGAAATAGAAGTTGAAACTGATATTTTTTATCTTTCTTCTGCAAACCAATCATGGTAAGGACTTTAGGGAGGTGAAGAGGCACCACATTTTTATCTAAATATGGACTTCCCATGTCTGTATAAGTGTCATTAATGGCCTATTTTTAAGGAGAAACTACCTCTTTTTGCATGAAGTTGATTCTTGAACTGACTCTGACCAATTATTGACATGTTTTAACCTCTTCCACATTGAAAACTCCCTTGGTGATAAATTTACAAGTTCGTATAAGTCATTAAATGAGCTAAAAATATGATTAAAAGTCATATTCTACACATTAGACATGGTAAAGGACCAATTTATGACTTATGAATAATCTAAAACATTTAAAATACAACATTAGGACATTTTCAATATAATTTGAGCCTTTGACCATGTTTGACTAGAGTTGACTAGACAAGCACAAGGAAGATAAGCTTAGACCAAGGCTAGAATAGGGATAGGTAAATTATTTAGACTAATATGAGACCCATATAGGAAATATGGAAACCTATAAAAAGCTTATAAATTTAGGGATTGACCTAATTTTACTAAAATTCAAATTTGGTCAATAGGAATAAGCATGTAAAGGAAAGTATGAAACTATTCAACAAAAAGTAATTTATTTATTCTGTTATTATAATCATGATGATATGAATTAGAAGATATATGAATCTAAAATATAAATTTTTGGAAATAAAATCTAAGTATAAAATGAAAAGGATACAAACCTAAGCGTGTCTAAGGTTAGGTTTTTTGAATCTAGGGTTTCTTTCACCAATTTAAATTAGATGTAAAATAAATTGAAACCCTAATGGAAAATGTATTTTAATTAGCTATGTTGTCTAAATAAAATAAAAAAATTAAAAATATTTAGCCCTAAACTTATTGCACAAAAATAAAAATTAATGCAAGTTAGGGTTTGATGCAATATTCTAAGTAAGTTAGGTTCGCCAAATATTTTAACCTTTTAGGATTTTAAATGTGTAATTACCTATGTTTGGTTAAAAAGATGAGATGTCTAAATTAGTTAAATAAATTTTAATAATTAAGATACTAATTTATTATTATCTTGACTTTGTTTGACTTTATATAAATATAAATACGGATAAATAGAGACTTAGATGATAACTGACTATCACGGATGATCTGGGTTCTAAATTTTGAGATTTGAGCAATAGTCTATATCATCAATAAGATTTTGATATTCATCTATTCATTGGATAGTAGCACCCAATTTGGATAGTGGTACCATCTATGTGTAGTGTCCCAAATGTGACACTAATATCCCCTTTATGAGACTATTCCTATTTTTTGGGAGTGCATACGCCTATGTTCTTATGTGATCAAAACTTGTAGCTATATATTATACCTAGAAAGCATGGTTTTATCTACAAACCCTAGTTCTCTTTGTAAGTATGATATGAGAAAGAATTGAGTGTGTGTTAGTAGGATGGATTGGACATCTTAAACACTCCATTGTGTAAATAATTTATTATATACCAATACTTAGAAGAGGGTTTAATTCCAATGTAGTTCTATAAACCTAATTCTTGATGTATGTGCAAGTGAATGCTAGAATGAGAGTGGACTTGGATTACTTGAATGTGATTGAGCTTTGGAATACTTGAAAAATAGACTTAGGGCTATTGTATATGGTAGTATACAAAACATAGGGAAGAATAGGGATAAATTACCTTTACTTTACACAACTTTGTCTTTGATTTGAATATATTTTGCATCTATTTTCCATCTATTGAATAGAGGTGGATTAGACTTGTATTTATAGGGTTTTATTGCTTATGCAGATAAGAAAATGAGATTAAGCCAACCTTAGGAGGGTCACACATTTAAAAAAACTATTTATTGGGAAAATTTGGGGCTATGGACATTAACTCCCCATTGGGGACACTAGCACCATATGGATGGAGTGTCCCAAAGGTGGTGCTAATGTCAACTTGGAAAATTGTTAAATAAATGAAATGGGATTAGAGATAATAGTTTTATGACTATGTCTTGACTAATTATAGGTGACTATGGTATACTAAATGATTGGAAATGTAAGTCTAATGTTATAGAATGGGTCTATAACTAGCCTAGGGATAGGTTGACTCAATCAACACTCTTAGCATCTAATTACCACTTTTATGTGATTAAAATATGTTTCTTACATATTTTTTGATTATTGTGGTTTATCCATTCATCATAATAGCTAAAATTCATAACATGAATAAAAAATATCTAATCTAGATGATGAACATCATTAGCTTATGTATTTTTACTATCTATGAGATATATAATTAATTTAAATACAATAAATAAAATAAATAAAATTATTTTAAATAATAAGTAATGTAGTATTTACAAAGGAGCTAATGACTATGAATACAATTCAAGAAAAAACAAAGTATAATGGGTGATATAAGAAAGATATTTAAATGATTGTGTGGGATCTAAAATATACATTCCTTTATTAGTGTTGGCCAAATGATTAATATCACTAAATACAAAGGTAAAACCATTCATGTAACCCACTAATCATTTTTCTAAAGGTACAGTGAAAATATTTTAGATATTTCCAATATACCATTCATTTAATTTCAACATAGGAAGACTCTTTTATCCATGTAAAGTAAAACCATTCATGTAAACATAATTTAAAAAATATAAAATGAGAAAATATAAAATAAAATCAAAATATTTGTGTATATATATCAATAAATTTCAACTTGAGGTCGAAAGGAGCTTCAACGCCAGATTTTATCTGAGGTAACAAGGTAATTTTTTCAATGTCAAATTTAATCCAAGGTCAAAGAAGATTAACTCATGGTTTCACATATATATCCAAGGTTTAAGGCTATTTTATTTTAGTGTTAGGATATTAGATAAATATTTATTAAATACTATGATAAAAATCAAGCAAACAACAAGTAGTGTTATAAATAAAATATAGGTTTACCATAATGTTTAATTTATTTTGAATTGAAATGCATCAAATAAATATATCTAAATGATTGAAATATAAATATAGTGAATATAAATATATAAATTTAGAATAATGATTTAAATATTTAGAAATGAGCTAAAAATACTAAATTGAAAAGTGTGGAAACCTCCCTCAAACTAATTATATGTTGACTATGACTAGAAACTGGCTAGAAAGACTTGAAAACTATGTTATGAATAAAACTAGAAATTCAAACTAAGTTTGGGATAAGGATGAATTACGACCTTGTATATTTAATATGGTTGTGTCTTAGTTTATTGTGTGACTAATTTTTTGATTTGATGCATGTACCTGCCTGTGAAGGTTTATTGTCTAATTTTATGTGTCAATTTACTACAATAAAGACCTACAAATTATAAAACCTAACTCCTAAAAAATAAGTAAAATATATATATAATTCCAAAAGGTCAATAGGGTTAAGGTAATATCTGATCTATCCTCAAAAAACTCTACGTAATCTAAGTGTTACCTACATAATCCAAAAGGGCCTCATGCCAATGTAGTTATCCCTCCTTGAGTGAGTGTGCGAATTTTGATTTTTATAATTAATGTAACTAGATATATTACTTTGAATGCTTGAAAATGAATTCCCTTAACCTAAAATAAAACATATTTAGACTTGGATTATAACTGTTAGGATGTATAAAAATTGGAATAAAAAAGAATAGTGTTCTTTTGCTCAGTATGTAGTGTTTTTTGTAGGGCCTTTTCTAGTGATGTATTGAGTGACTTTGATGTGTTTATATTGTGGTCAATTAATAATATTTATATTAACCAAATTCACTAAAAGTGAAAGAAAGATAACATAGATCATTTTAAATTTGAAAAGGGGCTATTGGAACACTTTGGACAAGGGCACATTAGTGGATAAGGTCAACCTATGGTCTTGTCCAAGAAGGTCAAGGACTAATAAAATTTGCTTGGAAAATTTTTCAAGTAAAAAAGAGATATTTGAATTATTTTTACAATGTTTTTAAATCAATAAGTGGAGTAGTGGAGGCTATAATATAAATTTTAATTTAACAGAATGGAAAATAGGTCAAGCAAGGTAAAGATATTAAGTTAAACATTGTCAAGCACTTAAGTATTAAATTTTAGTGTCTGCATTTTCCCTTGATTTATTATATTTATTAAATGAAGTAACATTAATAGATTAAATTATATGTGAACCTAAGTTTGTATACACACATTATATTTTGATGCAGATCTTGATTGTGTAAGATGCCTTAATGTGAAACCTATAACAAATGCCATTGAAAGTAGTTATTGTCCATCTTTAAATATTGATAACATTAAACTTGAAATTTTAAAATTAGAAATAAATAAAGTAAGGAATACATATGAAATATTATACAATATAATTTCCCTAAAATTTGAAAGTGGAAAAGTGCATGCTCCCTTGTTGGAGCATGTGGATTGAAGAGAGGGTGTTTTAAATATTATTTTCTTCTTGACTAGGGAGAATAATAAATTTTAGGAGTAGTAATAGGATGATTGGTAGGTTATTGGGTGTCACTAAATTGTAACCATACTAACTCATGGAAAAATTGAGAGTGATCAAGACTTAATGAGTAAATATTTTGAATTAGTCATGGGTATGCTTTCACTTGTGAAGATATGTTTAAATAATGGTAAAGTCCTAACTATTGAATGTCACTACACTCTAACAAGAAATAAAAATAAAGATATGGAACCCTACATTAGGTTTACAAAAGTGTATCCATAGATGTTGAGTGCCACTAGAATCTAATGTGGCCCACTTGTCACTTTAAGATTCACACCAATGTAGATACATCTATAATCAATTTGAAACTTTGTACCTTTAAAACTTGAAAATATAATTTTGAAAATTTTTAATTTGAAATTTTCCATGTATTAACTTGAATATGAATGAATATCATGCCCCTATATTGTATTTTGTTTATATAAAATGCCATTTTAAACTTGCAAATATTTTTTAACTTAATACTTTACAAATATAGGAGTGAGTGCACAAGCTTAGCATATGCCCTCATAATATGAAAATTTTGAACCATATTGAAAACTTAAAATTATATTTTGTCATAAATCTGAAATTTGTTACTTATGAGGATTTGAATTCTCGAGGCAATCCCTTTATGATGCACCCCTTTTGAGATGAGGGATGTAGCCTAAAGTTCACTTATCTCGAAATAAAACATAAGTGAAAGATATAATCATGTAATAGCATGTTCAACATGTTAATTGGATTATATCATAATATTTAATAAATCATTAAATTACACATGTAAATACATTATATATATATATATATATATATATATATATAATACATTGAATAACATAAGCAGCATGTGAACATTTGAAATATTACATCATAGTATTTAATGTGACATTGAATTTTATAAAAAACATGTGTTAGATAGATATACATTGAACTTCATATAATGTCATACATAAGTCCCAAATGGACACATACAATGGGTACATTAATGTTGTATAAATATACAAATCCAAAGATCAGACACAAATGGTATGAGAATACCATGTAGCCCAGAACATGTATATATTACACACACAATGCCAAGGGCCACACACAATAATAAAAAAAGTCTTAACTTATCATGTACTAAAGTAAAAATTTAAAATAAGCATAGATAAAATAATTCTATTTTACATCAATCATATGTATCAAGGTCATTGTTAGAAAACAACATATTTATATAACATAATGTAAAGTATGGGTGATTAGTAAAAGATATGTATGGTATGTAGCTCAATAAATAGAGAAGTTATGGATAGATATAATTGTTGAAGAGTTGTAAATGATGTCATTATGATGTCATGGAGGTGTCCAAGTGAGTGGATTAAGTGTCTTGATAGTCTAAGTGATAATGACAAAGTGTGCAATGTGCTTGATCTAGTATACTTGAAGTTGGCTTGGTTGATCTTCTATTTTGGCATGGTTAGAGATGATTAGGGATAAATATAAAGTATTGATCATGTGAAAAAGGTCACATAATAAGTTTTATATGTTTTGAGTGATTTTTTGCATGAGTGGATTTCATCTGATTCATCTAGACATTTTGGGTCTAGTGGCAGAAAATCTGAGTAGGTAGTTTATTGATGTCATAATTGTCACATGACGATGAGTCGGGGCGAGTTGGTCATATGGTTGTGATAAAATTATTTCATAATTTATATGTGATAAATTTTAGGTCATGAAATTAAGCATTACAAAATATATTCAAGTGTAAAATTGGCCTCCCAGGCAGTTTGACAATGTTTTCCCATACTTATCCAAATTTACAATGTGGCAAGAAAAGCTAAGTAGGCATATTAATGGAGTTATATATTACACATGTGAAGGTTTAAGGATATATTTAATACATGGTTATATTCCTCTTTGAAAGGATAATATATGGTATAAATTTTATAACATGATCGAGGTGAAAGATATGTCTGTACAAAGTTGGTCATCCAAGCAGATAGTAATGGCCCCCATACTTAGTCTATTTTGCACAATGTTAAAGATCAAGACTAGATGGAAATATAATGGATCATGGTTGATCATATAGTGAATATATATGGTGTTTTTTGAGTTAAATTATTCAAAGTTTTTTTTGGTTAAAAAATTTAAAGATCAAGTTCCTTACAAAAGGATCAATGGAGTGTGTTTGTTCTAAGGTGTTAGGAAGCAGTGAGATGAGGACAAGTATTCAAAGTTTAACATTAAGGATAGGTAAATATAAAGATTATTATAAGATATAATAGTAAGTGGATTTTTTTACATATACATATCAATAATGTGTATTGAGTGAGATGATTTCAAGGTGTCCAATGTTTAACATAGATAAAGATCAAGCTACGTACATGAGATTGATGGAGCACATTAAGTCAAATAATCAAGATGAAGATCCAAAGATGAGTGATTAAAGGTAAAGTTTGAGATACTTAAAGGAAGATTTAATATGTGTTTTTAATCTAATACTTGAGGACATGAGATGATAGTATAGTGTCTGAGGTTTAACTGTGATCGTTGGCATTTGAATTTTACAAATGGAAAAACTAGTGCTCTATATTTTGGCTATAACTTTGATCCAAAATGAATTCAAAGGTGATATAAAAATAAAAGTTGAAGAGGAATACATGGTGAATATATTTAACCTAGTTATAATTTTTTAATATATTTAAATTCAAATATTTTTATCTCTAAAGTTGGCTGTGTGTTTAATTGTGTTTTGTAAGTAACCTGAGAAGGATATTTGTGATTATTTTGATGATGTTCAGATGTTTTATGATGTATTAGATAATGGAAAGTATTTTGGACTCATTATGGATAATTTTTATGTTATTTTTAGGTTTTAATAATTTATATTTTTTATGAACCAATTCTTATAAGTTAACTATGTGTTTATTCATGATATTCCTGTGCATCAAGTCAGTGTTTGAGAAGATTGATCATATATAAAGGTGAGTAGAGATGACGTAAGCACTTGAGGATGTATAATGGGTCATGAGGGATGTAAATATATATTTTTAATTGGTCATGTGTTATTTTTTTCTTTATGAAGTGATAATGGGTGAATAGGTCTCCATGAGATCTATATGAGCTACAAGGACCTAATTAAAAGGTGTAGTTACTTAAGGGTGACCCATAGATACTATGGATAACACTATGAAAAGTGTTTTAAGAAATGTATTGATATAATATAATCCTTAAAGGTTAATTCAATTATAATTTTTTAAGATGAAGTTATTATTCATGAAATCTCTATAAATAGTAAAACCAAAGAAGATTGTTTTTAGGGCTTACAAGTGTGTTTGTGTGAGAACAGTAAGCATTAAAGTTAAGGATAGAGAATATTAGGTGTGCCTAGTGGATGGGATGATAAATATATAATATTAAGGACTATGTTTATGACATGTAGGTCATATTTATAATGTCATAATAGTTCTCTTTCATATTGAGGATGAGAGAAGGATAGGTGATGCTTGTGTGAGCTTGAAGGTTGATTTGAGAGGCATATCAGAGTGTGGTTTATGTGGATGACCCCATGGTCATGTTTCTAAGGTTGTGAAAAATTTATTTTAGGTTTTTTAATTATATATGAGCATAGAAGAGTATAATGATCTAAAAGGTAGCTTTGGATGCATTTTGAGTGTGAGAAGAAGTGAATGGGGTTGTGTTATCATAGGTCCATCATCAGGTGTAGAAGACATTAGTTCAAAGGTGAAGGTGTTCATATAAAAGGATGGTTAGAAGGACTTGATCATCCTTAGGGGCTAGTGCTAATTTTGGAATAAGAATTTCACTAAAGACCTTTTGTCAAAAGGAATTGACTAAGGTTATTGGTTAGAAGGACTTAACTAGTCTCATGTTTGTGTTCATCTTATCTTGTGTTGTGTATGTGATCTTGTTTTATCCTTCTTGTTCACTACTATGAATGATATGTATGCTTCATAAATGATTATATTGAATACTCAAGTATTTAAAGGGTTTAGAAATTGAATTGGATTATTTTTCACCATTGATTCACCCCCCTCTTAATGGATTGTACCTCTAAAAATAGGTATCAGAGCAAGTCCTTTGATAAAGGCTTGATAGTTTAGAGGTGATCCAAGGTACAATATAGGTAGTCATAAAATGCAAATAAGTTTCTCTACTAAGAAAGCATCAATGCTCAATGGATCCAATTATGCTTTTTGGAGTGCAAGGATGAGGATGTAAATATGTCCCTAGGGTTTGATATATGGAAATTTATTATGGATGGTTATGTTGCTCCTATTATTCCAACATCTAGTGCTATAGAAAAGAAGCTATTTAAGAATAATTTTAAGGAAATGAATTCCATCACTTGTGGTCTTATAGAGACTGAGTTTACCAAGTTAATCCATTATAAATCTTCTAACGAGATATGGGAAAAAATTTAGATCATTTATAAAGGAGATTCAAAGGTCAAGCTTGCTAAGTTGTAGACTCATATAAGATGATTTTAAAGTCTCAAGATGAAGGAAGAAGATTTTGTGGCATCATTTCTATAGAGAGTTGATGAAATTGTGAACATCATCAAAGGTCTTGGAGATAACCTTGAAGAGGCTACTATAGTTCAAAAAGTATTAAGTGTAGAGAGGATCACAAAGCAAGTTAGTTAAGCATTTGTCCATAAACCATGAAACATGCATAAATAATTAAATAAACAAGCCTATTTATTCCTATAGGAATTAAAAAGGATGGCAAGAAACAAATGAAAGAAAACAACACCATATTACCTTCTCAAATGGATTAATCATACCCATGTGGCTCAAAAACATGTTCTCCCTTGATTAAGCATTCTTATATTTGTCAAAAATGGTGGTAAGCTCCTCCAATGCCTCAAGAACACTTCATAAAACCTAGGCTCTTGATGTAGAATCACTAAACTATCCTATCAATGAAGCTTTATGGAAACATTTTAGCATTATAACTTTCAAATGTTTAAGCTTTGAAGATATTTGAGCATAATAAATTTGTACCAAAATAGCTTAGAAATGATGTCCATGGCCTCTCTATTTATAGATTTTTGAGATTGGTCAAGATCAACCATGACCGTCCATCTCAAGATTAAGATGTGTGGTTAAGGATAATCATAATATTTGGAATTAAATCCATAAATATACTCAAGATGACCTTGGAATAAGGGGGATTTAAGAAGCATGGGAGGCATTAGCTAGGCATGGGTGACCCATAATCCTAATATTTATGCACTTATGGCTTGATGGATGCCACCACATAGATGATGTCACTAGGTGATGCAGATAATAAGAATCAATTTTAAAAAATAAATATTCAACAACTCTCATGCAAAATCCACTTAATCTCTTGATTTGGATTAATTATCTTTAAATAAGGTTAATCAACATTTGTGCAATTATTTGGAAATTGGCCCTCAATTAATCAAAATGGTTAGAAAGTCATATTACTGAGTCATAATTTGACCTGAGAAGAATTAAAAGGTGATGTTAGATGCATTGGAACCATATTCCCATTTAGGATGTTGCCAATAGAAAATAACAAAGGTACATGATGTGTACCAATGAATTAGAAGAAAAGAGTGATCTAGAGCACTAAATGGTGAAATGGTCATTTTGACTCAAAATGATCTAATCAAAGTTAGTTGGCCCATAAAATGCATTACCCTATTTAGGGATAATTTTACCTAAAATGGCACTTGTAAATGACAACATCAAACCATTTAGGGTGTTTTATGGATTTTGACCTAAAATGTGCATTTGAGTGAAATTTGAGTAAGATTGACAATTTCAACACAAATAGTATTAGGAATTGGATGTCTACATTTTACCCCTATTTGAGAAGGTGTAGCAAGACATTCAAGTGAAGAAACATCTTTTCAAAGAAAATATTTGTCAAGAAGAAATTGGAACAAACCCATGATGCCCCCTCGAGAGGGCATACTAGGATGAAAGTGAAGGATGGACTCTCTAAAAGAGAGAGAAAGTGAGAGATTAACCCATAGAATAGATCACATCCAAATGAGCTAATGCTTGAACTTGTGATTACCATCAATGATCAAAATATAATGAGAGGTATAATAGTCCCTAGATATGGGGGGAATGGGAAAGATACAATCTATAAATGTAAGGGACACACTTGAAATGTACCCAATTTGAGAGTACAAGCTATGTACTTATGGCATTGATCAATCCCAAGACAAGTTACACACTAAAATATTTCCATCATGGGCTTTAATGTGCAAATCTTGGAATTAGAGGAAAAGAGAGAATGTTCTACTTCAAGAAGGGAAGCACCACTAGAATGGGGTCTCTAAAGAGAATATAATAAGAAGTATTGTAGTAGAGTAGATTTGATCATGATAAAATAGTTGTGCCCTAATAGGGAAAATTTTGATCATTGATAAAGAATAAATAATGATTTGCCCCTGTAGAGCTGATTTTATTCAGATGGTGTTCATATGTTGGGCCCCAACATGGGCAATTAGCAAGAAAAAATATCTCATGGATATAACTGAGAAGATAGGTTAAAGTGAGTGGGTGCAAACATACATGTAATGGTGTAATGGCTTCGAAAGACATATAAAACCAAGCATATGAGAATTCACAAAGTGATGAGGGAGATGAAAAGAAGAATGGATATAATTGAGCTAACCTCAATAAAAATTGAGCATTGCATACATAGTTCCACGGACTCATGTTCCAACATGAACTTCAGGCCAATGTAGTTCACCCAAGTTTGGGAGAGAATGGAATGAGGAATGATGAAAAATGACCAAAAATTAATTAGATTCACAATGTATGCAAAGAGATACACATCTAAGCATAGAAAAAGAAGCCTAAAATGCATGCTACCTATAATCCTAATTCCATATCATGAGCCTAGGTTTTATAGAGTGTTCTTTAGAATCATTCATTAGAGCTGATGTTGACATTAAGACATTGAAACCTAAGCACAAAGTACTTGCTATAGAAAAATAAATTAGGCATCATAAGTATAAATAATTTAGAATGACATAAGATTCCAATTGATTTAAGCCAGTTCAAATGTGAATATTTATAACTAAGGATAATGGTAAAACAATGACCAAAACTATAGTTACAGCGATTTACATTTAAACAAAAAAGTAAAAAATAAAGAAAAAGATAAACATAAATGAACCTAAATTGAAATTAAGATATGATCTATCAAGACTTAAGTAGGAAAAAAAATGTTTAAAAAAAAAATTCAATAATGTCTTAACGACATGAGACCAAGATATGAATAATCAAGATCCATGTGGACCATCAAGGCATTCTTGAACATAAAAGAGAAAAGCCAAATCAAACAGAAAAAATAAGATAAAGAAACACAAGACCAAGAATGGAACAAGAAGCAATAAAAAGAGAATGAGAATAAATAAAAGGAGAGGTATGAAAGCACAAAAAAACACTAAGAAAAAACAACAAAACACACACAAACAAAAACCAAGTTAGTGCAGTTTAAAGACAAATGTTCATGCACGTGCGGTAGAGGTGTTACTTTCCACCACATCAAAACAAAGAATAATGACATGATAATTATTCCCTAATTAAAGAGGAACAATGATATAAGAAATGGGGGAAGAGAAGAAAAGGAAGGGGTTGGCTAAGTTGACTCCATATGTATAAGATAAGTGGGCATTGCCTACATAGTTCCATGGATGCATGTTCCAACATGAACTTTAGACCAAATGTAGTTCTCCCAAAAAATGGGATAGAATAAAAATGATGATTAGACCATCATGATTAATGTTATAGAACAAATGGAAGATACAACAAACAAGTGAGAATGGTCTGGAAAATAATAAGTTGATGAGATGAGAAAAAATTATACTGCAAAATAGTAAGTGCATGGAACAAGATGAAATGAACTAGTGTTTTTGTGCTTACAAAATGGTAAGAGAATTTGAACTTAATAGTTTCTCATAAAATGGTGAGATCATTCAAATGTAATAGTTTCTCTCAAAATGGTGAGAGCTTTCAAACTTAATAGTTGTTCGTAAAATAGTGAGAGTGAGGGGTGGTGGAATGGTAATGTAGAAATGTACAAAAGCATGAGACAATGTTTTTGTTCTTTTATGGATCATTTTTTGTTGTTTTTGGTATTTTTGGGATAAAATACACACAAGGTGGGACCATCTAGTAGAGGAGATACACATCCTGAGAGTAGAGGTTCCAATAAGATAGCTAAGCTAGTTACAATGGCCCATGCTCATAAATTAGTGAGAGTGAGGATCTTGATAAAACAATAAAGAAGTAAAATACTTGTACTAAAAAGATGTGGTTATTCACCTATTAGAAGCTACACAATATATTATTAGCTGAACTGCTTTGTAGAACCACTGTTGAAGATGTTCATAATGCTTATGAGACATAATCGAGATCATAATTGGTCAAGGGACAAAAAATGTTCAAGTTGATAACATGTTCTAGACATAACAAAGATCATATGCATCTTTGAAGAAAATAATCTATAATCGGATGAATAAGATGTTTATAATGCCGAGATTTCAAAGCCTTTACCATCAGGATTCATGAAAAGTGGACCAGGGTAGTATAAAATGCAGTCAAGGTAAGATAAAAGGGTGGGATAAAATTATGACAGCACAAGTTACCCTCAAGTTAGGGGTCTTATAGACAATGGTTCAAAGTTGTTCATGCATAAAACCTCTTAAGGTGTACGATGTTCATGGGTTCTGAAAGTTCTTCACCATTAGGTTTAGCCAATCGATATGCTCCTAATCCATAGTTTGCCATGATAATGGATGGTCCTAACTAATTAGGATGAAACTTGCCTTTCTTTTTGGGTTTAGCATTCATGTTCTTCTAGCTCTCTTTCAAAACTAAGTCACCAATATTAAATTCTTGAAAGAGAATACATTTGTTGTAGCTTCTCCATAATCTATTTTGATAGGCCTACAAGTTTTCTAGGATAGCCAAATGTTTACCATCAAGAATTTATAGTTCTTGTAGTTGTGAGGCTCTATAGTCTTCATCATATTCAATGTGATCCAATGATATTCTTAATTATGGGAGCTCAATATCGATCCTTATGATAGCTTTAGTGCTAAAAATAAGGGATAATATAGTAGCTCCAGTTGGGGTGTGATGATTGGTTCTATAAGCCTAGAGGGTAGGAAAGAGTTACAAGTGCCAATTATGGCAAACATCATTGACAATCTTTTTTAAGATGGCTAGAATGGTTGTATTTGATGCCTCAGTTTGTCTATTGCCTTGTGGGTTATATGGAGTGGATTTTTTGTGCTTGATCTTGAATTTTGCACAAAGAGATTTCATGTCTTGGTTTATAAAGGATCTACCATTATCGGATATAAGATGGGTTGGGATACCATATCAACAAATGATATGGTAATGAATGAATTTGGCTATTTGTTTCTCAGTAACATAACTGAGAGGAATGGCCTCAATCCATTTGGTAAAGTACTTAGTTGTAGTCAAAATGTGCTTATGGCCATCTAAAGATGTTAGGTTAATTTTCCCAATGAGATCAAGACGCCATGTTTAGAATGGCTATGGTGTTGTAATTGGCTACAATGGTAAGGAAGGTGCATGTATCAATTTTCCATGTTGCTGACAAGGAACACACTTCTTTACATAATTACAAGAATCTATCTCTATTTTGGGCTAATAATAGCCTATTCTAAGAATTTTCTGTGCTAGGACTACACCATTGGTATGGGCCCCAATGATTACTTCATAAACCTCCTTTAGTGCTAGGTTAGATTCTCCCAAAGATAAAAAATAAATAAGCATTCCATCATAGCCTTTTTGATAAAGCATGTTTCTAAGGAGGATATAACATGTTAGGCAATGAAGGAAAAGTTTTTGTTGGTTATTGGAAAGGTTGATAGGAAAGACGTGGCTATGGAAATAGTGATAAAAATATTGGTACCATGGTGGCTCAGGTGAGAGAATAGGATTATTAATGGTGCATATCCTCTCTAAATATGATAAAATATGTGCTAGCTAAAGAAGATTTTCAATCAAGAACTGATACTCTTTAGCACTATCATGCATTTGAATCATTGAACCAATTGTTGCCATGGCATTAGTAGACCTGTTGTTGACTCATGGAACTTGCTCAAACTATAGAGATTTAAAATGTCTTTTAAGGTTATCAAAAAATTTCTTGTAAGGGACAAGCTTATCATCTCTTATTTGATACTGATCAGTTGTCTAATTTATTATTAGCTATGAATCTACATATACCTTTAATATTTGAATATCCCACTGTATGGCAAGATGGATCCCTACAACTAATTCCTCATATTCAGAAATATTATTTATACACTAAAATTGTATATTGAAGGCTTTGGGGATCAAATCCCCTTGTGGCATTATCAACAATATGCTAGCTCTAGCTCTAGCTCCTCAAGATGTGAAGGATCCATCAAAATAGAGTGTCAACTATTTAGGCTCTTATGATGCATGTTCTATCATCATGATAGAATCATCTAGAAGGTCAAAGTTGAGAGGTTGAGTGGCTATAATAGGATCTTTTATAAGTTGGTCAGCAATAATTTACCCTTTGACTACCTTCTAATTTTGGTATTCAATATCAAACTCATTGAGGAGTGTAATCCATTTAGCCATGTATCCTTAGAGATATACTTTAGATAAGAGGAACTTGAGAGGATCTACCTTGGTGATAACAAAAGTTTTGTTATTTAGCATATAATGCCATAATTTTTGAGTGGCGAACACCATAGCTAAACATGCCTTCTGAATAGGCATATAATTATGTTCATAGGCTACCAATGTGTAGATTAAATAATAAATCATGTGTTTCTTACCATGATCATCATGCTAAGCCAAAAGTGCCCCCATTGCATATTCCATGGCTGATATGTAAATAAGTAGTGGCTTTCCTTGTGTTGGAGGTCATAAGATTGGTGGATTGGCCAAGTATGTTTTAAGCTTTGAAAATGTTATCTAACAATATTCACCCCACTGAAATGTCACCCCTTTCTTTAAGATATGGGTAAATTGGTGGCACTTATCTGCCAATTGAGAAATGAACCTACGTATAGATTGGATCTTGCCTTATATACCTCACAAATATTTAAGATTATTTGGTGGAAGCATTTCCATAATAGAAGTGACCTTTATAAGGTCAACTTTAATCCCTCATTGTGATACAATGAACCCTAGAAATTTTCCTAATATGACTCCAAAGACACATTTCTTAGGATTCAAGCAGACTTTATACGTGCAAAGCCTCTCAAATATTCTTTGTAAAATGTCAAGGTGTCTAGCTCTTATTCTTAATTTTACTAGTATATCATCAACATAGTCCTCAAAAATGTCATGCATCATGTCATAAAAGATGATAGTCATTTCACGTTGATATGTGGCTCTAGCATTCTTCAAACTAACTAACATGACGTGGTAACAAAATTTTCCCCACATAGTGGTGAACATGGTCTTATGTTGATCTTCAGGGTCTATCTTGATCTGATTTTAACCAAAAAATCCATCCATTAAGGATAGCATCTCATACCTAGAAATTGAGTCAACAATCATGTCGATGTTGGGCAGAGGAAAATCATCTTTGGGGCAAGCTTTGTTGATATCACAAAAATCAATACAAACACGTATGCTTGGGGTCTTTTTACTTACCGGCACTATGTTATAAATCCATTCAAAGTAGTCCAGTGGTTTGATAAAATTGGCTCCTAACAACATTTCCAACTTGGCCTTAACCAAAAGGGTGATACGTGGATGCATCTTTCTTAATTTTTGCTTGACTAGTTTAGCATCAAGGTGAACAACTAGATGATGCACAACTAAATCTAGATCCAAGCCTGGCATGTCAGAATATTCCCATGCAAAGATGTCTATATATGCCTTAAGAATGGATATAACATGATCACATTCTAATTCAGTAAGGGAAGCTCTAAGATAAACATTTTTGGGATCCTCATGGGTTCCCAAATTCACTTCTATTGTGCTCTCCATAAGGAGTGTGGATCCATATTCTAGAATTTTAGGCAATGTATGGTCATGATCATCTTCTTCTACCATATTTCCTTTTTGTTCCTTCCAAAGATTTAGATAATATGAAGAATCAAAATCTACCTTTTCAGGTAAAGGCCAATTGGCAAAGACTTATGGAAACTCAAGAGCAAGACACTCAAATATTTGATGTTGTTCTAAAGAGATGCTTGTATTAGCTATGGAACTTAGGTTAGATGGACATTCTACATCTTAAGGAGATGAGCAAACTTTCCCACCTGAGAGTGCCTAAAATAGGTTTTCTATTTCTTTACTTTTTCCCTAATCAACAAGTTCCTTAAAGAGGTTTTCACCTGAGGATCTCGATGTTTGTTCTTTGTTATGACCAAGAAAGTTTGCCTGCTCTCCAAAGTAGGTATAAGGATTCAATGAAAAATCAAAACCCTATTTATGATCACTAATGGGGAATGCATCTCATAGGCCCATGTATTATGTAATTAATTCTTCATTTTGAAACTCATCGAGGCATATGACTGAATTCTACTGATCCCAATCTATGATTTTAGGATGGCAAAGGCATAGCTTATAGTGAGGGTTTAATTTAGGATGGGAAGCACCAATGGTAAAGATATAATGTCCTACTTCAAGAAGGGAAGCACCATTAGGACAATTTTTTTGATTTAAGGTGAGAAGCTCTAATAGGTATTATGGTTAATATGGAATTTAAATCAAACAAATCTAAATTAGTAAGCTCATCAAAAAGGCTATAATGGGACATTACATCACTACTAGGAGTCTCATTACTAGTCACTTCAGAAGAATCACTACCAAATGTTATGAGGTAATCCTCTGGTGGTTTAAATATGAGATCATGATTCCCATTAACAATTCCAATTGATAAGGGCTCTAAAATTCCTTGCACCTGGGGGCCAAGGCCTTTCCATGTATAGTCAAGATGATCCATTATCTTGTTAGGGATAGGATACTTTAGATTCTAAAAATAATCCACAAGGACCTTATAATATAAATAATCTCTCTCGGTAAAAGCCTTTCAATATTTCTTTGGTGTGATTTTAGGTACAAAAACCACAGGAGGTTTTGGTTTCTTCTTTGGTTTCCAAATCTAATCAGGTCTATTAGGAGTCTGGGAAGTTTTAGTCCTACCAAATGTTTTAGGGTATTTTGGTATTTTATAATATGGAGGACATCTTTTAGATGATATGTGGAAATTCCTACATCTTTAATAACCACCTACTTGGCCAGAGCTACAGGAAATGGATTAGTTGAAGTGGAGGCTAGATCACTAGGGTCTATATAATTAGATGAAGATGGATGAGAAATGATGTCTTTGTTTTTCTTTCTAATGAATTTAGAACTTGGGCAATAGTTATAATTACAAAACTCTTCTTCAAGATGCTTATAGTATTGGTATGGTTACTAATCAATGGAAATAGTAACCTTGATCTCATCATGGGGAAACTTAAGGCATTGGTGAAGAGTAAATGGAACTACCTATACTTCATGGATCCAAGGATGACCAAGAAGTATGTTATAAGGAATCTTGATACCCATAATATTGAATAATATGTGATGAGAAATAGCCCTAACTATGACTAGAAACCAAATTATACCAGATGACTCCCTATTAGCATTGTCATAAGCCTTGATTGTAATAGTCTCTAGCTAAATGTATTTGTCTATATAAACCAATCATCACACCAATTTAAAAGATATGATGTTCAGCCTTGAACCATTATCTATAAGAACCTGCTTGATCTTGTGATCCATGATGATTATCTCAATGTATAGTTGGTTATTATGGTTTGGGCCAAGGGTGGATATGTCCTTTTGATCAAACATGATTTACTAAAATGAAGACAAATGTCCAATTAGGTTCTGGAACTAATCAAGGTTTATATCATTAGTTATAATAGACTCTTGTAAATACAAAAGTTTGTTGAAGATGATTCTATGGACATCAGATGTCTGCAAGAGTTCTAATATGGAAATTTACATAGGGTATTTATCTAATTGGTCCATTATACTATAAGGCCTTTGAATTGTGGATTAAACTAGTTTAGTCTTTGTTGGGATAATATTCAGCTTTAGAACCATTGGCATAATGTTCTCATTGGGTTTATGGAAAGAAGTGGGTGAAGGGCCTTGGATGGTAACTCACAGACATCTAGTTGTAACTACATAACCTAGAGATGGAAAGGAATCATTATAATTATAAGGATGAGACAAAGGGCCTTAGATGGTAATTTGTGGGTGATTAATGGCATTGTTATAATTTGGGTCAATGAGGAGCATCTAGAAGAATGGTACTATTGTTCATAATTTGTAACCTGTGAAAATGGAGTAACAATATGATGATGCAAAATCAACATGGTATTATTATGGAGAGAGGGTGTTGACCCTATAATGATGGGTCTCATGTTATAAGGAACATGAGATTGGCCATGCAGCATCACAATAATAGTGGCAATGTAGGTTGTAGAAATGTATTCCATAGTGTTATTGTAGTTGTAAGGCATGTTGTTATAAGACACATTATTAGTGTGGGGATCATGATCTCGATTATGCTCATTATGATTCTAACCTCATTGTTGGTTTTGACTCAGCCTCTATCCTTGATTGTGACCATTTTGATTATTTCTTAGTGGTGGTAGATCATGTCAAGGAAACAGGTCTTTGTAGATTCCCATATCCTGATTTGTGTCTTGATTAGGGGCCAAATTAATTTCTAGCTCACCATTTTCAATAAATTCCTCAATAATATGTCATAATTGAATGTAATGATATACACCGTGACCAGCAACATGAAAGTTACAACATTCATTCTCTTTGTATCAGTTTATTTTTAGTTGATCTTGAGGAAATGGCCTTGATACTAGCCATATAATTAAGTTAGCTGTAATGAGCTTTTGTAATACTACTTCAACCAATTATCTTAACTTGCTAAAGACTCTAAAATTATTATGAAACATCCTTCATGGAGGTTGTCTTTGTAAAGTAGGTAGTGGATTTGAGGGAGTTAATTATACATTTGGAGGAGGCATAGTCTGTACCATTTGTACATGTCTTCTTTCTGTCACCCATTTCTAGCCATGTTCTTGTTTTTATGAAATCCCTTAGACTTATCTTATGCAACTATTTGAGGAGCTGATTATTTAGTTTGATTAGATGCTTGTGCTTGTGCAAAGATCTTAACAAGGCACGTAGTAATAAGAGCCTTCTCAATCTGCACTCCTTTGTCAATAATTTCTTCAAATGAGGTAGCACAAGCTAATAGTAGATTATGCATAACTTCAGGATGCAAATTTTTTGCAAAGATATCAGCCAACTATTTGTTTGGTAAATTATGTTGAAAGCAGCCTACCAATGCTCTCCACCTTTGTAGATATGCAGCAAAACTTTCACCATTACACTATTTAGCTTTGCATAAATCAACAATAGTTAATTCATGTTCTATGTTATATGAGAAATGGTTAATGTAATTTTTTGATAAGTCATTCCAATCTACAACTGATCCCTTGGGTATTTTAAGTAGCCAATCAAGAGCTTGTCTTGTTAAACTTCACAAAAATAATCATAATAAGTACTCACTACTATAAGCAACCTCTTTACACAAGATGAAGAATGCTTGTATGTGTTCACGTGGATCTCCTTTCCCTTTGTATTTGTCAAATTTGGGTGCCTCAAAGTGAGGTTGAAAGGGGTTTTGGAGAATAGATAAGTCAAATGGATATGGGCATATCTCATTGAAATTATACTTTTTGACCTTATTGTTCATCTCCAATCTTTGGACAATTTCCTTCATAGAATTCCATTCTTTCATGTTTAGTGCATTTGTGGATTGGATAATATGTTGTTGGGTTGGAATGTGCCCTTGATTTTATTGTTTGTGGGGTGGAATGTGCCCCTAGTTTTATTGTTGTTGGGGTGGAATGTGCCCCTAGTTTTTTTGTTGTTGGGTGGAATGTGCCCCTAATTTTGTTGTTGTTAGGGTGGAATATACCCCTGGTTTTGTTGTTGTTGGGGTGGAATGTGCCCCTATTTTGGTTTTTGTTTGGGTGGAATGTGCCCCTAGTTTTATTGTTATTGGGGTGGAATGAGCCCCTGGTTTTGTATGGATCTATAGGGAGTGTATACCTTTTGATCCATGATTTGGTTCTGATTTGTTGCTTGAGTTGAGAACATAAGCCATTGATTCTTGGATTGTAAAGCATTCCCAGAATTTGGTTGTTTCACCCTTTTTTTATTTTGGAAATGTCTATGTTTATTTACCAATCTTGGGTTTGTTTGAGGAATTTCCTTAATTTGAATTGTATGTTTGGGTTTCTAAGTTTGTAAAGTAACAAACTATTCTTGATGATTGAAGAATGTATGTTCCATGTCAAATGGAACATCTTGTAAGGTCTCTTGTGACTTTAACTATTTGTTTAGATTACCTTGATCCACTATGGTAATGTTTTCATCCAATATTTTTTTTTTTATTGTCCACCATATCTTTGTGTTCTTTCAAAGCCTTATTGTGAATTGAAGTGGCAACTAGGGAGTTAGTTAAGTCTGTGACAAGTTGATCTACATATCATTGACTTATTATCTTAATCTTAGCTAGAAGATCTGGGATGGTGGGTCTTGACTCTATTTATATTTCCTTTCCTTTATTAGAAGAAGAAGGTATGTCTATTTGTGCAAAAGCTTGCTTTTGCTATCATTATTCTCCTTCTCTAACCAAGGTATGCAATTATTATGTAGGAAAGTCAGAAGGTAGTCTAGCACCTAATTCTATCAATCTAAGAAGGGCTTCATCTTGATATTTTGGGGGTTTATATTTATTGTAATCATCTTCAAATCCTAATATTGTGTGGATATCATCAAAAACAATGGGATCATCTTGACCATCATAAAATTGCTCATCACCATAACTAAGACCATAAGAGACCCCACTACGAGTGAACCTTTAAGTCATGTCTAAAAGGAGATATTCCGAGTGTTTAACTAAATTTGGACCAATTTTCAACAACCAATCAAAGTATTCCTTGGCTCTTTTTTAAACAAATAATCAAGGTACCAATGAGACTATAAGGGAGGGTGGCTTGAAACCACGCACAATTTAGAAGATTTGGTTCATGAAATTACTCAACCTTTGGTAAATTTGAAATCATATAGATCAAAAGAGATTAAGGTAACTCAAAGACCCAAGGTGAAAACTAGTACACCAAAGCCTAGATCTTTGTGATACACCCACACTACAAAAGCTAGTTTCAACTTCAACAAGTTGACCCTAGAAGATTAGAGGAAAGCTCTCTAGATTATGAAGAAGATAAAATGAACTAAGCAACTCAAGATGTAAAAACATACGTGAATCATTAAGTATAAAGCTAGGACCAAATGGGAATCACAATGTCACCACATGATTCTAGTAAGATAAAATATGTTTTAGGACCCAAAGCATGAGAGATACGTAAGATAACTTGAGTCTACCAAGATGATAATGTGATTTTGAGTCTTAATAAATTACCTTCAATCTAAATATAAAATTGAACCCAAGTTGAAACAAGCCTAATGCAGAAATGGCGAACCCACTTTGACGCACCAACCCTTAGAACTTAGAAAGGTTCAATTTCAAATGTGGATTATAAATGAAGGATTTAAACAAATTGGGTAAAATTTCTAAATCAATTGGGCAACATGACTGCACCAAAGTGTATGTCATGATATAAAGCTTTTGATAATAATTTGAATAAGGAAAAGATGAATTTTCCATTTGGACAACATAACACCTCCCTTGCTCAAGAAAATTGAGGATAATGTGTTTTGGTTAAGTTAATTGAGTTATCAAGTAGTTTAGACACAAATCAAGACCAAGTAAGCTAATGACAAAAAAATAAACATCTTAAGTCTAAACTAACAAGGTATGACAAAGTGGGGTCTACTAAACTACTAAGTTTTGAACGTTCTAGGGGAATCAATTGCATGATGACTTTCATGCCTAACAATGTAAAAGAAAAGCATGAATTTTGGGTCTGTATCACTCAGCTTGTTATAAAAAGGTCTAGCCCTTTATGTAACCACTACATCCTATTGTTTGCTTAGTGTAGTGCAATGTCTAAAGTACCACTACATCCCATGTGCAACTCTAAAGGAGTCAAATGAAGTCAATGTTGGGAGATGAAACCCTAGGTCAAAGCTTCCCTAAAGAACTCATAGGAGGTGATGAAGTCCCCCTTGCAGCCAATTTTTCATAAACAAATAAATCATGAAAGTAGAAAGACTTTCATTTTTAAGATCACCCAAACTTTGATGAGTTTTTGGGGGAGTGCTTTAGATGACTTTCTTTCTAAGCCTTGGACTAGGATTTTGCAAATAATAATGGTTCTTTTGATTACAAGGGTTCCCTATAGGGGATAAATGAAAGAGCATACACGCAACATACCTCTTTTTTCCAAACAAGATTAATCTAATGAACTATTGAAAATAATGATTAACAAGTGTGTTCAATGTTAAACCCAAATGAAATGTTTGGTGGTGTTCATTTGACACTGTGGTCTTAGTTGTAAACTTTGAAAACATTCACCAAAAACACTTAAATTCTTTGTTAAACACCAAAACAAAGTTCCTAGTTAAATTTTAAGCATGAAAAAGTGATTTAAGCATGTTTGGATCAAATATCCCGCTTGGTCCTGTAGTAAAATTATTAGAATTTCCCTTAGCTTTGAAGCCCTTTTTGAGTTTGAAACAAGAAACTTTAGAAAAGTAGGTCTTGGGTATATGTTTTTAGAAAATCATAGTGATTGACGTTAGTTAATACCACCGAAATTGGTTACGATCAACCAAGATCTAACTGATGCCAGTTCTACAAACCGATGTTGGTTAAGCCAAGTAACTAATGTTGGTATTTTTGCCAATGTTGGTTACTATGTAAAAACCATGGCAACCAAAAATGGAAAAATAAAGTTAGAAAATCAATTTACAAGAGTTTTAAGATCTCAAATGAATTTTTTAAAGTTATAAAAGGATCTTATTTAGGTGTAGGATGTGTTTGGTCCCATCACACGTGCCAAGATGCAGAGAGGATTACAAAGCAATTTATTCAAGCATTAGTCCATAAACCATGAAACATACATAAAAAACTAACTAACCAAGCCTATCTATTCCTATGGGAATTACAAATGATATCAAGAAAAAAATGAAAGAAAGTAATACCATATTACCTTCACAAATAGATTCACCATACCCATGTGGCTCAAAAACATGTTATCCCTTGATCAAGCATCATTATCTTTATCAACAACGGTGGTAAGATCCTCCAATGCCTTAAGAACACTCCATAAAACCTAGGCTCTTGATGTAGAATCACTAAACTAGCCTATCAATGAAGCTTTATGGAAATAATTTATCATTGTAACTTTGTAATGTTTAAGCTTTGAAGATATTTGAGCATAATAAGTTTGCACTAAAATATCTTATGATATGATGTCCATGGCCTCTCTATTTATAGATTTTTGAGATTGGTCAGGATCAACCTTGACCATCCATCTCAAGATTGAGATGTGTGGTTGAGGATAATCCTAATATTTGGAATTAAATCCATAAATATCCTCAAGATGACCTTGGAAGAAGGGGAATTGAAGAGGGATGGGAGGCATTAACTTGGCATGGGTGACCCATAATCTTGATATTTTATGAACTTATGGATTGATGGATGCCACCCCATATATGATGTCACTAGGTGATGTAGATAATAAGAATCAATTTTTAAAAAAAAATATTCAACAACTATCATAAAAAATCCACTTAAGCTCTTGATTTGGATTAATTAGCCTTAAATAAGGTTAATCAACATTTGTGCAATTATTTAAAAATTGACCCTCAATTAATTAAAATGGTCAGAAAGTCATATTACTGGGTCATAATTTGACTCGAGAAGAATTAGAAGGTGACGTTAGATGTGTTTAAACCATATTCCCATTTAGGATGTTACCAATAGCAAATAATAAAGGTACAAGATGTGTACCAATGAATTAGAAGAAAAGAGTGATCTAGAGCACTAAATGGTGATATGGTCATTTTGACTCAAAATGATCTGATCAAAGTTAGTTGGCCCATGAAATGCATTGCCCTATTTAGGGATACTTTGACCTAAAATGGCACTTTTAAATGAAAATTTTAAACCATTTAAGGCATTTTATGGATTTTGACCTAAAATGTGCATTTGAGTGTAATTTAAGTAAGATTGATGATTTCAACACAAATGGTGTTAGGAATTGGATGTCTACATTAAGGTCTCTATCCCTCAAATTTGATCCAAAAGTATCTGCTATAGAATAAATTCATGATCTTACTTAGTTGAAGATGGATCAATTACATAGCACCCTTACTACCTATGAGATGAGAGTAAATGATGATATACCACCAAAGAAGCAAGCATATTTCAAGATTGAAATGAAGACAAAGACGAAGTTCTAAGGTAAGAAACCTAAGGAGGATGGAATTTTTGATATAGATGAGGATGAAATAATTGCTTTGATTTCAAGGAAATTGAAAATAGGTTCAAGTATAAGGGTAAACTACCCCAAAAATACTTCAATTATGGAAAGGTAGGATATTTTTATAATAAGTAACCTCATAAGCATAAGATGAATGATGATGAAGATCATGATCAAGGTCATAATGATGGCAAGAGATCATTCAGGTCTGATAAAAGCAATAAGGTATTTAGAAGGTTTGACAATAAGAAGAATAACTTCAAGGACAAGAAGATTGTCTACACAAAAGAAGATAGCAACTCATCAGATGAGAGTGAAGTCAGTGACTCAAAGTATGATCATGAAGATGCTGGTCCTCCTAAAGATGAAGCCCTATTCATAGCTGAGGAAGGTAGTTACATCAAATAGAGTCTACTTGGAGTGATTCAGATGATGATAAAGATGAGGTGGACTATGAAATTTAATTGATAAAGGCCCTAGAAGAACTAAATATTAAGAAGAAGATTAACATTAAGATGAAGTCACAAATCAAGGATTATGAGGAGTAATTTAGTGTATTTGAGGAAAGAATGAGTGAAGACACCAAGGATCATGAAGATATGGTCAAGCATCTCAGTTGTCAATTGGAAATATTGTCTACAATCTTGAAAGATAAAAAATATGAGTGTTTAAGGTATGTAATTAAAAATGAATCATTAAAATCTAAGTTAGAGAAGACATCTAGTAAGGTGAAGTCATTTGTGAGATTTGAAAAGAGCTCGAGTGATCTAGATAATATTCTGAATGATTAAAAGCATGTAACTAATAGAACTGGTCTCAGATACAAAGAAGAACTAGAAAATGCAACTTAAGAAAAGATGAAGACTAATGTGAACAAAAATAGTTTGAATTTGAATACAAATCATTAGACAAAGAATGAAGGTGCTAGCAGATTGAAGAAAAATCATATCTAACAACTAAATGCCATGAGGTGTGCAAGTTTTAATGGTTACTACTATACTTGTAATTAGCTTGGGCATAGAGATAGAGAATACAAGAGACCAATTAGAAATGATTTTTTATGGAACTATGATGGGGGTTATTATTCAAAAGGTGTGACCAAAGTTGAGTGTTTCAACTATCTTGATAAGGGGTACTTTGCTAAGCATTGTCCAAATAAGGTAAGGCAAGGTGAGTCTTCTTCAAAATGCATAGTTTGTCTTAGTTGTTATGACATAAGACACTTTTCAAGATTTTATCCATATTAGGTAGGTCAAGTTGAGTTCACTTCAATAATAATGGTTTGATACAATTGTGAACAGAGAGGTCACACTACTAGATTCTACAAGAAAAGGCTTATAAATTAGAATAGGTTTAATCAAAATCCTATAGTGCAAGGAAGAAGGAAAGTTAACTCATGGAATCCAAAGGTGTTAATTATGCATCATGATGAGACTGAAGGTCCAAGTAATCTATTTTCTATGGTGGATAATGTTATAAAAGGTGAAGAGTGCCAAGGTCTCTCATTATCTACTCATGTTGTGAATGAAGAGACCAAGCTCAATGTCAGGATACGTGAACACCTTTACAATACAACCATGAGTCTATTATATAGATCTCATCCAAACAATAATTAGACATCTAATTACAATAATTAGATCTATAGCTCTCAGTCTAAAAATAGATCTCATCATGCAAACACTTGGTTCGTTAGCTAACTGCCCATAATAAACTCGCAGTCGAACCACACAGGCAACCGACGTCAGTCCCTGTCCGCCTGGGGGTCGCCGACGCCGGCCAATCCATGACCGACGTTGGTTGCATTCATGTCTTATCCTACCGACGTCGGTTGGCCAAACCAATGCCAGTCTCTGTGACACTCTGCAACTCTCCTGCAACCTCCTCCATGTCTACATCAGTGAAGCTTTTAGCTCCACAACCTAACAATCTCCCACTTGGAGATAAATAGCTGCACTGTACCTGTACCTGTACTCTGTCTAATCTATTTCCTGGTTTGTATCCCTCTTCAAGATCAATCCTAAAGACAACCCACCACACATCTCGTGGTGTACCTCCTGTCATCTGAGTACCCTGCCACATCCGAACCTACAAACACATGTAGTGAAGTCTTGACCCTACATAGCATGAATCCCTACTGCTGGTCCCTCTCAAATACCTGAGAACCCACTTCCTCGAATTGGCTCCTAACTCTCTGACAGCTCCCACTGCATGAGAATACTCAAGTCTATACCAGACCTCATGTGATTTCAGACACTTTGCCTGTCCAGCCCTTAGTGTGCTCCGGCTCGGCATCTTGAACCTTGCCAACACCTGATTCATATTAGCTCCTACTGGAGACAAAATCAACCTGTGATCTCCATGTCTCCCATGTCAAAGAATTCTGCTGCTCCAAACTCCTCATGACATGCCACTGAACTAATCTTACCCTTAGCTCAACAAAACCCTGTATGTACAATCTTGCTAGCAAAACATACCATCCACATACAGCAACAGAATGATGTTACAATCATCATCCACCTGGTAAGACAAACCATAGTAGTTACCCTGACATTGACTGAAGCCATGCTTCATCCTCCACCTATCAAAACCTGTACCACTGTCTTGCAGCTCCTCAAGACCATATACCTAGGTCTTCCGTCTCACGTATCCGTTCTCTCTATTCTTTAACTAAGGAATCCATTCATCTCTATGCTTTCTTCTTGCTGGCAACACTACCAAATCTCCACTTGGTTCTGCAATATATCCATGCCATGCTCCCACCTGTTTCCTGGATCCTTCATACTCTACAATCAGCAACATGTATAAAGAAGAGGAACAATGAATTTGAGGGCCTACTTACGTCTTTAGTCCTCCATATGGGTGTTTGAGACTCCTTGACAGCGTGCTGTCCACCCAAAATCTGTTACAGTGACTGACCTCAGTCACTCCACAGTCTTTATCTGACTAAGATCAGTTCCCATGTGTCTGTCCCTGACTACCAACCCTACCGACGTTAGTGTCCCTGCTGCCGATGTCGGTCCTCCTGACTGACATCAGTCTTACCTACTGCCGACGTCGGTCCTCATGACCGATGTCGGTCTTACCCTGCCCGACATCACCGGCTTCGGTCTGCACATGACCGACATCGACACCTGTCTTTCAACATTGGTTCCTCCTGACCGACATCGGTATCTGTGTTTGCCTGTGAGTGATGACTTTTTTTTACCTGTGAGCTCCTTTGAATCAAAACCCATGTCCAAACTGCTCTGCTCAGAAGTATCTAGCACCATCCACTGGTTTCTGTCTGTCATCTCCTCCAAGAACACCAAGGCTTTCCAGTTCTTAAGTCTATCAAATATATCTATCTTCCACTTAAGAACATGCATCTCCTTCCTGCTCATGTGACCAAGCCTACGAAGCCACGTCTCCATAACAGAAGAAGAATCAGTAATATAAACAAGTAGATAAAGAGTACCTGTTTTCTTACCACCAGCTAATTCAAGTGCATCCGTTGTGAGAGTTCTTGTGCATCTCTCAACACCCAATCTTTTTGAAGAAATTAGCCATATCTCCAAACTTGGGACCTGCATGACCTTCATCAACACCTGTGTGTTGGCCGCCTGCAATTTCAGCTTCACTTCCCCTTTGCCAATTCTTTGGCAAGGCTCACCAGCTCCTCTAGCTAGGGCTGCATGGAAAGAGGCAACCGAATCTATTATCTAAGATTCAACTTTATCCAAGAAACCTCCAAAATCATCCTGTGCAACAACACCTGCAACATCTACATCTTCAATTCCTTCATGTTGATCTGCTACCAACCAACAATATTCTTTTACCTGCTCTTTCTTTCCATGGGACCGTAAGTGACCATCTGTGCTTTTCAACTCCTCCATTCTTAGCTTACTTTCATCTGCCATTGCTCTACTCCCACTCAATCAGAAACCCCTGAGAGTGACCTATAACCAAACACAAAACCTGCTCCCTGTAACCTTAGCTCTGATACCACTTGTCAGTGGTATCAAGCTATGAGCCAACAACCTTTCTCTGATACCACTTGTCAGGATTTACAATACAACCATGAGTCTATTATATAGATCTCATCCAAACAATAATTAGACATCTAATTACAATAATTAGATCCACAACTCTCAGTCTAAAAATAGATCTCATCATGCAAACACTTGGTTTGTTAGCTAACTGCCCGTAATAAACTCGCAGTCGAACCACACAGGCGACCGACGTCAGTCCCTATCCACCTGGGGGTCACCGACGCTGGCCAATCCATGACCGATGTCAGTTGCATTCCTATCTTATCCTACCGACATCGGTTGGCCAGACCAACGCCAGTCTCTGTGACACTCTGCAACTCTCCTGCAACCTCCTCCATGTCTGCATCAGTGAAGCTTTTAGCTCCACAACCTAACACTCAAGGAGAATATCAAGGTACTAGTTGAGGCTAGTTCTAAGGTAAGTATGGATCCAAATGAACATCCTAATTTTTTTAATCAAGTTTTATTGAAAGAACATAAATTTTCAATGCCTAGAGATGATGTTCCAAGCTACAAGGAAGATTCTACAGATGAAAAGGTATGTCATGAATCTATGTTATCTCTATGTATTGTCAATCCAATCAAAGAGGAGAATATTGTAGTATATGATCATGTTGGTTCTCTTAAGCATAAGAATAAGAATAAAAAATATAAGTATTAGATTATCAAATAGAAGGAATATGAAGAGTTGTGGGTAACTCCTAGTTTCACATTGTTCTAAGACATTGTGATGTAGGGTGTGTCTGCATATGCTTCTTAGGAAACATATTTCTCTGGAGAAGAAAGTTTGTGTGCTCAAGATCATAATTCAAATTTGTAAAAATAATTGTGTTGATCTTATAAGGTCATTGGTTAATGGTGATCAACAAGTTCATAAGCTTGCTCTAGAGGTTTGTGAAGGAGCTATAGTATAGGGTTAGAATGGGTGTTTCCAAGTGGCTTAATGAGATTGATGGAATGACAAGAAGATTTTGGTGTTCAAAAATTTATATTCACTTATTTTTTTTGGTCTCCAAGTGTTTTTATAGTTTTAAGGTATGTTGAAGTCAAATTGGATATTTTTGTGTGCACTCAATTTTCTCAGTTTTAGCTTAAGGGCAAGTAGGCCTAAAATGGGTTATAAGATATATGGGTTATCAAAAGTGTGAGATCTCAAATATTGGTATATAAGTGTTTGACAGGTATATTCAGATGTGAAATAAGTTTTAGAGGTGTGCATTGACCAAAAAGAGGTTTGTTGACCTTATTTATTTTAGATTTTTAGGGTTTTGATCTATGCTAGAAAAGTGGTATGTTTGATGAGTTGAGGTCTAAGGATTCTTAATAGGTTAAATGGTCCAAATGGGTTGTCAAATCAAGCTTCATATAGATTTAAAGGTTTGTGTTTTTCAATTTATTCATGTTTTTGTCAAGATGGAGGCTTAATTAGCAAGTTGGTTTGTGAATAAAGTATATTACAGAGGATTATTTAATTGTTGAAAATTGGTGTTCTTGAGGGAGAATATTATATTTATTTATATATGAATTTTTAGGTCTTGATGGTTTATCTACTTAAAGTTGTGGGCTTTGCAAGTTTTAGGTAGGGTTACAAGGAAACTAGACAAGCCTAGTAAGAAGAAGAGTGTTTTTTGTTTAGTTTATCCAAAATAATAAGGCATGAGTATTTAAAAGTGACTTATTATGATTTTTATAAATAATTTTTTCTATTTGGTGAGTGGCATGAAGTTATGTTGGTGGTCCTTGAGTTGGTTTGAGAGAGAAGGCTAGTAATCCTGTATGGTGGTTTTTCATGGTGTGTGGAGATTTGAAGATGATCAGGAGGTGAAATTTCTCAAAAGTCTTAGGGGGAGTCATTATTATATGTTTCATTTTTATTTTCATCATATTTTATTGTTTTATGTTTTATTTATTCATTGGTTGCAATGCTTGGTTGAAGAAGAGTGTTAGCATATTTTAAGAGGAAGTTGTTAAAGAAAAAATAAGTAGGCTCAAGGTAAGGGGAAATTTTTACTATATTTCTAAGATGATCTTATCATAATGATATTATTTTTATGTCCTCAGGATCAGTTAGTTCCCACTTTATCATTGTGTCAAAGAGGGAGAAAGTTCATGTTGTGAGAGTGCTTGAAGAGAGAGAAGGAAGGTGAGTTGTATGATGTGTGTTATCACCAATGACAAAGGGGGAGACTGTTGGATATTTTTAAATGATGTCATGGTGATTTAATGGAGGTCTCTAATTGAGTGGATGAAGTTTATTGATATTCTAAGTGACAATGACAAAGTGTGTAATGTGCTTGACCTAGTATAATTGAAGTTGGCTTGGTTGATCTTCTATTTTGGCATGGTTAAAGATGAATAGGGATGAATATGAAGTATTGATCATGTGAAAGAGTTACCATAAGAATTTTTATATTCTTTGATTTATTTTGTGCATGAGTGTATTTCATCTAGTTGATCATTGTTTTCATCTAGACATTTTGGGTCTATTGGCAAAAAATCTGAGTAAGTAGTTTATTGATGTCATAATTGTCACATGTGGATGAGTCAGGGGAATTTGGTCATATATTTGTGATAAAATTATTTATTAGTTTATATTTGATATATTTTATTTCATGTGATGAATCATGACAAAATATACTCAAGTGCAAAGTTGGCCTCTCAGGCAGTTTGACAGTGTTTTCCCATACTTAGCCAAATTTGCAATGTGACAAGAAAAGTTGAGTAGGCATATTAATGGAGTTATATATCACATGTGCAAAGGTTTCAGAATTTGATTAATACATGTTTGGATTTATATTTTAAAGGATACCATATGGTAAAAATTTTATAACATGCATTTGAGCGCGGTAAAAGATATGTATGTGCAAAGTTGGCCTTTCAGGCAAATAGCAATGGTCCCCATACTTAGTCTATTTTACATGATGTTAAAGATCATGGTCAAATGGAGATATAATGTCTCACAAGTGATAATAAAATGAATATATATGGTTATTTTTTATTCAAATTAGTTAATTTTTTTATTTTTTATTGAAGTTAAAGATCAATCTCCTTATAAAAATATCAACGGAGTGTGTTTATTTTAAGGTGTCAAGAAGCAGTGAGATGAGGATAATTGTTTGAATTTTAACATTAAATAGAGGTAAATATTATGATTTTTATAAGATATAATGGTGATTTTATTTTCATACATATACATATCAATGGTGCTTATTGAGTGAGATGATTTCAAGGTGTCCAATGTTTAACACAGATAAAGACTGAGCTATGTACATGAGATCGATGGAGCGCATTAAGTCAAATAGTTAAGATGAAGATCCAATGATGAAATATGAAAGGTAAAGGTTGATATACTTTAATAAATATCAATGGTTCATTTTTAATATAATATTTGAGGACACGAGATGATATAATAGTGTCTAAGGTTCAACTGTGACCATTGGCATTTGAATTTTGTAAAGGGAAAAGCTAGTGCTCTATATTTTGGCTATAAATTTTGATCCAAGATGAATTAGAAGGTGAAAAATAAAAGTTTAATAAGAATCCATGGTCCATATATTGAACCTATTTATAATTTTTTAATGTATCTATAGTCAAATATTTTTATCTCCAAAGTTTACTGTGTGTTTCACTATGTTCTGCAAGTAACCTAAGAAGGATATTTGTGATTGTTTTGATGATGTTTAGATGTTTTATGATATTATAGATATTGGAAAGTATTATATACTCCTTTTGGATGATTTATATGGTTTTTGGAGGTTTTACCAATTGATATTATGTATGAACAAAGGCTTATAATTTAACCATCATGATGTTCCTATGCACCAAGTCAGTGTTTGAGCAGATTGATCATAAACAAAGGTGAAAAGAGATGATTATAAGCACTTTAAAATGTATAAGAGTTAATTAGGAATGGAACTATATATTTTTAAGTGGTATTATGTTCTTTTCTTTCTTGATGAAGTTCTAAATGGGTGAATAGGTCTCCATGAGACCTATAAGAGATACAAGGGCCTAATTCAAAGGTGTAGCTACTTAAGGGTGACCCATAGATACTATGGCCGACCTATGAAATTTTTTTTGAGTCATGTCTTGATATGAGAGAAGCCTTAAGCTTCAAGGCAATTCTAATGGTTGGCCATGAAGTTTTTATTCATGAAATCTCTATAAATAGTGAAATCAAAGGAGATGGTTTCTAGGGCTTACAAGTGTATTTGTGTGAGAACAGTAAGCATTGAAGCAAAGGATAGAGAAGAGTAGGTGTTCCAAATGGATGGATTGATAAGAAAATTATATTGGGGACTATGTGTTCGAAATTTAGGTCATATTTATGATGTCATAAGAGTGCTATTGTAGATTAAGGATGAGTGAAGGATAGGTGATCTTTGTATGAGATTGAAGGTTGATTTGAGAGGTAGATCAAAGTGTGGTCTATGTGGATGACCCCATGGTCATGTTTTTGAGGTTGTGATAGAGTTTTTTTTATAGGTTTGTTGATTATGTATGAGTAGAGAAGAGTAGAGTGATCTAAAAGGTGGCTTTGGATGCAATGTGAGTGTGAGAAGAAGTGAAAGGGGTTATGTTATTAGAGGTCCATCATCAAGTTTAGAAGACATCAGTTTAAAGGTGGAGGTGTTCATATCAAAAAAGGGTTAGAAGGACTTGATCATCCTTGGGGGATAGTGCTCCTTGTGAAATAGGAGTTTTACTAAATACCTTTGGTCAGAAGGACTTGACCAAGGTTTTTGGTCTGAAGAAATTGACCAGTATCATGTTTGTGATCATCTTATAGGATAGTAGTCCATGTGTTTATAGGATTGAGAGTGGGTTTTATTCCCCATGATGGTTTCCCATGTATATCTTGTATTGTGTATGTGATCTTGCTTTATCCCTTTTTTTTAGTGTTATGAATGATATACATGATTTATGAATGATTGTATTGATTGCTCAAGTATTTGAAGGGTTTTGGAAATTGAATTGGATTATTTTCCACCATTGATTTACCTCCCCTTAGTGTATTGTACCTATAATAATAATCTATTTAAACTTTCATAGATAGAAAATATATGCCCCTAATTTAGAAATATTTTTTGGGTAATAAGAGAAGCCCAACATCAAAAACAATGTGAAATCATGTCTAGTATCACACTCACATGCCTCATGAAAAGAATTGTGTATTAAAAAAATTAATGTGCTATCTACCTAATATATAATAAATAACATATGTAAATAAGTGTGTTAACAACATTTGAAAATGGTTTTAGGTCCTAAATTTTAATTTTTAAAAACTATTTTGATCTTTTGGGTGTTCTAACATTTTTTTATAGATATGGGGTTATTTAAGGCCCCATCCAAATAAAAGGAATTACATAAAATAGCCACAAAATGTTAGGTGTGGAGCCTGATTGTCTTATAGGATCAGAGGTTAAAATTCTTTCAACTAGGTTTGGATCCCATTATTTGTATCTTTGTTGTATATACGGGGTTACAAGGGGGGAAACCCCCCTTGTGGGGTTTGAGGGTAGTTCCCTTGAAGAAATTTTTTTATTAAAATTGCCTTGTAAAATTGTAATTTCATATTCAATCTGGGCCATTGATTATAAGTTTCTAGATCTAATGGTAGAGGTTATGTTTAGGTGTTTTTCACCTTAAAATTTATTGAAATATGGTTGAAATGTGAGTGAAAAAAAATTAACACAGAGTGGAGGTAGAAAATGTAGAGAGGTGTAACAAGGTTTGGTACAGGATTTTATTTCTCTATTATATTGTTAAAATAATATGCTAGACAAGTTTGGTGGATGTAACCCATTTTGGGTGAACCACATTAAATTTGATGTCTCTTGTTATGTGTATGTTTTTTATTTATTTTACAAATATTTCATTAATTCATTTCATAGTTTCTCTTGTATGTGATTTGAATATAAATATGGATTTTAATTTATCCTAACACAAAATTCATGAAATAAGAAGATGAGATTACACCAAAAATCTAGGCTTAAACTCCATATCCAAGCAAGAAACAAAGGCACCAAATAGCCAAGAAGCCATAGGTAGATTAGACAATAGGGCTTTCAACCACCCAAAAATTGATCATAGAAACAAAGCTATTAGTGAGTGGGAAAGTAGTCTAAGAGATTGACCATCTTGCCTTTTTTACCTTTTTTCTTTCTTACCTCCTACCAAATTCCTTGATTAGAGTTCACCGCAACCAATTGCTTATCATGATTCTAAAATTGTGAGTTTAAGTATTCAAGTAACTCTTTATTTGAATCTAAATTTTTAGATTCATATCCTCTCTTTACTCCCCCCATTGTCTTATTTAAGAGAAGATTTTAGGCTTTTTATTTTGCCCCCACTATTGACTCAGCCTCTTTAATAGAGACCACTTGATCTTCATCCTTTTTACCTCCTAATTCCCCATCTTCCTTAAAATCTAAATCTTCAAAATAATCTTCAGTGACTACTGCTAGATTTGGATCACTCTATTTGTTCTATGTTTCCTTCTCCCCTTTTTTCTTCCCTAATTTAAAATTCTCCTATGGATAGGATGCATAAAGATGGCCAATAAATATACAATTATGGCATCTAAAATCTATGTTCCCATAATCTAAAGTTCGAGCATGAATAACTTTTCCATATTTCAAAATAATTTTCTTTAGGACCCTTTGCTCAAATCAATCTCTACACAAATTATAGCAAAGGTGTATAGGCCTACATCTATTCTTACATTTTCCACTTTCAATAAAGATCCCAAAGCATTACCTATTTCCTTATGATCATGCCAAAAATACAAAGGAATGTTTGAAAGTTGAACCCACACTGGCATCTTTGATATTGAGAGAGTGTTTGGGTCAAACTCTAAAAACCAAGGAGTGATAAAAAATCTTGCATTACCTCAAAAACAAGGTCCTTCTAAGAGACATTTTTTACAATCCTCATCTTCACTAAAATTAACAACAAAAAAACCTTTAGATCATAAATAAATCTCACATTTATTTGACCAAGTCTCATAAACCCAATAATAGAAGGTAGTTGATGAAGGCCACAAGCCATTAAATCTACAAATAACTTCTCCCTTACTTACAAAAATGAAATAGGCATCCACTTCAGCATTTACAACCTTCATAAAAGGGAACTCCTTCACTTTCTCAACAATATAATCTTGGGGAGGACACTTCACACAAGTTGGGTTGGAAGTCATGTTTTTGATCGCTTATTTGAAAGATGCAGGTTTATGTAGAGGATCTTTATTTGATCCTTCCACCCCTCCCTAAAATATATAAGTCATAATGATGAGTGAGTCTTTTCCCAAGTGGTAAAAGGATAGTGGATAATGGTCCCTTATTACACTAGAGATTAGGATTTCATAGGGATACCTATAGCAGTCTTTACACTAAATTTTAGATCCTTCACTGATTTTGTCCCTTTTACCCAAGTACATATTGTTTTTCCTAAAAGATATTTAACCAAGATTTTGAATCTTGACTTATCCTCCTTTGCACCTTGATAAAAAATATACTCTTCCCTAGTAATCCATTCAAGCATTTCATCAAACACATGATGTGCAAACTATTTAGACATTTTGTCAAACACTTTATCTCCATTATCTAGAATCATTAGTTTGTGCAATACTAGGTCCATTGATTTGTTTATTGTATCAACATCACCCATCTCATCATGATCTTGGTCTTCTTTGTGCTTGGGGTGTAGAGATTGGTCAACCTCTTCCATTTTGAAGGCTAGTTTAAAAAACTCAAAGGTTACCACCACCTTGATTACCTCCACTACCAAATAGGACCTTAGCAAAGATAAAATAGGGAAAATGGGACCCTTTTGGGCCACTAAGTCCATAGAAATAGCCGTAGTGGTAGAAATAGTAGTATCCTTAGTGATAGCCCCATTCTACTTTCTTTTCCTTTCCTTCACCATTGTTTTTACAATCATTCCCCCCTTTACCATGCAGCCACCTCTATCTAGGGAATGGGTACATTAGATGGTGTCTCAGAGAGATAGTGGATCTAGTGTGAAGTTTGAAAGGGATTCTTCAAACCCAACCTGATCAGACCATATGTTGGTCATTCTAGGTTTTTCCCCTTCACCATCATGAAAAACTCTTTCCCAAACTAGTTCAGTAAGAACAAGAGATTTATCTACCCCTGCATGATAGTCATTAAGTGTTGTTGCTCCCTCTCAATTGTTGTAGCCACCACTGGAAAAACTCCATGCTTGATCCTAAAGCTTAACCTAATAGAGCCCATAATCCTTCCATGTATCATGTTTTTAGGTGTTTTGATATATTTGAATGTATTTGAAATTTTGAAATTTTAAAAAAAATTAGAATTTTTTATTTTTTTAGAATTAGAATTAGGATTTATTTTGAAAGTTGCTAAGAAGCAAGGCTTTAAAAATAAAAAAAGTGGTAGGGATTCAAATAGTTCGTAACAAGGTGTGAAAGTGTAGTGTAATAAGAAGGAAAAGAAGTAATGTGCCCCAAATGTATTTGTAGAAGAGACATAGTAATGTAGCATAAATGATTGGTATGGAAAAGAATAAGCATGCCCCTGATAGGGAAGAGGTTATGTATATTCATGCAGTTCCTAAAAATTAGGAATATGTAATAATTTAATTGAAATAAAGCCATAACATGATATATATGCAATAATAAGCAAAGAGGTTATGTATATTCATGTAGTTCCTAAAAATTAGGAATATGTAATAATTTACTTAAAATAAAGCCATAACATGATATATATGCAATAATAAGCAAGTAGAGTGCCATAAATAATATGCATTGGAATCCTTATAAGATAATTATTTTGGATTGTTTGAATTGGTTGAAAAAATTAAAGGGAAAGTACCCAAAGTGAAAATAAATCCAAGGGATATAATTTTGGGAGTTTAATATATATTATTGATTTTATGTGTATATTTTATTTGTGTTATGTTGGTATGAATTGATATATTTAGGACTAGCTCAATGTATTTTTGCTTTAGAATTTTAGCCTTTAAAACATATAAAATTGCCAATTTGATGGGGATAATAATGTAGAACAATTAAATGTGTGTTTATTTCTTTTAATTTTAATAGTTTAATCATTATGCTCAATTTTTTATTATCATATGTTAGGAATCGATACTTTTGTAGGCAAGTTGGTATTTTTAAAATCTGTGAATTAAAAAACTCTTAAGTAAATGTTTGTTCATTGTTTATATTGTGAAGTCAAAAATTATCAATGGTATATTTAACTTGATATTCATAATTAATAAAATTCTTTGAAACCATTTTATATTGTATTAGAGTTTTTTGACAGATATTGTGTTTAACATTTGAATATTTTGAAGATAAATATAAAATTTATTGTAGCTTATTGTCCATTTTTTGAAATGAGACAATTCCTTTATTTTCAATTTTTTTTACCTTTTCTTGTAATGCATAAAAATCATCATCACGATGTATATTAATTCCATGATAAGTAAAATATGGTTGGACTTTAATTTTTTCCCATAAAATGAAGATGATAATAATTAGGGCACAATTTGATTAAATTTTTATCCAATAATTTATTTAGATTAGCATGTGAGTGATCATTGAAATAAAAAATTATAGATTGCACCTTCATTGTTTTAAATGATTAATGATGATTGATATGTTTAGGAATGAATTATTTTAATTTATTTAAGATTTTTACTTGTTCAATTTTTTTTTTTAAATTATGCACTAGCATATTATTATTAAGGTGTATTTTCTTATTAGGGAGTGCATTGGTGCATATATTTTGTTTAGTATGATGTTAATATAGGCACTTGAATTCTATTTTTAATTTTTTTTTTGTGTGTGTGTGTGTGTTATATAACGTTATTTAATTTATTTATGATATTAATTAGTTTTTTGGTTACTTTTTCACACTTTTCAATGAGTTCTTAAAAAATAGTTGGAACTGTCAGTTAACTCTTTGTGTCTGAATATTAGAATGAGCTCCCAAGTAGTACGGTATAATTTTAATGTTAGTTAAATTAAATTAATATGTACTTAAATAAATTTATATTTTTTAATAACTTTTTATGTTACTTTTTTCTAATTATAACTTTTGGTAGTCAACTATTAGTGATTTTTTGCATGATGATCAAAAAGTTATCAGTTAATATTAGTGGTACTCTTAGTTGTTTCTTGAGTTTATCTTTAGTATTATTTAAGTTATATTAGAGTCTAAGTTTAGAATTAAAATTATGTATTAATTAGTTTTAATTTAAAGTTATTTATTTATTTTTTACTTTATATTTTTTTGAAATAACTTGTCATTGAAGTTATCTTTTAATAAGTTTATTTTATCTTTATTTAATAATAAGATTACACACAAAGGTAGTTTGGTGCATTAATTTAAATTAAAAATATTTTTGTATGTTTTATATATGATATTATTTAATGTATACAATAATTTATACTATCAATAATATATTTTCAAGTCTGAAGCTATTCAATATAATTTACTATTAATAATTTTACTCACAATTCAACTAGTTTAACAACTAATAATTTTGAGATAGTTTTATTGATACATAGTTTCAAATTTAGACTGAAACAAAGCTTATTTTCACTCCAAAAAATTATTTAAAACCTTAATTTTATATTAGAGTGACATTCAAGCAAGGTTCAAAAGGATTTTTAGGTCATTTTCAGAAGATATAATAGCTTCAGTGAATTATGCTTCCATGAATATTCTTTTTTTTTAAAAGTGAAAACTTTGAATATTAGAGATACCAATTAAAGAGAGTTATTGTGTGAAAATATTTTTGGAAGAATGTTATCCATAGGTTACATACCACCCCAAGATTGGAATACCTTGAAAAAATATCATAAAATAACAAAAAAAAATGAAAAAAAAGGAAATGCACAAGCTTTCTTCTATCTTCATAGTGTCATAGAGCCAAGCTTTTATTTAAGAATTGTAGGATGAAAAAATGCATATGCTAAATAAAATAACTTATATAATTCATATCAAGGATTTATTAAGGTAAATGAATAAAAAATACAAACCCTTAAAATGAATTTGATAATTTGAGAATATCATATTTTGAATGAGTTGGAGATTATTGCATAAGGGTAAATGATTTAGTACATAGAATGAAGGTTTATAGAGAAACTATATAAGATAGTGTCATAATAAAAAATAATTTGAGATATTTAAGCTAAATATGGTTGTATATTATAATCAATCTTGAAGAGTGTAAATACATGAACACTATAAGTTTTGATGAGTTAGTGGGTTCTCTTGTATCTTATGAGGATAAGATGAGATTATATGTAGGAGATCTAGAACATGGTCTAGAACAAGCACTTAAAACTAAAGAAATAGTTTCAAAGATCAAAGAGACAAATAAAAATAAGAATCAAAAGATTTTATAAAACTAAAATTTTGAATCAAACTTCATAATTAAGAGAAAGAAATACTTGTCATTACTACAAAAAACTATGACACATGATAAAAGATTGCAAGATACTAGCAGCTAAGAATCAAACCAATCAATAAAGGGAAGATAAGGGATTTTAAGATGAAAAAAACAATTTTTAAGAGGGATCATATTACTTTATTCCATTTTTTTTAAATATATTAATAAAATAATTTTTTTTATATTGATTTAAGTTTCTTAAATTAGGTGAAAAGTCACCAAGATGATTTCAGCAAGTTAGATGATTCCTTCAAAATCTAAGTGAAATTAGGAGATAAAAAGTAAATCTAAGTTTAATAAAATGGTAGATTAAAAATAAAAACAATAAAAGGTTAAGGGTGATATAATTTATTATAAGATTGTTGATCATAATTTTATAAAATATAATGATGAAATCAAAGCATACACATTTTATAATCCTACTAGTAAATCCACAATTGTTTCTAAGGATTGTAATTTTTTTGAAATGAGGTGTATGTTGATTATAATAATGTAGATATATAATTAATAATTTAAGTGAGGGATCCTCTTAAATTTTATTTTTAAGGATTTAAAATTTTGACACGTGTTTCTATTTCAATAAAAAATATTATTATCATCCATCTATATGAACACCAAATAAGAACAAGAATTTGTTGAATCATCATCCAACCAATCAAATGTTAGATAAAAATTATGAGAAGAGGATATAAATTCTAAAAATTTATTAACTTCACTTATATGATAATTATTTTATGATAATACTATATTCACATTATCATCAGTGACTAATGAACCTAGAAGTTATGTATAAGCTAGTCAAAATAAAAATGGGTTGATGTTATGAAATTGGAGATGGGTTAAATTAAGAGGAATGATACATGAAATTTAGTTCATTATCAATTAAATAAATATTTCATTATTAAAAAGAGATTTTAAAATACTAATGTGAAAATTGATGGCATAGTCGACAAGTTAAAATCTAAACTAGTTTCAAACAGATTTGCATAAGCATATGGGGTTGACTATGGGGAAACTTAGGCTCTTGTGAAACGCAAATATATGAAAATACTAATGCTTATTGTGTCTTATCATAATAAATGTAAAATTCATAAAATATATGTTAAAAATTCATTTCTTCATGGAGTGGTTTAATAAGAAGTATATGTGGGGCAACCACAATGTTTGAAGGTAAAGGGTAAATAATTTTAGGTATATATGTTAAAGAATACTTTTTATGTATTAAGACAAAATTGAATAGATTTATAATAAATAATTTATATCTGGTTAATGGATCAATACTTTTTAATAATTCAAAATGAATCAACCCTTTATATACAAATATTGAATTGTAATATTTGATGTTTCTATCTTTATGTAGATGGCTTGATCTTTACAAGTAACTCTATGAAGATGCTAAATAACTTTAAGAAATATATGAAATAATAGTTTTTTATGGTTTAAAATTTATATAAGAATTGATTTATTGGTATTAAATTATATCAAAATAAATATGAAATATTCATTTATCAAGCCAAGTATGCCCAAGACATATTTAAAAAGTACAATCTTCAAGATTTGAAGCCTACAAACACTCCAAATGTAAGTGGAGAAAATATTATGAGGGAAGATAGAATTATTTAAGTTTATTAAAATAATTTTATAATCATGGTGTGAGTTTTGATGTATCTCACCATGACAATACTTGATATCAATTATGGGGTTTCATTAATTTGTAGATTTATGGACAAACCATCACTCAAACATTTGTAAGAAGTAAAGATAATTTTTAGATATATAAGAGGTACTTATAATAATGTTATTTATTTCATACCATAAAGGTATTTCTATTTTATTATATATATATATTTAGATTGGAAAGAATTTTTTACTGACAAGAAGTCAACTTCAAGTTAGTGCTTCACATTGAAAAGTAGGTTAGTTTCTTGGTCTTAAAAGAAACATACTACATTGCATTATCCTCTAATAAATTTTAATATATATCCCTTACATCAAATTTTACCCAATGAATATGGTTGATATTTCTAAATAACATTCATAGAAGGCTCAAAGAGTTTATAGGCATTTTACCTCTTTGCATCAAAGGAGGCATGTTGAGATGCTAATATGTGCATTTAAATTATATTTTTAAACTTAGTATGTTTTATTTTTATATGTATTTTAAAATATTATTTTATTTATTTAAGACCTTAAAAATTTATTTGATCACTTTTAGACACTTTTCAATAATTTTTTAAAATATAGTTGGAATTGTCAATTAACGTCAATTCACTGTTTGAGTACTCGAATGAGTTCTTAAGTGGTGGGATTCACTTTTAGTGTTAGTCAAGTAAATTAAAGTGTAATTAATCCAATTAATATTTTTTAAAATTTTGAGATGCTATTTTTTTTTTAAATTATAGCTTGTGGTAGTCAACTAATAGTGGCTTCTTATATGATAACCAAAAAACTATCAATTAGTGTTAGTGGTACTCGTAGTTATCTCTTGAGTTTATATTTATTCGTATTTTAGTTGTCTTAGAGTATAATTTTAGAAGTATAATTACAAATTACTTATATTTTAATTATATTTATTTCTTTATTTTTTACTTTATTTTTTTAAAATAACTTGTCATATAAGTTAGTTTATAATAAACTTATTTTAGCTTTCTTTATTAATAAGAATTACACAAAAAGATAATGTGATGCATCAATTATAATTGATAATATTTTTATATGTTTTATCTATGATATTATTATAGTTATATAATAATTTATACCAATAATCATATCTTTTCAAGTTTGAAGCTACTCAATATAGTTTGTTATCAATACTTTCACTCACAACACAACTAGTTTGACAATTAATAATTATGTGGCAGTTTTGTTGATATATAACTTTAATTTAAAGTGAAACTAAGATGATCTTAAGTCTACCAATTCATTCAAAACTTAAATTTCTAGATTAAAATAAGTTTTAATTTAAATCATATTCTTGATTTTTAATATGTTCTACTTTATTTGATTGGATTTCATGATGTGAATTTTATTTATGTAACTCAATGTCCCCATCCATATTGTTTGATATGTAGATAAGACCCAATTATTATTCTCATGCAAGTGCTTCATAAAAAAGAACTATAAATGGTTTAAAAGTATAATAAATTAGCTTCTCTTTTAATGGATAAATTAAATCTCTAGTAAAAATATATTGTACTTCCAAATTGGTTGGTTGGTAAATTTATTTATGCATACTAGTTTATAAACTTAGAAGGTAGTTTTAAAAAAAATTAGATTCGCCTTGGTGTAAAGAGGGTAATATTTCATAAATTACCATAGGCCCCATATTATTTATATATTGTATCAATAATTATTCTTATAGTTTTAGATAGCTAGTTAAGGATTCACTAGGAAGGGAATGAAACCAAGCAAGTGCACATCCCTCTAGGCTCTTAGAAAATTATAGTAACAATAGTTGACTACCATTATATCCATTAATTATCTCTTGAAAATATTTAACATGTAAATAATGGTCCCCACTTCCATCAAATGTGAAAAATGTGGTTATTTGGAAACTAGGGGTAAGGGTGCATACAAAATGTTACACACAATAAGATTGTCATGGACTGCATTAGATTCAAACCCAACATGATATGCTTTACTTTATAAGGATAATTAATGAACTTTGTCTTGAAAATCACCTACAACATGCATTCAGGATATGAAATTTTGAGAAGGCATGTTAAAGTTATTAAGAGGTTAATTTAGAGGTTGAATTATGTTATTAATCTTAGCCATTGGTACACTATTGTGGATAGGAGAAGAAGGCTTAGGAATACATTATTCTTTAAAAATAGTAGGCTTAGGATATTTATTGGCATTTAGTATATCATTAATTTTCAAAGGCATATTTAATTCTATTGAAATATAATAAATAAAATTATTACCACTAGAATAGTCACATTCACACATTTTGTCTTTCAAATAGAAATTGATAATATCATCACAATATGCAATAACACTATCATTTGATTTATCATGTAATATATTATCAACATGAGGAGTGGGTGAATTAAAAACTATAATAGGATTAGTAGAAACATTATCCTTATCATTTTACACATAATAATCATCATCATTCTAATCCTCTTCATGATCACTATAGTTTTCATATTCAACATCAACATTTGAAAGAGTAACATTGTCATTTTCACAAGAAGAAAAAATAAGAATATTATTGCTTACAGTTATGGCATGTGTTGTGCTAGGGAAAGAGAGGAATTCTATCCTCATTGGGTGATAAGGGGGAAGGATTATGACATGTAGGCTCAATATCCACTAAGTAGAAGGAAGAATGGATTACATCACTCTTAATAACACTCATTTGTACTTCAAAGGAAGGAGGAATAGGATTTTGATCATGAATAACATCATCCTTATTTATGCCTATCTTATATGAAGTCAATTTATAATTGATAATGCAATGAAATGTATCAGAAAAATGGATATAAATTTTATGTGAGAAAGGATAAGGTTCTTCCATTTGAAGATTAGGTGGAAATCTAAGAGATAGTAGATAGTCATATTTAGGAGGCTATTTGTGATCAAATGTATCATTCAAAGAGGAACACAAAGAAATATCATGGGTGGTTTATAAAGAGACATCCATAGTTGAAACTAAAGATCAATATAAAAGTAAATATATAGTGGAATATAAAGATAAGCCTAAATATAAACCTATAGAGGTGCATCCAAAGGATAATCTAGGGTTAAGTCTAGAGAGGATGTTATAAGTGGATCCAAAAAGGGGTTCAAGTATGAAACAAGAGGAAGATATAAATAATTATATGGGGTTGAATCTAAATATGAAAAAAGGGGAATATCCAAAGAAGGATCTAGAGGTGAAGCTAAGGGGTGAATACAAAAATGAAATAAGAGGTGTCTTTTTCTCTCCAAGGTCAAATTAGGCAATTAGTTATATGTATTCACATTTACAAGATGTATCAATATCATATTTTATATTTATTGAAACATCATCAAAGTAAAAATAGCCATGATTATCCATATATTTTTCTTCCATAAGTTTTTTTTATATTGTGGTTTATACATTCATCATCATAGCTAAAAGGCATAACATGACTATAAAATAGTTGATATAGAGGGTGCACATGATTAAAATATGTAATTTGACTATCCATGAGATATATGATGAATTTAAATGCAAAAAATAAAATGCTTATAACTAACAAGTAATATAGCATGTGCAAAGGAGTTAATGACTACGAATACAATACAAGCAAAAATCAAGGTGTAATGGGTGACTTTAGAAAAGGGTTTGAATGATTGTGTAGGATATCAAATATACTTACTCATTCATTGATTAGTTTTGGCCTAATATTTCAAAGCACTAACTAAAAAGGAAAAATCATGTCTATAGTCTAAGAACCCCATTTCTAAAAGTATGGTGAGAGTAATTTTTCTAGGTGATACACTCCTTTTAGGTACACCACAAATAAAATGGCTAAAAGAGAATTATTATGGTATAAATAAGGGACCCTGGGAGTTTCTAATATACTATGAGGTATGTGAAAACTAAACTCCATGTTTAGTATTATAAAATGGCTATGAGTATTAAGGTAATGCCCCTCACACCATGATGTTGATAAAACAAATCATCATGTAGCTCATAATGACAATCACTAAGTAGTTTTACAATTTACAGAACACAATTTTAAAAATAAGCAATAAGCAAATAGAAAATAAAATCTAAATATTTTTGTGTATAGATATTAACAAATTTTAACATGATGTTGAAAGAAATATTTTCAATGTTAGATTTTATCTGAGGTGACAAAGTAATTTTTTTAATGTAGGATTTAATCAAGGTCAAATAATATTGACTTGTGGTTTCATATTTATATTCAAGGTTGAAGGTTGTTTTATTTCAGTATCAGGGATTTACAAATATATGTATGAAATCCTGAGACAAAAATCAAGCAAATAAAAAGTAGTGTTCTAAATAAAATATGGGTTCACTAGAATGTTTAATCTATTTTAAATTGAAATGAATCAAATAAATAGATCTAAACTATTAGGATTTAAATACAGTGAATATGCAGATCTGAATATAGAATACCAAATTTATAAAATTGAAAATGAGCTAAAAATAGTAAATTAACAAACAAGTGTACAAACCTCCCTCAAATTGATTGTGCATGTTGATTGTGCATATTGGCTATAACTATAATTGGATGGAAAGACCTGTAGACTATGGCATGACTGAAAACATGAATTCAAATTGAGTTGGGACAAAATTGTATTAGGAGGACAATGATGAATTGTGGCCTTGTTTGTTGATTCTAACCACATATTGGTTTACTATGTGACTAATTTTTAATCTGGGTGTGTGCTCCTATCTGCAAGGGTTTACCATCTAATTCTTTTGTAGATTTACCACATGGAAGACCTATAAGTACAAACTCTAGCTCCTATACATTAAAAACAATAGAGATAAAATGTCAAGGGAGAATAGGGTTAGGGAAATAGTTGAGGTATCCTTAAAAAACCTCACATAATCTGAGTTCTACCTACATATGTCAAAAGGGCCTCAGGCCAATATAGTTCTCCCTCGTAGAGTGAGTGTGTGAATTTTAACTTTTATATATGAATGCGATTAGATATATTTATTTGAATGCTTAACAATGAGTGCCCTTAACCTTTGATAAAATATAGTCAAACTTGGCCTATGACTATTAGGATGCCAAAAACTTAGAATTGGAAATAATAGTGTTCTTTTACTTAGTGTAGAATATTTTTTGTAGGGAATTTTATGATGGTGTATTGAGTGACTTTGATGTGTTTATATAGTGGTCAATGTAGAATATTTTCATTGACTGACGTTGCTAAAAGTGAAAGAGAGCTGACATATAACATTTCAAGTTTTAAAAGTGACCATTGAAGCACTTTGGGCAAGGGTGCATTAGTGGATATGGCTAGCCTACAGTCTTGTCTGCCTAGTGTGATCTTGTCCTAGAAGGTCACACACTGCTAAAATTTGTCTGGTAGATTTTGTAAGTAAAATAGAGATGTTTGAATGATGTTTGTCTTTTTTTTCAAGATAATATGTGGGGTAGTGAAGGCTCTCATAGATATTTCTATTTGATGGAATGGTAAATAGGTCAAGTAAGGTAAAGATGTCAAGTTAAACATTATTAAGCACTTAATGATTAAATTTTAGTGTCTACGCAAAGATTTCCACCCCCACCCCCACCCCCACACCCACACATATCATGACACATTTATGACACCCTTATGACAAATAAATAACATATATATGACACCCTAAAAAAATTGAGCGGCGTATGTATGAGATGTATATTATTGTATAGGTTTCTTAAATCCAACATAAATGTCTTGTAAATCCATTTTAGATGTGTTTTAAATTTTATTTCCATTGAATAAATGATTAATGTCACATGTATGAAACCTTTTAATGTCTTAAATATGTCATAAATCAAAATTGTGAAAATTAAAAAAATAAAAAACATTGAATTTCATTAAATGTGACTTAAAATTGCCTTAAAGTTGATTTCAAATGCTTGAAATGTAGTAGTGAGTTTAGTGTTAGGAAGCATCTTGAGGAAGTACATGTGGAGCTACAATGAAGGATGACAAGCCTAGATCATGACCTTGCTCTTTACGAGAGTCCCCTTAAGCTAGAGAGGGGGGATTCCTAACAATGATGAGGAGGCCATTGTACAAACAACAAATTTTTAGGGAGAAGTAGTGAATTTAGAAGAGTGCAAGAGATAGGAGAATAAGAGAGAATACAAACATAGTAGAGATACCTAAGAGGAGTGGCAAGTCGAGGCTCAATTCAATGAAGTCTAATATAAAAAAATGGCAATGATGGAGATGGTTGCTTGCTAAAGATAACAAAGGTCTTCTAACACACCCACCATCACAATACTTGTGATAACTCTTGAAATTTATTATAAATATTAAAATAATGTGCATTGGTTTGTTTGGGTAGGCTTATTTGAAGCCGTTGGTTGGTATCAATCATTTTTTCTCTCTCGTGTCTACTTGATGTTGTTATCCCTTTTCTTCTACATGTTCTTCTCATATGAGATGATCAGAAGCCAAAGGAGGTATTTGGAGAAGGAGAAATGGAAGAATAATATGGTGGTTGAACATGGGAATAAGAGACACATATGAGAAATGGATAAAATTCATAAAAACACTAATATATTCAAGCCTATTGATGATTCCATAATTTAAAATATATTCAACCCATCCTTCCTTTGCCTCATTTCTTCATCAAGGATACTATTGGGGATGTAGTTCTTAATATCAAAAACTAGGGAATGGAACATTGAGGAGCTCATGTTCTATTTTAGGCTTTAATATGAAAGGGAAAAAAAAAAGATGACCTAATTATTAATTTCATCTAGCAAGTCATGCAAACCAAAATAAATAATACATCAAAAATGCTCTTAAATTACTATACATCAAAAATGCTCCTCAATTCCCTAGTAATTGAATTGGGTAACTTTTTTGGGTTTGATGAAGATTGAAAATTGGGTAACTTATTTGGGTTTGATGAAGATTGAAAATGTTTGGAGAATAAAATTGACAAAATTTTGAAAATGTTGGATTAGAAAAACTAGTCTACTAGTTTTACTGTGTTTAGGGGTGGTAATTTTTTTAATGAAGATTTATATTTATTTATTCTTGAAGTCATTTTTTTGTAATACATTGGTGCCTTGTGATGAGACTTCTTTGTCCACTTTCCTAATTAAGGTAGTTCTAAGGTTCTTATATAGCGTTGGTTATACATGGGATTTATTGAACTCTTAGAAGTTTTATATGCCTATCATTAAATAGGCATTGCTTAAGGTTTTAGTCCTAGAATGAAGGCTACCTAGTCCAACTTGACCATGGGCACCCTTGTGGCTTATGTGTCAATTATCTGCAACAATCCAATAGAATTTAAAATGTGTATATTTTGGGGTTATTCGCTGAATTTTTGCCAAAAAGTGTTACTCTCAAGAATTTTTATAAAGCCCTCTCTTAATAGTTATTGTTCAAGTTACACTGCTAGGGGAGCCCTGTCCTTATAATATCTATAGTTATTTTTTGTAGTTTGGCTTGTATCTAGCATTGTGGTTAGTTTATATCTTAGGTTTTGGGCTTTGCTTAGTTTGTCTTTGTTAGGCTAGCTTTGTTTTTATACCAATTTTTTATTTCTAAGTTTTTTGATCTCTTATTTTAAGTTTTAAGTCTTAATAGTTGTATGTTACTTGTTGATTGTTTTTTCGCAGAAGACTAATAGTTTCTTGTTCGTTGGTAGATTTTTGGATGATAGTTTTAATGTAATTCTTTTTTTGTTAACTTTGCCCTGGTTGTCTCTTTAGTATTGTTGACTGGTTGTTGTCTCTATTGTTCCTTTTCACTGTGTTTGTTCTCTTTGTTGTGAGTTGTGAGTTGTGGGGCCCTGTCAAAACCCTCACCTTTTACTGCTAAAAAAAAATTGTATTACTTTTTAAAACTCATCAGATAAAGCAACCTCTCTTTTATGTAATCATATATATATATATATATATATATATATATACTTTTAAAAATATTAATATAATATTATTCTTCTCAAATAAATTCTTAGCCATTGGTTATAGCTTTGAAATACAAAAGAGGAAGAAGTGATGAAAAGAATATCTTGAATAATTTCTTTAAGAGCCCAAATAGAAAATGGAGCATGGAGCATTAATTCACTTGTAGCTGTACTCTGGGCGTGCGAGAAATGAAGCGCAAGTGCAACCGTCCCATACACCCACCATTTCATTTATGAAAGAGGGGTCAGGTCAGTCAATCTTTGATCTTATGATTGAAAACGCGTTTGAAACTGAAGTGGCCATGTGGGTGGCCATGAAAAAATATTCCATTAAAATAAACTCTTCCACAAAGTTTAGAGGCAATTAAATTCAATTGGATTGAATTGAATTGAATGAAATTAAACGAAATGTTACCATCTACACAGCTAGCCACCACGAAATAATATTAGATTCTTAACTATTGTCAATTTGAAATTGTTGGAAGACAAAAGTCATAAATATTGTCAATTTCGTAACTAATGGGGTTTAAATTTGAAATGTCCACGTCCACCTGTCCGCTATTCACATCCCTCACATGTGATATTCCAAAAATAAATGATTTTGGCTCCACGTGATGTGACTTGGCTGCGTGCCTCTAAATGCTTCTAACTCAAATTACATCATATAATGATTTTGTTAGTTACATAAATAATTGTTTCTGAATTAATAAATCATAAGGGAGGGTTTCACAAGAATATATGATTTTACATATTTGGGAACAATCATCAAAATCAAATGGTAGATGATGCGTTTAGACAATGAGACGAAACAAACCTATAAAAATAGAGACTACTTTTAGAACTAGTCAATCATTTTTAAAAGAGTGGTGTAATATTACAAAAATATGAGGTAGGGTCCACTAAATATTAGATATACAAAAATTGATTTCACACCATGTGTTAATTTTAAGGTTTCAAAAATTTTACTCATTTTTTTAAAATTTTACTTAAAATTTTAAGAAATTAATTTCTTTTTTAAAAATTAATAAGACAATTATATATAAAGATTTTGAAAAAATAGGATATGTATTATGAGACATATGTTCTCTTTAGTTTGATTATTATTAAGGCCTTAGAATGTTCACATAATTTTTAAAATGACATGTTAAATATAATGTATGTTTAGAGAAGTAGTCCAATGACGTAACTTCTACTTTATATGATTTTTTACACTAGAATGAACGCATGATGCAGTAATAAACACTTCACATATGCTTGTATTATGGTATAAATATTTGAATTAATTATTTTGGCACTTTCATAATATGTCTCTGGCATATGTGGTATTGATTATCTTGATGCATAGATGCCTTATATACACTAATGTACTTGTATATTTATAGATTAATCAAATTTAAATTAGGAATCTATTAGCATGCATGTTGACACTCAACGAGTAGGAAATGTTGATAAATCAAGGACACACGACACATGAAGCCCCAAACACACTCACCCCAAAACTATAGACTATATGTTTCTAGGGAAAGTCTAAAATCCCAGGGTAACAAGAGTGGACAAGAGAGAAAGAGAGGAAATGAGGACTGAAATTAAGGGAAAATATAAATACACAAGGAAAATATGCAAATAAGAGCACAATCTAAGCTAATAATAAATAAACACACCAGTGCCTTAAAATAATGCAATTTTATTATTAATAACTATATCCATACCAAAATTTGATGTCTATGTAATGCCACACTTTGATGCATATACATACATATGGGGTGAGGGGTGACGGGGGTTAGAGGGTACCAAATTCTATGCTCTCGAAGCTACTGCATCAACTCCAATATTCTTGTAATAGATCCAATGTTCATGTATACCAACAAAACATGTGCATGCAAATTGTAAACTAAAATATGGTATTAGACACTTGGAAATATTAGTATTGACATATCTCTATCTCACATGGATTCGACCTACACATATGGTTCTTGCACACCCTTTTCTGATATCCACATAATTTGTATTGGTCTGACCTTTCCAATTTATTGTCAATCATATACAAAAATTCCCTATATTGTGCCTAACCTATTAGTTATCATAATCAAACTATCTCCAAATTATTAGATCATTATTCTTTCCTTTTGCATGATTTCATCAGACTCATACATGTGGAATTTTGGATGTGTCCAAACTTGACAGACTTGTCCTTGCACCTATTTAACCCTAAAATCTATATTAGGGGGACCTAATTTTAAAGGGATAGACATAATGTAGGGCACAATGATGGTAGACTATCTCTAAAACATGCCAATTAATTTATAAACCTAGATAAATATATACAGAATTTATTATATTGAGATATGTTAAAAATAGAAAGTACAAATATGCTAGACATTATAATAATAATGAAAATAAGATGCTTAATTGGTATTGATGCTAATACAAATATGTATCTGGGACATGAAAGAATAAGACTAGAAATGGATTTTAGATTAAGCATTTTTGTGGCCTCGAACACTTGTGTCAACCTTAGATGATTGTGTCGACACTTACGTCTAATTTGGATGCAGGTGTCATGTACAAAATATATACTAAATTTAGATGTGACTACCTGGAATATTCTAGCTTTTATGTCTCCTTCGCTCTGGTATGCTCAAAATTGGATCATGGGCTATCTCTCTTTGTCAAATAGTAAAACCCTAGTTCTTCATCTTCATAGTGGCTATAAGAAAAATGGGTTAGTGGGCATATGGCATCGAGCTGCCCTAAAGACCACTCTATCAATAAGGGTTGCCTACATAGCCAATACTCTGAAGAGGGCCTCAAACTTATGTAGTTCTCCCCTATGTGTTAGATTGTGTGAGCATAAGAATGCAATGTGTGATAAACAAGTACATAGAGTGACCTAGATTGTAACTTTATGAATCTGGCTCATGGAATGCTCCTTTAGTACTTTAGACCTATAGATGTGTTATCCTTATGATTGATATGAAAATAGGAGAACATAGGGAAGCTTTGCTCAGTTGAGTGTTTGATTGAATGCCTTTTGTTAAGTTGCCTTATGAGAGGTAAGAAGTTTATAGGTGATGAATGAATGATGATTGATCATGTATTTATACCAATCCCTTTGGAGAATATCTCCCATTAAAGCACTTAGGCCGACCATAGGTATACGTCACATTTATAACTTGAATGATGTTTATGACACTAGATACTTGTGTTGGGGTAGTGTTATAGCTTAAATTAGCACCCTTGAGAGGGTGTTTCAATTCCTCTCTCTTAAGTTATACAATGGGAATAATCGTAGGTTGTGAGTGACCTACTAAGTGGTTTGAAGCTCTAAATTTGGGCTAGCTCCCTTGATGCTTCACCCAAACTATCACTGAGCTATTCAATTGCTGAGAAAAGAGAAAAGAGTGTTGTTCAAAATTATAAATGAGGTAATGCACTAATAATATTATTCCTCTACTTGATTGAACATACACTATTTGAGGCAAGGTAGCCATATCTTTCACATAACCTAGAACCTTGACATGACTATCACATAAATGTTTCATTGAGAGGCTCAAGAGTACATTACATTATTTAGGAGGGTAGGAATTGACCTTGTGAAGGTAAAAATGATGCAATTATACTTCTAAATAATGCATATACAAAATTAGAAAACTAACAATGGCCTGTAATAGTAGTTTTTTCTATACAATGGTGAGCAAATATGGATAACAAGCTAGGAAAGTAAAACATTCACTAGATAAGATCAACATAATTACATAGTTTACACATAACACAACATATAAGCATGGAAAATTAGTCTTATTTATTTATTCAAGAGGTTTTTAAGTACAAGTTTGGTTAGGATTTCACCATAACCAATAAAGGCTACTTCAAAATGCCATTAAAGGCTTATCTTATATCAAGAAGAAAGAGAGAGACAAGGTGGGCATAGTAGGAGTTTAATATGACACTCTCATCATCAAATTAGTTATAAGGAATAACTAAATTGACATCAAGTCTACTAGGAGTGTGTTGTTATCTTGCCTCTTGAACTTCTTGACCAAGTGTTGATGTGATTCCTTATGGGGAGTGACGTAGGAGTTTACTTTGGCAGACCTAAGTTTATTGAATCTAACTCCTTTCCTAGGGAGTTACACCTTGGCATCTTTGAGAGCAATTACAAGTTCCTCAATTGAAACTTGGCTTCCTTAGAAATTCCCTACATGAACCTTGATCACTTGTAATGCTTCTTATTTTTTATGAGATTGGTATTGAACTTCATGACTCTTTCTCTCTTTGTGATCAAGGCATAACTTCCAAAGGAAGGCCTAGTTTTTGCCACAAGAGACATTTATCAGACCTTATTTATTCAATGAAGATGTTATTTCAAGTCATGAGGTTTTGACAATTCAATGAAAGCCATCTTGTAGCTTGTGTATGCTTTATCTAGTCAATGGAATATAGAGAGCTTCTTTGCCATGGAGATTCCAATTAGCCTTGAGGGTTGAGTTTGATATTTTTCTTTGATTCATGACTCCAAGATCTATTTGGATGTTTTTTATATGCTTTCCAAGGTGTTCTGATACACTTTTAATTCTCTAGACCTTGAGATAGGCCTGCACTTGATCTTCTTAAAGCCATATAGGTCACCTTTCTTTTTTAGGCACATTTGGCCACTTTTAGCCTATACCAAGACTATGGAACCTTATTAAATTAATTTAATATGGTAATAACACCTTTATATTGGCTCAAATAACCTTTGAAACTATTAAAGAGAGCTCCTCTTGCTCAAAGTCATGAAAACCAACTCAAGAAAGAGATTTTTAGGCCATTTTCCATACATATCCAGCTCACACATGCTATCCAGATGCCTAATAAAATGTCTCAGAGAAGAACATGAGTCATAAAATTGGTTTTGAGCTCATCCTAATCCATTTTGAGTGTTTAAAGGTCTTATTTTTTCCATCAGGTTACATTCAAGGTTTAAGGAGGGTTTTAGAGCACTTAGAGTCTTAAGGATGATTAATAAAGTTGAGGGACCTAACCCAAGAATAAATGCCAAGATTCTTCAGTAAAAAACCCCCTCCTTATTTCATGATAGGCTCAAGATACCATGCATATCTTCATTTGAGTTCACAGATACTAAAAATTAACTTTTTTAGGCATACCAACATGATTGTGTAGTCGAAGAAGGTGATTTGGCAAGAAGATATCTCAAATCATTAGTTTGGCCTTGAAATTCCATTTTAAGGTCTATGAAACATTTTATGAGGTATCCCCATGGTTCTATCAGTAAATTAACCCTTCAAACCATTGTAATGTACCTTAAACCCTATGTAAGGGTTTGTACAAAAGCATACTCATTTGACCCTAATAGGTTTTTTCCATACTCTCCTTATTTATCAGTAGTTACAAACTTCATGAAGTTTTTATAAAACCTATCACTCATCCCTTTTCACTCTTTGAATTTACCAAACACTCAAGAACATGCAATTTTTCTTCATACTTCACACTCAGTCTTGTGTATGCTCATTTAGGCCTAATTACCCCTTTTGAGCTCTTCACTGCTTTCAATCACTCTAAAACTCAATGATAACATTGTGATAATTTAATATTAAGATGAATATACCTCTTTCACTATATTTATCTCATGTTTCAAATAGTGGTCAACTTTTTTTCGTTAATTTACCCAAAACCTACACTTAGGTGCTTATTAGGTTTATCTTGACTACAATTCTAGGAGTAGGCTTTTTTCAACTATCCTTTTAGAAATTTCAGATCATTGAAAAGTTTTGAAGAGTTAATTTAGGTTATTATTGAACTTATAACAACCCATTCACACTTCACTAGACACCAAAAATGAGTTTCTTTTCTCATCTATTGACAACCATCAATATGTAGGTTCACATTTAGATTTTTGCATTGTTAGGTTCACTAGAATGAGCCTTTTTAGACTAGTCTAGTATCTTGATGATGAAAATAAGGGTGAATTTTTTATTATTCTTGTCATTACCCTTTGGGACCCATCATACTTCCATTCAACACTACACAACTAGTCTCTTCTTTGATCAGGCCTATGGCAGGCCTGTAGATGCACATTAGACCTTTTTGGGTGTTAGGCATTGAGGTATGAGTTATTTTTTGATTGTGATCTATTAATTATTGAATTTTTTTATTCCCTTATGACCCTGTAAGTAATATCTTTCCATGAATAATTATTTTTCCACATGTTTTTAGTCATGCAAATATATTTGCCCAACTTACTTAGTCCTCACCTTAATGCACACACTCCACTAGTACAGTGCTTAAAGTGGTTGTAAGTGATCATTTGGATAGGAGAGATTTATGAGGGTTTTGAGGAATATTTTGGAAGGTGACAAAATTTTTGAGACTTTACTCAGCCATCCATATTCTCAAGGCACTTTGTCACAATGAAAATAATGAGAAACCTGGGAATCTAAGCTTGTAACCTCTTGAAATGGACTTTTATGATATAATACATATGAAAATGTGGACCTTGATATCATTGAAAAGATTTTTTATGTATATATAGGATTCCAAAGATATATTAAGGTGTATTTACTAGTTGTCTATGCTCTGCATATAGACTTGGATCTTCATGGAGAAACAAAACTTTCTAGGCTCAAACCTGTAATCTCACCATTCTTGAAGAATGAAACTCATTTGTGACCTATAAAACCATGAATGTGATTTAATATATTTTTATATGTCTGATTATGACCTTTGGGGACTTTTAAAACCTTATTCCATCAGCAAGGAGCTCACAAATTCATTGGAAATGCTCAAAACTGATCCTGCAGGGTTTAGCTAGGGTTTTAAACCTGCTAAATGTGTTATCATTCATTCATAAAGCATATCCATTTGAAATCATGAATAATTCATGGAAAATTTAGGGAATTATGGCCCCCATATTTTTCCAATATCATGGGTTTTGACTCTCTCTCTCCTATAGAGATTGATCATTTGAAGATGGCCATTATGAGTCTACCAAGAGCTCGATGTAGTATCTGATGCAATTTTTAGCTTGAAAAAACTTTTTAAAGATTTTAAAAACATGATTAAACCTTATTGAATCCATTACAACGTGTCTTGGTACATTTTTATCCTTGAAACATATTTTCTCTTTCCTTCTTGGCCGAGAACTTTCATCTACAACTATTTACAAGAGCAATGATTACATGTTTTGATTCAAACTATCATTTATGACTTAATTCCTACATATTTTCATATTATAAACCTTATAATATGTCTTGGAACATGAATATTTACATACCATTACCTTTGATAACCTTCACATTTGCTCATAACAAGCAAGTATCATATCAATATTTGAATGTACAATAAGACTAAAGTAGTGAAATACCTTAAACTTGTCAAAATGACCTTAATATTTCCAAATTGCTTGAAAAACAATATGATCAACTTAATATCTTTATTATTTGGTCAATTTTGTTATATTTAGATTGTGTTTACCTGAAAGGGTCACCACCTTATCTCCTTGAGCATAGTTCTCTATTAACTTGATTTCATACTTAACCTTAACTTTATCAAACTTACCTTAAACAATGATAAACACATAATGAGGACAATAAAGAATGACTATTTGATGAGAAGACAACATGACTTGACTCAGCTACCAACTAGACTATCCTAAATGACCTTGAGGGCTGCCAAGGAAGACACATTACCTATCATCCTAGATCATTAATGACTAATAAAACACCTTCATAATGGCTATCAACAAAGCTAAGGTCAAATACATCAAAGTTTTGAATGAATCCCATTCATGGTGGCCAAAGTTTGGCTAACACATTTGGTTACCTCATGGGATTGTATGCTTGTTATGCATTTAGACCAGTTGTCTTATACCTCCATTGGGCTATGAAGTCATGAATGCTACCAACTAAAATTGAAAACGTATAAAAACTCACACCAAACACCTAAACACAATAATAAGACAAGAAAGAAACACACCCATGTTCTAAAAGCACTTAAAGGAAGGAAAAGACTAACCACATAACAAAACCAACATGTGTCATAGACACTTAGGGAAAATAAACCACTAACATATTATACATAAAGCCTCAAAACATGTTTAGGGTGATAAAAAATCTCCTTGAACTCAACTAGGATCAAAACCAATGCTTTTAGAATCCTTATTGTTCCATGAAAACAAACCAAAATAGGATGAGTGTTTATCAATGACAACTTGATCACTAGGGTGATCCAATGGCTTACCATTCTTTAAATCCCTATTAGTTACTAGTATATCATTAAAATCTCCTTTAAATGGTTCATTTAGATCTCTTTGAAGCTTATTTGACATTGTAACCTAATTAATCTTTCCTATGCCCACTTGGCATTTCCCAATCTAATCCTTAGGGATCATAAGGTTCTTCACAATATAAAATTCATTAGAAATATGATGAGACAGGTGTCTAAATCCATTAGGATTTTCTAAACATGTATGTAAGTTGATTAGGATCAGCTTGGTGTCTATGCTTCTCCTCAATATCACAAATGTTTATCTTAAATTTATCATGTTCTCTTAGGGTTATCTTCCACTGGATAGGGATTTCATATTATTTGATATGCTCATTAAACCTATCATTGACCTCATCATCATGTCCATATCTCTTTTTAAGGGAATGAAATCCCACTTAACTCTTTAAAATATTGCATTATGGCATAATACTATTGCCACATGTCATCTAACCCTCCTTAAGTCTCATGTTCAAGGATTTATTCTTCATTGGTAGGTGAAACTACATCCTCATTGTGGCTATCATGCTTCACTATATCTAGAACATCATTATCTTCCATATGCAATATATTATTGCCCAATATAGCCTTTTGAAAGGTATTATAAGAAATTACTTCAATAAATTCATCACATTCTTCATGAATGATGTATGTACCCATAACTATCCCTTCTATGAGTTTATATGTATCAAGCTCATAATTTTTATCTCCCCACTCATCAAAGAGGAGGTTAGATACACCTTCAAGGGAATAAGTTAGTTTTTGATTAATATGAAAGTCTTCCTCATCAATAATGATATAGTTGACATTTAGAGATTTAAGCATATAAGATTATATGTGAAACCTAGCCATTGGTTCAGATTTAATTTTGACCTTGGTACCATATCTAGTCCTAAACACCATGTAGGACCAATCTAATGATAAATATCCCCCAATATGTGTTGTAAACTCCTTAAATCAACATAGGGAAAAATATGGAGGTAGGTATTTTACAAAAACATCATGAGGAACTAAAAAGGTAGGACAAGCATGCAAGGTTAAATTCAAACCCTTGATTACAGCTAAGGTCTTGGTAGCTGATCAATCCAATTATAGGACTCCCTTGGTATTTGGTTCATATTTTAGGCCTAATTGATCATCTACTAGTTTAGGCCCTATTTAAGTACTAAAACCACTACCAATCATGCAATTATGAACTAGGGAGTCACCTAGAATGAGAGAAAGGTATAAGGGATGGGGATTACCATACTTGCTTGGATGCCTATTAATAGGTGTATAAGTATTAGTGAAAATTACACCCTCTTTCCTTGTTAGTCCTGTTGGTAGGCTGAGCTTTGATAACTCTTATTGGAGTAAAATAATTTGACCAAGAATGAAAAATGTGTCCCACATTAGAATACTCACATTAAACTTCTTCATCTGATCTATAATGTTGATAGGAGAATTACCAAGCCTTGACTATCCTCTATGAGTTAAAATATTGTTTTAAGCTTGTGTTTGTGAGGGTTGAGGTGTTGCAACAGTATCCACATTCTGATTTCTTTGCATTTCCTAAAATTTAGGGGTTGTATTATACCAATTCATCCCTTAAGGTACTTAAGAATATTAAGAAGATAATTTACCCAACCCTTGGTTTTATTCCATTTCCCTCTTCTTAGACCTAGTATTGGCTACTATGAAAGTTTCAATCTTACATGTCTCTCCTAGTTGATTAATTGCACACCAATATCCATCATGATAATCCACTAAAGTAACATCTAATTGGAACTATCTTCCATTAGTTTCTCCTTCAGCAGACACCTCAACTTGAGTCATAAAAGGTAATGTTCCATATTGAGCCATAAAATCTTAATTGAATGCCTCATCATGATAGGTAGATTGATCGTGAGGCTGATCATGAGGTTGATACCATCTAGACTCTTGAAAAATATTGTTCTAGATAGGTACTAAGGATCATGAATAAGAGGCAACATTTGGATTGAAACTCTTGTATGGTTTGGCCTGAGTAATTTACCCTTGACCTTTGGAATTGGATTGAAAAGGAGGCCTATTGGGCTGATAAGACTATTGGGGATGATAAGGGCATTGATAAAACTTATAATGTTGAGGTTGGTGTCTCTTTAAATCAAATATCTCATTACCTTTAGATTTTACCATGTTCTTAAACTATTGTATTTCATTTAATTAGCTAGGGACAACCTATTCATTATTGGTATGTGTGTGAATAGGAAAAAACACTGTCTTAAGAGGCCGAATATCAAGAAATGGTGGTATGGGAGGCCTTAGGGAGATCTTTCTAGATTTAATAAGATTATTTTCATCTTTGACTTCAAGTTCATAAGCATCAAGTAGAGTCTCTCCTCCCAGGGATTGTATAATAACAACTATGTCACTATTCAAGGACTTGAGATAGTAAAGGAATGCATATTATGGAGTAGGCCTCACAAGAGCTAGAATGATATCCCATGTATTTTAGAACCTATAATTACAATCTTGCAAGAATTATTGGGGAGCTCTCTTTATGGTAGTTAATTATTCATCTACAGACATATTATCACTCTTATCCTCAAACCTCTTAATCAACTTCTCTCCTAATTCATCCCATGAATCAATGGAACTAGAGGATAACATTTTATACCATTTTAAATCTAATTTACAATAGTATAAGTTCCAAATTTTCTTAAGTGATATTATGGATATTACAAAGGTTATCCACATCTCTAATATGCTCAATAGAAGTGATGGTGTTTTCCACACTAAAGTAAGGGAACTCTTAAGGGTTGCCACCAAATATCATCATATTATGCAAGGATTAGAGGAGATACATCATTGAAGACCATAAAGGTAATATTTTTATCCATCTTACTAGCATTAGGAAAACTTGGATTATAGGTAAAATGAAGCCTTATTCTAGGAGACTTGGTGTAAAGAAGTATATGAAGGAACCTATTTATTTTGATTAAAAATAAAGGTAACTCAATAAAATCAAATGAAATACCTTTAGTCTTTAATCTTGTAGTCAGCTTTGGCTTGAAAAATTGGCTTACTATTTAGCAACCAAGATTTTAGAATTTGTTGGAGTCACTAGATGCTGCATGAAGGAGGCTATTACAACTACAAATTTTCCAAGACCAACATCAATCTTGGACAACCCTATTCAAATTCAATCCCATTGGGTGTGATAGAACTATTATAGCTTAAATTAGCACCCTTGAGAGGGTTATTTAAGTCCTCTCACTTAATATATACAATGGGAACAATCCTAGGTTATGGGTGACCTACTAAGTCAATTGAACCTCTATATTTGGGCTAACTCACTTGATGATTCACCCAAACTATTACCAAACTATTCAATTACTACAAAAAGGGAAAATGGTGTTATTATAAATCCTAAATAATGTGATGCACCAATAATATTATTCCTCAACTTGATTTAACATACACTATTTGAGGTATGGAATCCATCTCTTTTAGATAACCTACAACCTTGACATGAATATCACATGAATGTTTCATTGAGAGGCTTAAGAGTACATTGTAGTACTTAGGAGGGTAAAATTTGACCTTGTGAAGGTAAAAATGATGAAATTTCACTTATAAATCATGCATATACAAAATTAGATCACTAATAATGACCTATAATAGTAGTCTTTTCTACACAATGGTGATTAAATATGGATAATAAGCTAGGAAAACAAAACATTCACTAGAAAAAATCAACACAATTGCATAGTTCACACATGACATAACATATACGCATGGAAAATAAATATTATATATTTATTAAATAGGTTTTCAAGTATAAGTTTGGTTAAGGTTTCACCATAACTAACATAGGTTGCTTAAAAATGTCATTCAAGGCTTATCTTATAGCAAGAATAAAGAGAGAGAGAGAGACAAGGTGGGCATAGAAGGAGTTAATTATTACACACTCATCATCAAATAAGTTATAAATAAGAAGGAAATCAACACCAATTCTACCAGGAGTGTGTTTTCATCTTGCCTCTTAAATGTCTTGACCAAGTGTTAATGTGATTCCTTATGAGGAGTGGTGTAGGAGGTTACTTTGACAGACATGAGTTTCTTGAATCTAACTCCTTTCCTAGGGAGTTACACCTTGGCATATTTGAGAGTAGTTAAAAGTTACTTAATTTACACTTGAAACTCTTTAATATTTCCTACACTAGCCTTGATCTCTTTTAATGCTTCTTCTTCTTTGTGAGATTGGTATTGAACTTCATGATTCTTTCTCTCTTTGTGATCAAGGAATAAATTCCAAAGGAAGGTATAGTTTTGTGACATAAGAGACCTATATAATAATTTTTTTATTCAATTAATATGTTATTTCAAGTCATGAGGCTTTAAAAATTCAATGAAATCCATCTTGCATTTGGTTTATGCTTTAGCTAGTCAATGGAGTATAGAGAGAGAGCTTCTTTGCCATGAAGATTCCAAGTAGCCTTGAGGGCTGATTTTGATCTCTATCTTTGATTTATTAATAAAATATCTATTTTTATGATGTTTATATGATTTTTGAGGCATTATAATACATTTTTAATTCATCGGACCTTGAAGATAGGCATGCACTTGATCTTCTTGAATCCATATAAGTCACCTTTCTTCATGTAGGCCCGTTTGGCCAATTGTAGCCTATACCAAGAATATATAACATTATTAAATGAATTTAGTATGGTAAAAAAACATTTAAATTGGATCAAATAACCTTTTAAACTATTTATTAGACCTCATTTATCTCAAAGCCTTGAAAACCAACTCAAAAAAGAGATTTTTTGGCTAGTTTTCATACATATCTAGCTCACACATGCTAGCCAAATGCCCAATCAGATGTCTAGGAGAGGTATAAGATTCATAAAAGTGGGTTTTATCTCATAACAATCCATTTTTAGTGCTTAAATGTCTTATTTATTCCATTGGGTCACATTTAAGGTTTAAGGAGGGTTTTAGAGCACTTAAAGTCTTAAGGATGATTCATAAAGTTGAGGGACCTAACCCAAAAACAAATGCCAAGAATATTTAGTAAAAATAAAATAATTAAATTATAGTATTATAATCCCATTCATATCTTCATTTTAGTTCACATGAACTAAAAATTAACTTTTTTAGCCATACTAGCATGACTGTGTAGTCAAAGAAGGTGATTTGGCAATAAAATGTTTCAAATCATTTGGTTTATTATTGAAACTCCATTTTAGGGTTTGTGATTTTTTTTATGAATTATTCCCATTTTTATATCATTAAATTGACCCTTCAGACCATTGGAATCTACCTTAAGCCCTATGCAAGGGTTTGTACACAATCATACTCATTTGACACTAACATGATTTTTCCATACTCTCCTTCTTTTGCAGTGGTTAAAAACTTCATGGAGTTATTATAAAACCTATAAATAATACATTTTAAATCATAAATTTACCAAACACTTAATAACATGCAATTTTTATTCATACTTCACACTCAGGTATGCGTGTGCTCATTTAGGCCTTTTAGGCCTAATTACCCATTTTTAGCTCTTTACTGATTTCAATCAATTTGAAAATCAATGATAAAATTATGAGAATTTAATATTTAGATTAATATAACTATTTAATTCTATTTACCTCATGGTTTCAAATAATGGTCAACTCACCTTCATTAATTTACCCAAAATGTGCCTATAGGTGCTTACTAGGTTTATCTTGATTGTAAAACTAGGAGTAGGCCTTATTCAAATGTCCTTTTATCACTTTGAGATCATTTAAAAGTGGTTAATAGTTCATTTATTTTCCTATTTACCTTATAAAAACCCGTTCACACTCCATTAAACACCAAAAATGTGTTTGTCTCTCATCTGTTGACTGCCATCAACCCATAGGTTCACATTTGGACTCCTATACTATTAGGTTTAGCCAAAAGAGCCTTTTTTAGACTAGTCTAGTATCTTGATGATGGTAATAAGGGTTAACACTTTTATATTATTATAATTATCCTTTGGAACCCCTTATACATCCATTCAATACTAAACAACTACTCACTTCTTTAATTAGGCCTATGGTAGGCCTACAGATGCACATTAGACCTTCATGGGTGTTAAGCCTTGAGGTCTGAGTTATTTTTTACTTGTGATATATTAATTATTGAATTTATTTATTCCATTTTTACCCTATAATTAATATCTCTCCATTATTCATGATTTTCCCACATTCTTTTGATCATGCAAATAGATTTTCCCAACAAACTTGGTCCTCACCTTAATGCACACAATCCACTAGTATAATGCTTGAAGTGGTTGTAAGTGATAATTTGGATAGGAGATATATCTAAGGGTTTTTATGAATCTTTGGGAGTTTTTCACACATTTGTAAACTTTACTTAGATACCCATATTCCTGAGGCACTCTGTCACAATGAAAATAATGAGAAACCTTAGAATCTAGGCCTACAACCTTTTGAGATGGAGTTTTATAATAACATACATATGAAAATTTGGACATTTATGTCATTTAAAAGATAATTTATGGATTTAAAGTATACCAAGGATATATTAAGGTGGATTTAAAACTTGTCTATGCTCTTCATATGGACTTGGATCTTCATGGAGATAAAACTTTCTAGGCTCAAACATGTAATCTCACCATTATTAAAAAATGCAACTCATTTTTGACCTAAAAAAACATGAATATGATTATATATATATTTATAGGGATGATGAGGACCTTTACGTACTTTAAAAACCCTCTTCCATGAGCAACAAGCTCATAATTTCATTATAAATGACCAAAACTGAGCCTATAAGGTTTAACTAGGGTTTTAGACCTACTAAACTTGTTAGCATTCATTCATAAATCATAGAAATTTGAACTCATGACTACTAAATTTAAAATTTAGGGCATTAGGTCCATCATCTTTATCCAATAGCTTGGGTGCTGACTTTCTCTCTCTCTTTCCTGTACGGACTTAACATTTGATGATGGCTATTGTGAGCCTGTTAAGAGCTCAATGGAGTATCTAATGTAATTTTTGGATTGAAATGAATATTTAAATATTTTACAAACATTATTGATACTTATTTAATCCATTCCAATTTGCATTTCTCTATTTGTCTCCTTAAAACACATTTTCTGTTTCCTTCTTAGCCAATAACTTTCATTTTCAACTATTTTCAAGAGCAATGATTGCATGTTCTAATTCAAACTATCATTTATAACTTACTTCATACCTATTTTCACATTATAAACCTTTTCATAGGTCTTGGAACATGCATACACACACACACACACACACACACACACACAGATATATATATATATATATATATATATATATATATATATATATATATATATATATATATATATATATATATATATATATATATACACACACACACACACACACCATTACCTTTTATAACTTTCACATTTGCTCATAACTAGCAAGTATCATCTCAATATTTGATTGTACAATAAGACTAAAGTAGTGAAATACCTTAAACTTGTCAAAATGACCTTAATATTTCCAAATTTATTGAAAAACAATATGATCAACTTAATATCTTTGTTATTTATTCAATTTGGTTAGATTTAGACCATGGTTATCCTAAAAGGGTCACCACCTTGTTTCCTTGAGCATAGTTCTCCATCAACTTGATTTCATACTTAACCTTAAATTTATCAAACTTACCTTAAATAATTATAAACACATAATGACAACCATAAATAATGACTATTTGATGACAAGACAACATGACTTGACTCAACTACCAACCAGATTATCCTAAATGACCTTGAGGGCTACCAAAGAAGACATATTACCTATCATCCTAGATCATTAATGACTAACACAAGACCTTCATAATGGATATCAACAAATCTAAGGTAAAATAACATAAAGTTTTGAATGAATCTCATTAATGGTGGCCACTTTTATCGATGTAGTAATCTAAATGGGACACAAACATCCAAGTAGCTGAAAAATAGGCACGGGTCTAGAACTTGTAGAGATAGAAGATAAGTAAGTTTATAACATTATGAGGATGATATATGGTTTAAGTCATCATAATAGCATTGGTCAGACTAAGAGATAAGCAATTTCACATAAAGAGATAGTGTATGTGATCCTTTCAGCAGCAAGAAGGCCTAGAAGTTGAAGTTACATCCATGATATGTATCTACCAAGTTTACAATATTGAGGTGCTATATAATTCAAAAATAGTTTCTAAATTTGTCTCCCATTTAATCTAGTAATGAAATTACTAGTTTAAAACAAAATAAATGTATACCTAGGTGTGTGTAAAACACCTTGTATTTACACGAGTCCAACTTGAGTGCTTTTTTAGTGACTAACTAGAAACCAAGAGCATGTTATAATAATAATTAGTACATATAATCTAAAATTTAAAGCATTTAAAATGATTAAAAGTAGAGAGAGTAAGTTTTATAAGTACACCTATGTATATATGCAATCACCTTACCTTTTAGTAATTTGATTCAGAAAAGATGTATCATTATGGATCTTTGAAACTATATTTAAGACAAATATAAAATGGAAAGTGCATAAGTATAGAAAGATTGAAGGACAAAACTTGCCCCCAACCTTGGAGCTAAAGTTGAGTTTCCACTTGATAGTTGAGATTAGCTCAACCATGAAACCCAATCATACTTATAAACTGGTGAGTGTGAGCGAACCAAGTTAACTCACACTATAAAAATGGTGAGATTGGATAATGTTATCAACTCAAACCTATAAAATTTTCAAGATTGAGTGATTTAATTACCTCAACCATAACAAAAAGTAAACCAAATATTATATTATATTGGCTTAAAACACTTTGTCGTAGTCTAACCAGGTGAGCTAAAGTCCATACAAGTGTTTGAAATCTAAAATTTGATTTGATTTTACAATTTTAGGTGATTTTTGTCATAACATACACACCTCATATATGTCTCATGCTGAAACCTAGGTAAAGTAATGGTATTTATGTATATAATTCTACCATAAATGTGTATATGAATCATATAACTATAAATTTTGTCTAATTTGTAAATTTTATAAGTGTGGATAACATGTATTCATAACATGCCCCCATTATAATGTTAAACTAAAAACTAGTGTAAGTGTGAAGAACATGTTTCCCAAACATGCCCTCACTATAATTTAAAATTGAAAACTAGTGTAAGTGTGGATAACATGTTTCCAAAACATGCTCCTATTCATGGTGGCCAAATTTTGGTTAACATATTTGGTGACCTCATGGGATCACATGCTTGTTATGCATCTACACCAGTTTCCTTATACCTCCATTGGGATATGGATTCATGAATGCTTCCAACTAAAACTAAAAACCTGTACAAACACATACCAAACACCTAAACACAACAATAAGATAAGAAACAAACACACCCATGTGACAAAATCACTTAGAGGAAGGGAAAGATGAACCCCATTACAAAATCAACATGTGTCATAGATACTTAGGGAAAACAAAAAACTAACCTATTATACATAAAGCCTCAAAATATGATTGAGGTCATAAAATAGCTCATTGAACTCAACTAGGGTCAAAACCAACTTTTAGAATCCTGATTGTTATATGAGACAAACGAACATAGCATGAGTGTTTCTCAATGACAACTTGCTCACTAGGGTGATCTAATGGCTTACCATTATTGAAATCCTTGTTAGCTACCATTATATCATTTAAATCTCTTTTGAATGGTTCATTTAGATCTCTTCGAAGCTTGTTTGACATTGTAACTTGATTAATCTTTCCTATGCCCATTTAGTATTTCCCAATCTGCTACTTAAGGATAATAAGACTCTTCACAATATCAAATTCATTTGAAACATGATGGGATAAGTGTCTAGATCCATCAGGCTTTTCTAAACATGTATATAATTGATTAGGATCAGTTTGGTGTCTATGCTTCTCCTTAATCTCACAAACATCTTTCTTGACCTGATCATGTTCTCTCAGATTTATCTTACACTTGATAAGGATTTCATATTATTTTATATGCTCATTAGACCTATAATTGATGTCATCATCATGTTCATATCTATTTTGAGGGGGTTAAATCCCAATTAACTCTTCAAAATATTGTATTATGACATAATACTACTGCCACATGTCATCTAAACCTCCTTGAGTCTCATGTTCAAGGATTTATTCTTCACTGGTAGGTAAAAATACATCCTAATTATGGATATCATGTTTCACTTTATTTGGAACATCATTATCTTCCATATGCAATAGATAATTTCCCAATATAGCCTTTTAAAAAGTATTATAAGAACTTAATTCAGGAAGTTCATAACATTCTTCATGAATGGTGTATTTACCCATACCTATCTCTTCTATGAGTTTATATGTATCAAAATCGTAATGTTTAGCTCCCCACTCATCAAGGAGGAGGTTAGATATACCTTCAAGGGAAGAAGTTAGTTCTTGATCAATATGAAAGTCTTCTTCATAAATAATGGTATAGTTGACATTTAGGGATTTAAGAATATAATATTATGTGTAAAACCTAGCCATTGGTTCAGATTTAATTTTGACCTTAGTGTCATATCCAGTCCTAAACATCATGTAGGACCAATCTAATTCAAAATATCCCCTAATCTTGGCTTTAAACTCCCTAGATTGGTATAGGAAAAAATATGAAGGTAGGTATTTTACAAAAAGATCATGAGGAAGTAAAAAGGTAGGATAAGCATGTGAGGTTATATTAAAACCCTTGATTACACCTAAGGTCTTGGTAGCTAATTGATCCAATTATAGGACTCCCTTAGTGACTGGTTCATATTTTAGGCCTAATTGATCATCTACTAGTTTAGGTATTATTGAAGTACTAGCACCACTACCAATCATGTAATTATGAACTAGGGAGTCACCCAAAATGATATAAAGGTAGAAGGGATGGGTATTACCATTTTTACTTGGCCACCTATCAATAGGTGTAGAATTATTAGTGAAAATTTCACCCTCTTTCCTTACTAATTTTGTTGGTAGGCTGAGCTTAGACAACTCTTCTTGGAGTAAAGTAATTTGACTAGGAATGAATAATGTGTCCCACATTTGAATACTCCCATGAATCTTATTCATATGATCTATAATGTTGATAGGATAATTACCAAGCCTTGAATGTCCTCTAGGAGTTACAATATTATTTTGAGCTTTTGTTTATGAAGGTTGAGGTGTTTTAATAGTCTTCACATTATGATTTATTTATGTTTCCTAAAATTTATCGGTTGTATTATATGAATTAATCCCTTGAGTTACTTAAGAATATTAAGAAGATCATTTACCCACCCCTTGGGTTTATTCCATTGCCCTCTTCTTAGACCTAGTATTGGCTGCTATGAAAGTGTCAATCTTACTTGTCTCTCCTAGTTGATTAATTTCACACTAATATCCCTCTTTCAAATTCAATAAAGTAACATCTAATTGGAACTACCTTCCACTAGTTTCTCCTTGAATAGACACCTCAGCTTAAGTCATAAAAGGTAATGTTCCATATTGAGCCATAAACTCTTAATTGAATGCCTCATTTTGATAAATAGATTGATCATGAGGCTGATAATGAGGTTGATACTATCCAAACTCTTGAAAAATATTATTTTGAATAGGTAATAAGGCTCATGAATAAGAGGAAACATTTGGATTGAAACTATTGTATGGTTTGGCTTGAGTAATTTACCCTTAACCTTTGGAATTGGATTGAAAAGGAGGCCTATTGGGCTGATAGGACTATTAGGGTTGATAAGGGCATTCATAAGACTTATAATTCTAAGGTTGGTGTCTCTTTAAATCCAATATCTCATTCCCTTGGGATTTAAACATTTTATTCAACTATTGTATTTCATTTAATTGGCTAGGGACAACTTATTCATGATTGGTATGTGTGGGAATATGAGCAAGCACTAGATTAGGAGGCTGAATATCAAGAAATAGTGGCATGAGAGGCCTTGGGGAGATCTTTATAGATTTAAAAGATTATTTTCAGCTTTGATTTCAAGTTCATAAGCACCAGGTAGAGTCTCTCCTCCCATGGATTGTATCATAACAACTATGTCACTATTCAAGGACTTGAGATAGTAAAGGAATGCATAATATGGAGTAGGCCTCACAAGAGATAGAATTCTATCCCATATATTTTAGAACCTATAAATAAAATCTTGTAAGAATTATTGGGGAGCTCTCTTTATGGTAGTTAATTGATTAGCTATAGACAAATGATCACTCTTATCCTCAAACCTCTTAATCAACTTCTCTCCTAATTCATCCCATGAATACATGGAACTAGGGGATAACATTCTATACCATTTTAAAGCCTTGCCTTTAAGGCTAATTATAAATAGTCTAAGGTCCACATTTTCTTAAGTGATATTATGGATATTACAAAGTTTATCCACGTCTCCAATATGCTCAATAGGAGTGATAGTGTTTTACACATTAAAGTAAGGGAACTCTTAAAGAGCTGCCACCGAATGTCATCATATTATTCAAGGTTTAGAGGAGATACACCATTGAAGGCCAAAAAGGGAAGATTTATATCCATTATAATATCGTTAGGAAAACTTATATTATAGGGAAAATGAAGCCTTCTTCTAGGAGACTTGGTATAAGGAAATGTATGAAAGAACTTTATTTTGAATAAAAATAAAGGTAACTCAACAAAATCAAATGAAATGCATTTAGTATTTGATATTTTAGTCACCTTTGACATGAAAAATTGGCTTAATATTTAGTAAACTAGAGCTTATAACTTGTTAGAGTCACTAGATGCTGCATGAAGGAGGCTATTACAACTACAAATTTGCCAAGACCAACATCAATCTTGGATAAGCCTATTCAAATTCAGTCCTACTAGGCATGATATAACTATTATAGATTAAATTATCACCCTTGAGAGAGTTTTTTAAGTCTTATAACTTAATATATACAATGGGAACAATCCTAGGTTATGGGTGACCTACTAAGTGGATTAAACCTCTAGATTTGGGCTAGCTCCATTGATGCTTCACCTAAACTATTACCGAATTATTAAATTATTATGAAAAGGGAAAAGAGTGTTGTTATAAATCATATATAAGGTGATGAACCAATAATATTATTCCTCTAATTTATTTAACATACACTATTTGACGTAAGGAAGCCATCTCTTTCAAATAACCTACAACCTTGACATTAATATCACATGAGTTTTTCATTGAGAGGCTTAATTGTACATTTTAGTACTTAGGAGGGTGTAATTTTACCTTGAAAAGGTAAAAATGATGAAATTACACTTATAAATCATGCATATACAAAATTAGATCACTAATAATGACCTATAATAGTAGTCTTTTCTACACAATGGCGAGTAAATATGGACAACAAGCTAGGAAAACTAAACATTCACTATACAAGATCAACATAATTGTCGAGTTCACACATGACACAACATATAACCATGGAAAATAAATATTATTTATTTATTAAATAGGTTTTCAAGTATAACTTTGGCTATGGTTTCACCATAACTAATAGAGGTTACTTAAAAATTCCATTCAAGGCTATAGAGAGAGAGAGAGAGAGAGAGAGAGAGAGAGAGAGAGAGAGAGAGAGAGAGAGAGAGAGAGAGAGAGAGAGAGAGAGAGAGAGAGAGAGAGAGAGAGAGAGAGAGAGAGAGAGAGAGAGAGAGAGGTGGGCATAGAAGAAGTTCATTATAACACTCTCATCATCAAATAAGTTATAAAGAATAAGTAAATAGACACCAAGTCTAATATGAGTGTGTTTTAATCTTGCTTCTTAAATGTCTTGACCAAGTGTTGATGTGATTCCTTATGAGTGGTGTAGGAGGTTACTTTGATAAACCTAAGTTTCTTGAATCTAACTCCTTTCCTAGGGAGTTACACATTCGAATATTTGAGATTAGTTACAAGTTATTAAATTTAAACTTGTCACCCTTGAATATTTCCTATGCCAACCTTGATCTCTTGTAATACTTATTTTTCTTTGTGAGATTGGTATTGAACTTTTCATGATTCTTTCTCTTTGTGATCAAGGCATAACTTCCAAAAGAAGGTATAGTTTTATTCCAAAAGAGACCTATATCATAAATTTTTACTTTAATGAAGATGTTATTTAAATTCATGAGGCTTTGAAAATTCAATGAAAGCCATACTGCATCTGGTTTATGCTTTAGCTAATCAATAGAGTAGAGAGAGAACTTCTTTGCTATGGAAATTCCAAATAGCCTTGAGGGCTGATTTTGAACTCTATATTTGATTCATTAATCCAAGATATATTTGGATGATGTTTATATGCATTTTGAGGCATTATAATACACTTTTAATTCTTTGGACCTTGAGATAGGCATGCACTTGATCTTTTTGAAGCCATATAGGTCACCTTTCTTTATGTAGGCCTATTTGGCCAATTGTAGCCTATACCAAGACTATGGAACATTATTAAATGAATTTAATATGTTAAAAACACCTTTTTAATGGCTCAAATAACCTTTAAAAATATTTATTAGAGCTCATTTAGCTCAAAGCCTTGAAAACCAACTCAAGAAAGAGCTTTTTAGGCCAATTTTCGTACATATCTAACTCACACGTGCCAAATAGATGCCCAGTGAGATGTCCAAGAGAGGCATAGGATTCATAAAAGTGGTTTTGATCTCATCCTAATCCATTTTTAGTTCTTAAATGTCTTATTTATTCCATCATGTCACATTCAAGGTTTAAGGAGGGTTTTAGACCACTTGGATTCTTAAGGATGATTTATAAATATGAGGGACCTAACCCAAGAATAAATGAAAATAATATTTAGTAGATAATCCCATCCTTACATGATAGTCTTATAATCCCATGCATCGCTTTTTTTGAGTTCACATGAACTAAAAATTAACTTTTTTAGCCATACTAGCATGATTGTGTAGTCAAAGAAGGTGATTTGGCATAAAATGTTTCAGATCATTTGGTTTGGTATTAAACTTCCATTTTAGGGTTTGTGAAACATTTTATGAATTATACCCATGTTTATATAATTAAATTTACCCTTCAAACCATTAGAATCTGCCTTACGCCCTATGCAAGGGTTTGTACATAGTCATAGTCATTTGACACTAACAAGCTTTTTCCGTACTCTCCTTTCTCAGTGGTTCCAAACTTCATGGAGTTGTTGTAAAACCTATAAAGCATCCCTTTTCACTCTTTAATTGACCAAAACTTAAGAACATGCAATTTTTTTTCATACTTCACACTCAGGCATGTGTATGCTCATTTAGGCCTTTTAGGCTTAATTACCCCTTTTGAGCTCTTTAATGTTTTCAATCACTTTGAAACTCAATGATAACCTTATGAACATTTAATATTTAGATGAATATAACTCTTTCGATCTATTTACCTCATGGTTTCAAATAGTCACTAGTAGAATTTGGTAAATAAATGACTACGTGACTAAAAATTTTAGTCACGACAACTAAAAATGACTAAATTCTACTAGTTTTTTGCAACACAACTATATAGAATAATTTGATCATTGGGTAAAAAAAACAACTTAATAATTAGTCACATAATTAAAAATGACTAAATAATTAATCACACAAATAAAATTTAGACAATATGATATTAAAATGGGTAATTAAAAAGGTGTTTAAAGATGTACCTCATGGATATAGAGACCTAATTGTTTCTACTACTAAGACTATTATATGCATAACTAGACTAAGTCCATATGCCACTACGTCAAACTAGCTCTGCTTTACTATTAAAATTTTGATAACTAAACAAATAAATTAATTAGATATTGAAAATCCAATTTCATAAATGATACACTAAGAAATTAATAATCATTATTTCTAAATACTTCAATATTATTTAGATTGATTTAAAAATATTAATAATAATTACATTACAGTACGAATTCAACTATTAAAGTGTTGTTAAGTTAATTGTGTTAAAATATTTAATTAGCATTTAATAATTGTCATTTTCAACCAAATAATTAAAAGACACCTTATGAAAATCAACAAAGACTGTTAATTATTTTAACTTATAAACATTCCAAATAAAATAAAACAAATAATTCCAAATAACTAAATCCAAAAATAACTTTAATAAACTAATTGATTATATTTAATTTCAAATTTTATATAAAAATTAAAATATATTTATCATTAATAATTAAATATTATTTACCACTAAGAATTAAATTAAATAATGTTATTTAATTATTAGTGTAGGAGGGTTACAAATGAAACAATTAAATAAAATACATTTTAACTTTTTTTTTTTAATACTTAATTATTAACTTTTACAAGTCTATAGAAAATAATTAATTTATAAAAATAAATTAAAATATTTCTTTAATTTTATGTAAACCATCCAGAAAAAATTTAATTGACTTTAAATTTAAATTTTACAGTCAAAAATCTTTTCCCCTCCCATTTACAAGTGGTCCCATTTGTAAGTGAAGGAATAAGTGAAAGTTAAAAAAGTCTTTTCCCCTTTCATTTGTAAGTGGTCCCACTTGTGAGTGGAGGAATAAGTGAGAGCCATAGGATTGAACTAATCTAGACCCTAGGATCTAGGATTGAATTTCCTTATGACTTAAATAAGAATTATTTTTTGCAAACCCATTTCTTCTTTTTTACTTTGTTTTCTCTCACAGGTTTGAAGGTTTAAGCTATGGAAGGTTTGCAAATTCAAGCTATAAAGGAAGCTTAAAATAATTCACTCCAATATGAAAATCATTATTTAATTATCAAAATCAAATATATATATATATATATATATATATATATATATATATATATATATATATATATATATATATATGTAAAACCTTATATTATATATATAAATATAAATACTATAATCTAAAATAAAAATACGTGAGTTCATAATAAATTATATATATAACATAATGTTTTATAATCTTTTTTTAAATTTCTATTTTTTTAAAACTTATTATTTTATTTTTGATTAATAAAAAAATGCATTTGAGAATTTTACTTTATATTTTTTCTTTAATAAAAAAATTGTAGGGTTCATGGGCCGACCCGAACTTGTAGCGTTGACATCGACCATAACACTTTCTTGAATCTGTTAGGGGTGGGGCAGTCGATTGGCTGAGCTCCCCTTCCTCCATCTTATTTTTTAATTATTGTTTTTATTTTATTTATTATATATATATAAAATTAATTTATTATTATTTTTTATAAGTATAAATAATTAATTAATTTATTATTATTATTATATGTATTTATTTATATATAAATACATAATATATGTATATATGTATTTATTTATTATCATTTTTATTAGTCTTAATAACTAATTTGTATATAATTGAAAGTATAAAAATTATATATATATATATAGGTTTCAAATGATAATATGTATTTTTGGGATATATATTTTGTAAAATATATATGTATTTATTTATTTATATATTTTTTATTATGTGTGTGTATTTATTTTATTTTATTTTTTATTTTTTATTTATTTTTATTATTATTATTATTATTATTATTATTATTATTATTATTATTATTATTATTATTATTATTATTAGTTTTAATAATCAATTTATATATATTATTGAAAGTATAAAAATTATATATATGTATGTATGTATGTATTTATTTATTATATGTATTCAAGTTTCAAATGATAATATGTATTTTTGGGATATATATTTTGTAAAATATATATGTATTTATTTATTTATGTATTTTTTATTATATGTGTGTGTGTGTGTTTATTTATTATTATTATTTTATTAGTCTTAATAATCAATTTATATATATTATTGAAAGTATAAAAATTATATATATATATATATATATATATATATATATATATATATATATATATATATATATATATATTTATTTTAGAATAAAATTTTATGGTTTCAAATGGTAATATATATTTTTGGGATATATATAAATATATATTTTTTATATAATAATTTTGGTCAAGATATATATAAAGATGGAAATTAATTTTTTTTACAAGATGAGTTACTATGGGTTGTAGCATCGCTGTACAAGGCAATTGGTCAAATATCATATTTTAACTATATTTTAACAAAATTTAAATTATTTGAAGTGAGCATACTAAATAAAATAATAATTAAAATGACTAAATATACTACCAATGGATGGAAATTAGTTAATATAAATAACTAAATTTACTATTAATGGATGTAAATTAGTGAATAAAATTGATTAAATATACTACGAATTGACGGCAATTAATGATTATAATGACTAAATAAATGACTACCATGACTAAATAAATGACCAGTTAATAAAAATCAATGACTAAATTAACAACTAAATATAATACCAACTCGATCAACCAAAACAACCAATAAATGATTAAAAATGGTTTAGTCATCAATTTGGTCACGTTATAAATGATTAGCAATAAACTACTAATGATCACATGATCATGTTTAGTAATTTATATGTAGTTTTTAGTGGTTTTTTAAATCATATATTGCTATTTTTGTACTAGTGAGTGGTCAACTCACCTTCATTAATTTACCCAAAACCTGCCTGTCGCTGCTTACTAGGTCTGTCTTGATTGTAATTCTGGGAGTAGGCCTTATTCAAATGTCCTTTTAGCACTTTGAGATCATTGAAAAGTGTTGAAGAGTTCATTTAATTTCTTATTGAAATTATAAAAACCTGTTCACACTGCATTAAACACCAAAAATGTTTCTTCTCTCATCTGTTAACTACCGTCAGTGCATAGGTTCACATTTGGACTTCTATACTATTAGGTTCAGTAGAAAGAGACTTTTTAGAATAATATAATATCTTGATGATGATAATAATGGTTAAAACTTTTATATTATTATCATCACACTTTGGAACCCCTTAGAATTTCATTCAACATGGCACAACTAGTCTTTTCTTCAATTAGGCCTATGGTAGGCTTGTAGATACAGATTAGACCTTCATGTGTGTTAGGCCTTAAGGTCTGAGTTCTTTTTTACTTGTGATCTATTCCTTATTGAATTTATTTGTTCCATTATGACCCTATAAGTAATATCTCTCTATTATTCATGATTTTCCCACATGCTTTTAATCATGCAAATAGATTTACCAAAAAAAATTGGTCCTCACCTTAATGCACACAATCCACTAGTATAGTGCTTGAAGTGGTTATAAGTGATCATTTGGATACGAGAGATTTATAAGGGTTTTAAGGAATCTTTGGGAAGGTGGCACACATTTTTAAACTTGACTCAACTATCCATATTCTCAAGGCACTTTGTCACAATGAAAATAATGAGAAACCTTAGAAATTATGCCTGCAACCTTTTGCGATGGAGTTTTATGATAACATACATATGAAAATTTGGACCTTTATGTCATTTAAAATATTATTTGTGGATATAATTTATGCCAAAAATATATTCATGTGGATTTAAAACTTGTCTATGCTCTCCATATGGACTTGAATCTTCATGGATACACAAAACTTTTTAGGCTCAAACCTATAATCTCACCATTCTTGAAGACTATAACTCATTTTTTACCTGAAAAACCATGAATATGATTGGATATAGATTGAGAGGTATGGTAAGGACCTTTAGGTACTTTCACAACCTTCTTCCATCAGCAACGATCTCATAAATTCATTATAAATGCCCAAAAGTAAGCCTATAGGGTTTAACTAGGGTTTTATACCTGCTAAACTTGTTAGCATTCATTCATAAATCATAGACCTTTGAACTCATGACTACTACATGGAAACTTGAGGGCATTAGGGCCACCATGTTTTTTAATAGCTTTGGTGCTAGCTTTCTCTCTTTCTTGTATGGACTTAACATTTGATGATGGCCATTATGAGCATGGTAAGAGCTCGATGGAGTATCTAATGTAATTTTTGGATTGAAATGACTATTTAAAGCTTGTAAAAACATGATTGATACTTATTAAATCCATTAAAATATGCCTTGGTCCATTGGTCTCCTTGAAACACATTTTCTCTTTCCTTTTTGCCCAATAGCTTTCATTTACATTTATTTTCATGAGCAATGATTGCATGTTCTGATTCAAACTATCATTTATGACTTACTTCCTACCTATGTACACATTATGAACCTTATCATAGGTCTTGTCACATTCATATGTACATACCATTACCTTTGATAACTTTCACATTTGCTCATAACTAACAAGTATCATCTTAATATTTGATTGTACAATAAGACTAAAGCAGTGAAATACCTTAAAATTGTCGAAATGACCTTAATATTTCCAAATTTATTGAAAAATAATATGATCAACTTACTATATTTGTTATTTATTAAATTTGGTTATCTTTAGACCATGGTTATCCTAGAAGGTTCACCACCTTGTTTCCTTGAGCATAGTTCTCCATCAACTTGATTTCATGCTTAACCTTAACTTTATCAAACTTACCTTAAATAATTCTAAACACATAATGAAGACCATAAATAATGACTATTTGATGACAAGACAACATGACTTGACTCAGCTACCAACCAGATTATCCTAAATGACCTTGAGGGTTGCCAAGGAAGACAGATTACCTATCATCCTAGATCATTAATGACTAACACAAGACCTTCATAATGGATATCAATAAAGCTAAGTTAAAATACAACAAAATTTTGAATGACTCCCATTCATGGTGGCCAAATTTTGGCTAAGGTAGGACACTTGCATTGATGTAGGCATCTAACTAAGACACAAACATCTAGGAAGCTAAAAAATAGGCACAGGTCCAAAACTTGTAGAGATAGAAGATAAGTAGGTTTATAACATTATGAGGATGATAAATGGGTTAAGTCATCAGAATAACATTGGTCAAACTAAGAGATAAATAATTTCATACAGAGAGATAGTGTGTGTGGACCTTTCAGGAGTAGGAAATCCTAAAAGTTGAAGGTATATGCATGATATGTATCTACCAAGTGTACAAGACTGAGGTACTATATAATTCAAAAATAGTGTCTACATTTTTCTCCCCTTTAATCTAGTAATGAAATTAATATTTCACAAGAAAATAAATGCATACCTAGGTGTATATAAAACACCTTGTCTTTACGTGAGTCAATTTGAGTGCTTTTTTGGTGACTAACCATAAACAAAGGGTATTTTATAGTAATATTTAGTGCATATAATCTAAAATTTAAAGCATTTGAAATGATTAAAATTAAAGAGGGTAAGGTTTAGCAATAAACCTATGTATCGATGCAACCACCTTACCTTTTAGTAATTTTATTTGGAAAAGATGTATTGTTATGAATAATTAAAACTATGATTAAAATAAATATAAAATGGAAAGTGCATAAATATAGAAATATTTAAAGACAAAACTTGTCCCAAACATTGGAGCTAAAGTTGAGTTTCCACCTAATAGTTGAGATTAGCTCAACCATGCAACCCAATCATACTTATAACCTAGTGAGTGTGAGTGAACCAAGTTAACTCACACTATAAATCTGATGAGGTTGGATGATGTAATCAAGACATACCTTTAAAATTTTAAAGATTGAGTGATTTAATTACCTCAACCATAACAAAAGGTAAACCAAATATTATATTACATTGGCTTAAAACACTTTGTCATAGTCCAACCTGGTGAACTAAAGTCTGTAGAAGTGTTTGAAATTTAAAATTGATTTGATTTTACAATTTTAGGTGATTTTTTTCATAACATATGCACCTCATATATGTATCATGCTAAAACCTAGGTATAGTAATGGTACTTATGTATATAATTCTACCATAAATATGTATCTGAATCATATAACTATGAATTTTGGCCAATTTGTAAATTTTATAAGTGTGGATAACATGTATTCATAACATGCCCCCATTATAATATGAAATTGAAAACTAGTGTAAGTGCAAAGAACAAGTTTCCCAATCATGCCCTCACTATAATATAAAACTAAAACATGGTGTAAGTGTGGATGACATGTTTCCAAAACATGCTCCCACTATATATATGAATCTAGTGAACTATCAAAAATGTGGATGTCATACCTCTATTGCATGCTACACTAACCCGCCCCACCCCCCCCTCCGCCCCCCTTTAGGTGAGTGGAAGTAGAAAATGGTAATCACCTTACCTAAAAAAGGCAAGATAATTATATAATTCATATATGAACCATGTAACATATAAAAGGATTATGGCTAGGTAGATATATCATTGAAACACACATAATGTGATCACATCAAGTCTTAAGGTGCATTATATAGATCATGGCAACATCTAGATATTAACAATACAAGCTCAACAAGCATTAAAGCACACAAACAAGAGCACTCAAAATCAAATCAAAAGACAATGGTCTAATGAGGCCTCAAATAAGGGGCATATTCAAATTTTTCATAATCGAAGGGACGTGACTTAGTCAAATCTCAACATTCAACAAATCATGATATATATAAATCTCATAATAGGCAAACATAGGCAAGGGCCCATAATAGATAGAGCATATTAAAACACTCGAACAGGCAATATAATACACGTAAGTAAGTGCATAAATGAAAACATAGATAGTAACTGACCAACATAACATAACATACTAACCCATGGATCATATGTGTTAGCTAAAAACATTAAGTATGTAGCATATCAAGTAGACTGTGAAAGATATAATCATGGATAAAGGCATGTGTAAGTATATAAGCTCAAAATTGATAATATAAAATGATATAGCATGGGTGTATTGTGATCAAAGAAGTGGATACCTCCAATTTTCACATGACATGAGTGGAGGGTAGACCCAACATCTAAAAGTGCATAGATCATATATTTGTATATATATTATCACACTCAAAATATATGTGAAACATGTATATATAAAGAAATGATATGCTACTCACCAATATGAAACCAACATATATGCTAAGGATCTAATAGAACATGTGAATGCTAAAAATATTTTTAGATTTTTTTTATTTTTTTTTATTTTTTTGTATTTTTGGAATATGTGATATTTCTCAAGCAATATACTTATACAAGTTCATAATATTCATTGGGTTTTTGAGAGGTTTTCCTTCAAGTGTATCTAGGTAGTACATGCCTTTTCCCAAATTTTCTATAACTATAAATGGTCCCAACCAATTTAGTTTAAACTTTCCTTTCTTGTCTTTTTTTGCATTGACATTCTTTTGATTTTATGAGTACTAGGTTTCCCATAGTAAATTTGTGTGACCAAACATTTTTTTTATATGCACACTTAACACAATCTTGATAAACCCATAAGTGTTTTACAACCATTTTAAATTTTTCACTCAACTATTCTAATCGGTAAAATCTCTTTTCATGGTATTCATTATATTTTATAATATCTTTGAGAGAAACATGTAGTGAAGGTATCTCAAGTTCAATAGGTAGCGATACCTTAGTACCATAAACCAAAGAATAAGGTATAGCCTAGGTGGGTGTGCAAACACTAGTATGGTATGCCTAAAGCATATACCATATGTTGGTTCTAATTTGTGTTGTATTATATAATTATTTTGCCAAGTATTTTGATAATGGTTTTATTTGTTGCCTCTATTTGTCCAGTTTGATTTTATACTTATTACAAAAGTACTTTACTACCTTGTTTTTTAATGATGATCCATTATCGGTAATAATATCTAAAGGTATTCTGAAATAAGAGATAATATTGGTCATAAAAAACTTGCATATGTCACCCCCCATAGTAAATTCAAGTGCAATTTCTTCCACCCATTTGTAAAAATATTCTTTATCGATGATTATGAATTTATGTCCACCTAGGATTTATCATTCCGATCAAATTAAATCCCCATAAGGAGAATGACAATGGTGAGATAATAGGCTATAACTCCTGAGACAGTAGATGGTTCAAATTGTTGTATTTATAGTATTTTAAACACAATTTGATATATTCAATACATTATTGTTCCATGGTAGGCCAATAATAACCTTGGAATAATAATTTTTGGGACACAAACTTACCACTAAAATGTTTGTCACACTCACCATCATGAATTTATAATAGCATGTCTCATATATGTTTAAGCATCAAAGTAATTGTCTATTGAAACCTAATTGGAACAAATAATTTCTAATGATAACATAACTAAGTCCTTCTCATTGTAATTTATGTTTATCATTCCATTTAAAATGGCATAGTATGTAAGTTTAGTAGAGGAAATTATAAATACCATTGTACCTTTTTATATTTTTAGAACTATGAGTAATATCAAGAACAACTAGCACATATATTTTATCATAAGAAGTGGAAAGATCATGTAACTAGTGTATGGTAAAGTTTATATGGTCATCACTAATATCAAAAGGCATCAAGGATGCCACACTAACCATTACATCCACATGGAAATTATTTTTATGGGGAATATTGTCAATGGAAAATGTATCAAGGTCTTCTTAAGTTTATCCGCCATTTATTTATATGGTTGTAAAAGTTATTATTTAGTTTGTTAATTATTGTTAATTTGATTAACAACCAACTAAGAGTCACCAAAAAATTGAATGTGCTTTATATGAATCTTTTGTGCTATTGATAACCCAATTATCAAGGTTTTATAGTCTATGATATTATTTGTGAAAGAAAAAGCTAACCTGTAAGAGAATGGCATGTACTCACCCTTTGGGGTGTAAAATATACTACCTACACCTGCTCCTATTTTACAATTATATCTATTGAAAAACATTATCCATGAATTTGAAGATCAAACTAATCAAGAAAAGTTTTGGTAATTGGAAAGGGATTAGGTAATAGTGTTGTAGCTAATTGATTAGCTACAACTTGTCCTTTATGTATTTTTGGGATAAAAACTTGATATCAAACTCTATAAGTTGCATCACCCATTTTTAAATGCCACCAATGAGGTGTGTTTTGTTCATAAGGAACTTTTATGTATCTTTTATAATTATAACATGGATCTTATTTTTTTTAATAAAAAGGGTTAAAATATATTAATAAAAGAACAAGAGCATTACAAGAAGAACGGGGGACCGAAATCCCCAAAGGAAAACAACAAGCACAAAAACTAGGGATGAACCCACCTATATGTTGATATGAGCCTTCCTATCTTCCTCCAAAATACATTCCAAATTAAAGCAAAGCTTTGAGGAGAGAGACTCCCAATCCTCAAAATTACCACCATCTAAATGCTCGGATGCCCATTTTGCCAAACAATCCATTGCTCTATTCCATTCACGGGGAATATGAACAAACCTAATTGTATCCATGAGTGAGTTAATCCTCAAAATCTGCTGCACAATCCCAGCCAATTTCCAATTGACATCCAACACTTTCCTCTTAACAAGCAGGTTGATCATGACTCTAGAATCTGATTCACAAATGATCCTATGCCAACCCAATGCCTGAGCCTTCTCAAGAGCATAGAGAATAGCCTGACCTTCCATCATGTTGTTGGTTTGCATCCTCTCATGGACCTCAAAGATAAAAATCACCGTACCTTCAGAGTCTCTGCCTATCCCACCAATACCCACAAGGCCAGGATTGCCCCTGGAAGAGCCATCCGTATTGATCTTGAGAAACCCATTGGGAGGGTAATGCCACTGACCGTCCCTATGAATCTTCTCTTTGCCCTGTCAACCTCTCCTGACACAAGCCAAATTATCTATAAATCACTAGAATCCTAGGTGCACTACCACCTCAGCATCCTATTTGGATAAAGGGAGACAAACCTCACTCTTGGCCTGCACAGTCTCCTGAATCATCCCTACAACTTTCTACCATAGTTGTTACGCCATAATCCTCTCATTCTGGAATATCTACCTATTTCTCTCCAACCAGAGCTGCCATAGCAAAAAGATGGGCCCCACTAACCAAACATTCTGTAGAAAAGCCATCCTTGAGGGGGGTTCCCCCATGCCACTCCAAAAATTAACCAAGGATGAAACATGGAGACAAGGGCACTGTCATACGTCCCACCAATAATGCCAGAGTTGCAAAGCACAGGAGCAACAAAAAAATAGGTGAGCAGAATCCTCCTCAGCCACTCCGCACATAACACAAATGGATGGGCCTTGGAAGCCTCTTTTTTAGAGATTGTCCCAGGTCAAGCACCTATTCCAAGCCAACAACCAAACAAAGCAGTTGCATTTTGGACATGAGAATTTATTCCAGACCTGTCTCCACCATTGCACTTTTCCCCTGCCCAATCTCTAAGATAATAAAGCCTGATATCCAGAAGCAACTGTGTAATTTCCTTTAGAATTGGGAGACCAAGCAAGCTCATCTTCCTTCTGGAGGGAGCTACATCGACATCTAGAAAGGAGGTTTAGTATCTCATCATGCTCCTCTTGCATTCCAACAATTGGCTAAACCTCAGGTGCTTTCCATTTTGCCACCTCCAACTGTTCGTAAGAAATGTATGATTTAAAGTCACTCACCTGAGACCAACCAGCATCAAGGAATCTCTGGCAAAGGTTTGATAGATTAGGGAACTGAGAAATAATGGGAGGGTTACCATCCCAAGAATCAATCCAAAAGAGAGCCTTGGATCCCCACTTACAAATCTAGAATAAGCCTTCCTTAATAAGAGCAACCCCTTTTTTTAGAGTCCTCCATATCAATGAGCCTTTCCCAATGAGTGGATAATGAGGAATATCACTTTGAGTGGCCCCCGAATAGTACTTTTGAGAGAGAATTTTGGCCCAGGCCTTGTCTTATTCATTACACCAGTGTTGATAAAGCTTAGCTGCCAAAGCAACTCCATTTAAGTCTATATGCCTTAGGCCAAGCCCCCCATGTTGTTTGGGTCTATATACCATCTCTCATCTAACTAAGCTCCATTTTGAGGTCATCAAAGTACCAGCCCATAAAAATTGCCTAGTAACTGAGTCAAATTCCTTAACAATTCCCACTAAGGCAACCTAAAGCATACATCTGTAAATGGGCAAAGCCTGCACCATAGATTGAATTAATTGAACATGACCCACAAAAGAAAGCCACCTATGAGTCTAATGATTCACCTTCACCCAAAATTTATCCAAAATATTCTTCCAAGATTATTTGCGTATACGGCTAACTATAATAGGAATACCCAGATAAATCAAGGGGAGAGTCCCAATCTGGAAATGCATAGTCTGAGAAATTCGCTACTGTATGGGAGCCAGTGTATTAAAGAAGAAGATGGATGACTTATCTTCATTGAAATTTTGCCCTGAGGATTTTACATAAACATCCAACACCCTATGCAAATTGGTGGCTTCACTCATTGTGGCCATGCCCATCAGAATGGTGTCATTAACAAATTGCAAGTGAGATTGCACCAACAGTTCACCCCCCCATCGCCAGCCTTGAATATGCCCATCCTCTCTGTTCCTTTTGATCATCCTCCCCAAGCCTTCAACAAGAAGAAGAAAGAGATACAGAGACAGGGGATCTCCTTGCCGTAGCCCCTTAGAGGCACCAAATAACTCTTATGTTCCCCATTGATAAGCACCGAAAAGGAAACCGAGGAAATGCAGCTCATGACCCATTGGGTCCATTCGTCTGCAAAACCAAAAGCTTTGAGAACCTTCCACAGGAATGACCATCTGACCCTATCAAAAGCCTTGGCCATATCCAACTTAATAAAAATTTCCTTATCCATAGAGCTAGCCATGGAGTGAATGGACTCAACTACTATGACAATATCATCAAGAATTTGCCTGTCTTCCACAAAACCACTCTGTTCTTCAAAAATCACATCGTTGAGCCCAGTTTTTAACCTTTCTACAATGATTTTAGATATGATTTTATAAACAACATTACAAAGAGATATAGGGTGAAATTGACTTAGCCTATTAGCTCCTTTGCATTTCGGTATGAGGGCGAGATAAGTCACATTTTAAGCTTTAAGCATTTGCTTGCTCCGCTGAGATTCTTAAACAACATATAAAAGATCCAATTTGATAATATCCTAGAATTCTTGATAGAATTCAGTTGGGAAGCTATCAGGACTAGCCACTTTCCCCTTTTTCATTTGGGAAATAGTCACCTCAAGCTCCCCAAGTGTGATATCCTTCATTAAATTCTCATTCATTTCATGTGTCACCAGGGGCAGAATGCAGTAGAGAACATGTGCTTCTTTTGGTAATTCCTCATTTGCATCTTCCCTAAAAAGAGTAGAGAAATAATACACCACCTCCTCTGACATTACAGGAAAGGAATTAAGCTGCTTACCTCTTTCATTGACCAGGATTGAGATAGAGTTGCCGTGCCTCCTGGATTTGGATGATTGAAAGAAAAAAGAAGTATTTTTGTCACCCTCTTAGAGCCATTCTATCCGAGCTTTCTACTTCCAAAACACTTCCTCCCATAGCTCGCATTCCTCTAGGTCTTTCACAGCCTGAGCTTCGTCTTGAAGTAAGATTTCAGTCAATCCTTCTTCCCTAATTATTCTCATGATACCATCAAGCTTAGCCTATGCATCAACCTTAGCATGGCAAATATTCCCAAAGCTTTGATGATTCCACTATTTAAGCTTATACTTCACAAACTATAGTGATTTAGCAAAAATATACATCGTCGTACCATGGGCAGGCGTACCCCACCTCCACCAGTTGGCCACACAATCAAACAATGACTGATCTCACAGCCACATGAGTTAGAATTTGAAGGAAGGAGAGCGAGGCTGGTACTTTGAAACACTATTCAGCTTAATAGGCCAATAATCTAATCCTCTCTAGTCTAAAATTTTAGAACCTGTAGACCACATACCCCTGACCTAGTAGCCAAAAACCAAAAAATGATCTAGTCTCTCATCAATGTAATGTTGGCCAATCCTCTGATTGTTCTAAGTAAACTGTCCATTTTTGGTTTGAATGTCGACTAAATTCAAAACTTCAATGTAATTTTTCATAAGCAAAGCAGAGGGGTCAAGCTTTGTCAACCACCACATTTTTCATTCAAATCCAAAATAGCGTTAAAATCTCTAGCCATAATCCAAGGTTGGAGGGGAGCCAAGCTACAGACAAAACTAATGTGGCCCCATAGGGATTGTTTACCCTGCTAGTCAGTAGGGGCATAGACATTAGATAGAAGAATGAATTCCCCCATCTCAAAGCTAGGAGCCATCATAGTCAAGGAAAACTTAGAGGAAAACCATCCTATGAGGCTGATCTTATGAGGGTTCTAAAAGCAAGCTAATCCTCCTAAAGATCTGGTAGCCCCAATGCATTGACAGTCCCCTTGTCTCCATAACTTAGGTGCTAATCTGGACATAGCATCTAATGAAAGCTTAGTCTCCTACAAAAAAAGGACATCAGGTCTTTGACTTCTAATCAAGTTTTGAACATCATTTTGTCTAGGGCTACTGTTCAAACCCCTTACATTCCAGGATAATACAATCATTTCAAAGGATTTAGAAAGTGAGCATCCAGAGTCTTCACTGACCCCAACTCCACCGAAGTCTCTCCCATTAGTTTCATATTTTCTAGGTCTTTTTTCCTACCAAGCTTGACCGATTTCTCCCCCCCACCCTTCTTAAGGTATTTTTGCAAAAGTTCCAAGTGAGGAGAAGATTTACTACTCCTTACTGCTCCTAATTATTTGGATTTCCCTATTAAAGATAAATTCCCATCTTCTTTAGAGGGAACAACTGAGGAAGTCAAAACATATGATATCGACATCTGTTGGTCCATATCCATGTGCCCATCCCCAACATCTTGTGATTTAGTTAAATCAATTGAAACATTGTTCTTCTGGGCTGGGTCCACAATCTGCTAATCCAAAATCATTAACCCAGGGTTCACCTCTTATTGGTTAAGGTCATCTAGAATTTTAAATCTATTAAGCGAGTCATCTACCTGTCTTTCCTTTAAAGACCATTTTTGACCCCTGCTTCTATATTACCCTTTAACTGGGATAAAACCATCAGTTTCTAGCACCTCACCTAGAATCGGGCCCTTCCCTTTGTCAGTTTCAGGTAGATTACGAGCAGGTTGAGCAGGCTAAGATTCAAAGGTTTTAGATTTGGGACACCATCATTGCAAGTGAAAATAAGCATGGCAAAGATGATAGCAAAAGGGATGAGTTTCATAATCCAATTGTTGTACTCAGGAAAAGGGTCCTGCACTCATTTTAATAGCATTAGGTATTGGCTTACTAAGATCAATTTCAACACAAATGCGGGCATAAGTCATTACCTTTTTCCCAAGGATTGACATTGATGAACTAACTAGCCTTCCCAAGAGGGATGCAAACAATTGTAGGGTATCTTCATGATAGCATTCCACCAAAAAGTGAGGCAGATGCACCCACACTAGAACACGGTTTGGCAATTCCTCTGAAGGTATAAAAATAACATGCCACGACTTGATAAACAGCCCCACCTGATTGTGAAAGTATGGACCTCTAGCAAAGACTCTGCTACAGTTAATCAAGTAGGTAAAAGTGACCATAAAATAACTGTTGGCTAACATTGTGATATCCATTTCTCCTTTTGGAGCCCATGTCCTCTGAGCCCATGCTTCCAAGAACTGGAACGAAGTCTTGAGCCCCAAAAACTTGCAATATAGAGAATGATTTGTATAATATTTGATATCCTCAGTAATCATGTCCATAGGTATGACCAATTTGGGCCTCTCCTTGCATCTTTCTAGGCATCCATTGACCTTGGGAAGTCTCATGCCAGTTGGCTCTTCAACATCACTTGGACTAGGAAACAGTGGGGGGAAAACCATTCTAGCACTCCTCAGGCTCTGGGCCGACTGCTGCACTCCCTGGGCTAACTACTACACTCCCAATGCTGCCCTATAGCTATGACCTGCACTCTCACCCTTTGCACCCTCCTTCCCCCGTGCACCTTCCTTCTCTCTTTCTGCCATTTTCATCACAGTCCAAGATAACATAGATTAGAGTAATGAGGTCACCATCTAACATGGACCTTATTATTAAGCAAATAATGTCATATTTTTTGTGTAGTAAAAACTAAAAGTAAACATAATAAATTATCTATTCTTTTTTATCATCATCATATTGTGCTAATAAGACTCCAAGGGCCTCATGAGTGGCTGAGATATACAAAAGTAATGGTCTATCTAGAATAAGAGGCATGAGAATTTGTGAGTTTGATAAATATTATTTGATTATATTGAAACATTATTGGAAAATGTCATCCCATATAATTTGTCTTTTTTTAGAAAATGCATGAAAGGAATTGTTTTATCAACCAACTGAGCAAAGAAGCATCAAATAGCCTAAATTTTGCCTTGTAAACATCATAACTATTTTAGGTTAGTTGGTGGTGGCATCTCAACAATATATTTTACCTTTTTTTAGATCAACCTCGATGCCTTATTGATAAATAATGTACTTGAGAAGCTTTCTAGATGACACTATAAAAACACATTTTTAAAGATTTAACTGTACATTAAACTTTCACAAGCTTTCAATTTTTTTTAAAATTAGTAGCATGATTGTGGAGACATTTTAATTTTACAATTAAATAATTATTAGAATATTCAATAGTTTTGTGAATAAAATCATAAAATATATGAGTCATGTCCCTTTGATATGTTTTCCCACATTTTTGAGTTCAAAAGGCATGCCCATATAACAAAATGTGCCCAATGGAGTAACAAATTATGTTTTTTCTTGATCTGCTAGGTTAAATTTTATTTAGTTATATCCAAAAAGACTATCCATAAATGAAAATGTCTCATATTTAACTATAGAATTGACAATCATGTTGATGTTAGGTAATGGAAAATCATCTTTGGGACAAGACCTATTTAAATCATAGTAATCAATGTAACATCGAATGCCACCATTAGTATTGGTAATAGGTATGGTGTTAGACACCCAATCAAAATGTGAAATAACTCTTGTAAATCCTACATCTAAGAAGTTTTAAATCTCATATTTTACTAACAATGCCACTTTTGGATGCGTTTTGAAAATATTTTGTTCAATGGGGTTTACATTTGGATACAATAATATATTATGAATTTACACTGGTGGATCAATTTTAGGCACATATGAATAATCCCAAGTGAATAGTTATGAGTAGTCAAGTAGAAATTAAAAATAGGCCTTGCCTTCCTTATTTTGCATCATTGCAACAAGTAATACTACATGATGATATTTATCTGCATCATAGTTATATTTCACTATTTATTCATTTATAAAAGTGGATCATTCAACAATAAATGGAATGATAGGAATAACATTATGTGTATCATGTTATACATTGGTATCATAACTCTCTCCAAACTAATCATGAGTAGAGGTGGCATGAATAAACCTATTCTTATGATAAAAGGAAAGGAGATCCTCATGTGTCCCAAAGAACTCAAGCAAAGACTAATTATTTAAGAACTCATATAATGTCAAATTTTTTAGTGAAGTGATCTCATCAATCAAATGAGAGTTGACTAATTGTAGACTCATTGTAGAGGTATGTATACATTAGAATATGGCATTTTGGAAATGAGGCTTGGTATGAATAGATGGATTATGATTTATAGATTTTCCTAAGAAACCCAAACCATGTAAATTTGTGTTTTTTTAAGGAGAAATAGGTTGAGCTATACCTTGATCATGTTTTCCCAAACCTTGTTCTTTGTACCCATATCTGAGTAAATATCAAGAACTAAAATTAGGATTATGGGGATTAAAATTTAGGACTATCCATTTGCTAGACCATTACATAATGTGTGAATGGGCTAGTATCCATTAGACATGTGTGCAAAGTAGAGTGAACTACATACATCTCATGTATCCAAGGCCATCCCAAAAGATGTTATAATTCAAAAATTTTGGCACAAATTGGCACAAAGTAGGTAATGTACAAGGTCCTACTATGATTTTCAAGGATATTTGCCTTAATACTCATCATGAAATGTTATCATATACTTTGATGCTCATATTAGAGGGTTTCATGTCTTTAGGGCTAATGCCAAGTAAATAAAGAAAGGATATGTTGAAAATTTTGAGTCCCAAACCATTATCTACTAGAACCCTTTTAACTAATTTATTGCTAACATATACCTAAATGTATAGTGGTAAATGAGAATTTATGAGGTCTTTAGGTGGTAAGTCTTCTTTCTCAAAATAAATATTATATTTAGTCCATTTGATATATTTTAACACAGAATCAACATATGGAGACTCCACATTACTTGGTAAAAATTTCACGCGTAATGCATCCAAAATAATATCTTTGTAATGTGAATAATGATGTAATATATCCAAGAGTGAATTTTTAGTAATAATATCATTGGAAGAAGTTGTAATATGGTGGGATGAGCAAGATTGTTTCATACACTCTCTTTGGCATTTTGTGGTAACATGGGGAAGTTAATTGTAAACATTATGGAAATAAGAATTATGCAAGAATACATTGGATTTGTAATGACCAGGTTTTGAACTCCTTAGATATTTTATTGATTTCACCATACATGAAACATAAAAAGTAATAATTACCATGATGTACTGTAAAATGAATTAGATAATATATATATGCATATTAAACATGTTTGTAGAAAAGGGGAAATTATGATTTTTAAATTTTGAACACTTTAATATAAAATATCAAAAATAGTTGTAATAAAAAAACCCTATATTAGATTGTTTTTGCATTCACGTACATCAGTTTCACCAAATGTTTAACCCTAAAATCTATATTAGAGGAATCTAAGGTTAAATGGATAAATATAGCCTAGGGCACAATGATGGTAGACTATATCTAAAGCAGGCCAATTAATTTGTAAACTTAGATAAACATATATTGAATTTATTATGTTGATATATGCTAAAAATAGAAAGCAAAACTATGCTAGATATCATAATGATAATGAAAATAGGATACTTAATTGGTTTTGATTCTAATAAAGATCTAGATCTGGGACATGAAAGAATAAAAATGGAAATGGATTATGGATTAGTCGTTAAATTCTAGATTAAGCACTTATGTGGCCTCAAACACTTATGTTGACCTTAGATGATTACGTCAATGCTTGTATATAACCTAGATGCAAGTGTCCTATATGAGATACCTACTATATTTGAATGTGACCACCTAGAATATTATGGGTTTTGTGTCTCCTTCACTTTTGTGTGATTATATCTAAATCATGGGATGTCTCTCCTTGTAAAATATAAAAATTATAGTTCTTCATCTTCATAGTGGCTATGGGAAAAATGAGTTAATGGGAACATGGTGTCAATCTACTCCAAAGACCCCTATATCAATGAGCATTGCCTACATATCTAATACTCAAAATATGGGTTCAAACTTATGTAGTTCTCCCTACATGTTAATAGGATTTTGTGTGCATAAGGATGCAATGTGTGATAACCAAGTACATAGAGTGGCCTAGATTATTAATTTGGTGAATGTGGATCATGAGACGATCCTTCAGTAATTAAAACCTATATATATGTTGTACATATGACTGATATGGAAATAAGATAAAATAGGGAAGCTTTACTCACTTGAGTTCTTGATTGAATGCATTTTGTTAATTTTCCTTGTGAGAGGTAAGAAGTTGATAGGTGAAGAATGAGTGAGGATTGATCTTGTATTTATACCAATATATTTGGTGAATATATTACATAAAATCACTTAGGCAAACCATAGGTATACCTTACATTTTAAAATTTAATGAATTTTAGGGCACTGGACAATTGCGTTGTTTAGGACACTTGCATCAATATAGGTATTTGACTGAGATATAAGGATTTGGGTAGTTGGAAAACATGCATAGGTCTAAAAATTGTAGAGATAAAATATAAATAGGTTTTCAACATTTTGAGCATGATATAAGGTTTGAGTTATCAAAATAACATTGGTAAAACTAAGAGATAATAAATTTAGCATAGATAGTTAGTATTTACGATCCTTCATCAACATGAAGGTTTAGAAGCTGAAGGTACATACATGATATGTATTTTCCAAGTCTATAAGATTGATGTGCTATGTAATTTATAAATAGTGTCTATAGTTCCAAGCAATGATGATGTTTCAAATTCAAACTATCTTTGTGGGTTTACCCATACATTTCACATGTCTATGATGCGAGAAATTACCCAAAGAGTCTTATATAAAAACATAACAGGTCTAAGTATATTTCACTATCTAAGATCATATAACATTGTGAAGCAATCCTATTCTAACACTTGTGCATTCAAAGGGAATTATATAAACTTTTCAATTTATAAATAAATCACAAGTAGTAGGCCTTAGTCAAATTTAAAGCACATAATCCAAGCCAAGTTTTCTATTTTCAAGTGTCACAATATAGAATACATTTACAATCATTAAAAGAGAATCATTACACACATACACCTAATGGGGACAACTACATTCAATTTTACATCCCTCTTTGTAGTATTTGATGTGTAGGTAGGGCTCAATCACTTATTGAGGAGTGGTTGAAGTAAGATCAACTCATCTCTTTTCCCCATTTTTATAGGTTAAATAGTGTCAAAAGTGGTCACATGGTTTTGAAGAGGAGACAAGTTTATTATATTTTTACATAAAGTGAGCCCTTGATATCACACAAGAAGACATATTTTAAGTAGGTTAAATGATCTATGATAAAATAATAAGTCACAGATTCATAGGATAAATCTAGGAACAATAGACACTTGTGCTAGGTAATAACATCTAGAGACTAAAAGACTTATATAGGCATATATAGACACTTATATTCATGATATGAGAAAGATATAATCAATTTTCTATCTATTTCTATCAATTGCATTTAGTCTCAGACCTGCACAAAAGAGTAACACTTTAGGTTACAAATCCCTTGTTTTGTTTCTATTTATAATAAATACAATACTTTAATCTTATTATGCTTTTACATTGATTTTTTTTTTATTGTGATACATCATACAATCTGAAATATTCCTATTTTTTATCTTGTTTAGGTTCACTTCATACAAAATAAGGTAAAACATATTAGTGAACCCACATTTTGTCCAAAACATAACAAAACCTTAAGTTTCCCTTAGCATTCATCCTTCATTTTAGGGTTTTAGATGTTTAAATTTAAATTTGATTTATAGATCTGATTTCTAATTTCCCCATACATTAAGGTAATAAATCTTTGTATCCCTAGCCTCCTACATATTTTAATGATTTATTTTTATACCATCTAGTAAGGGTAGTTACCTTGTCCCTCTAAGGCAAAGTGATAGATTAAGTGTTGTCCATATTAAGCACAATCATATTCCTTTGGTAACTTTTGAAATGGATAAAATAAATGAGATGGATATTCACTCATTATTCTTCTTATTTTAATGAAAATATTATTAATGAATACGTACAAAAAAAATAACATATTGTTAATAATGAAATGTTTGATCAAGATAATGTTACTCAAGATAATCATGAATATCAAAGTAGAATGCATCATAATGATATTAATGGGGTAGACCTTTTACAAGTTCAAACATTTTATAATTTACTAAATCAAATTCATCAACTACCTCGTGACTTGGATAAGTTTTTATAATTAATCCTAGAAGCTAAAAAATACATAAAACCAAGGTTGTCACATCTAAGGAAAAACAACATGAGCCCTTAAATGATACTAATATATATTTTGGAGGTATTGATTCTATTATAGGTATTTAAATTAATACCACTACTATTATTCTTATGTCTATACCTTTGGATACACATGTGATACACATCCAAGGTGGGGGGGGGGGTCAACATAAGGCTTCCCTCAAATTTTGATGCCTATCCCTGTACAAAAAACCTATGTACATCTTATAATTTCTACTCAAGTGACACTTTCACCCACATATATTTCATAATACCTCATGAAAAATTTATATATTATAGACTAAGGTGTTGTAGTTAGATAAGTGTGCTTCTAGAGTGAGTCGTTTAACAAATTCTCATGCTTTGATTTTTAATCCATAAACCCTATATATTTTATCTTATCACTTACATATAGGTTTCATAGCTCCTAATATCACATTATATGATGGTAAATATAATCTATAGAAACACCTAAGAAACTTTCATGTAACATGTTTGGACTATGCCTCCAATGACATGTTGTTGACTAAGTTATTTCCATGAAGTCATAAGGAATATGCTTTGTGTGTGCTCTATGACCTCACATTCCAATTAGTTAATAAATTCAATCCTTTAGTTGATTAGTTTATATATATTTTTAAAATTAATATCACTATAAACTTGTCTTATGTTCAAATTAAAATATTAAAGCAAGGGTCCAATGAACCAATCAATGATTACATGTTTCGGTATAAGATCTTGCTATCTAAGATGAAAAATCCTATGGAAAAAATGAATAAAAAACTACATTAAATAAAAAATTGCATGTCCATCTCCATGAATCTATTATGTTCAATAGATTCAAATCATTTGATAAATTATGCCATACAATTAGAGATCGAGAAGTTAAGCTCATAACTTTGAATAAGCTAAAATATGTGTCTAATTATACAATTAATTAAACTAAAAAGTTTCAAAGAAAAAAAGTTACAAGTTTAAAATTAATTATACTAAGAACAAGGTAAAAATAAAATTTAATGCAATGTCAAAACCTACTAGTTGGATTGTCCTATTCAATCAATAAAGGAGATAATTTTTACAATTCTATGAACTACTTCATAAGCTTTTGTAGAAGTTACTTGAATACAACCTTATATCTACCCCTTAATCAAACGAGGTTGATATGAGTAGGCATATACATAATGGACATGAAATTAATGAATATTATGATTTTAATTTATGCAAGAGACATTCTTAAAATATATTCTTTGGGCTGTGACATAAGATTTAGGATCTCATTGATGATAACATTATTGAGCTTAACTATCATACAAATGATTTAGGATCACAACCAAGTTGGAATGCAAAGTTGAAAATATTATTTGATCCCTTTCCAAATCATGATGAAATAAAAACTAAGACTAAATATAAGGTACATATTACCTAAAATACATAACCTCCTCTATAAAAATATGGGCATCCATTGTATGGTATTACTAGTGCTATTAAAAGAATATCTATACAATGACCTAAAAATACATTTGATGACCATAATATTATGGATGATGATCCTAATTATACATCATTATTTATACAAGGATACATTGATTCATCACCTTTACATAGTGTCATGGTATACAATGTTCCAATGAAAACATTTATTCTATGACACTTCTTCATACTCTAGATATATAATTACATATTTTATTGATACAACCAAAACAATCAAAGGATTTAATGGAAACATACAAAACTCTCTTAGGATAAATGTCCTACCACTCAAGGTGGACCCTATAATATGATACTTTCTTATTAGTATTACCAAATACCTAGGTATTTGACATGTTGTTAGGACACCTTTAGATATAAAAACTCCATACAATACCATCTCCAGTATATAGATGTGTGAAGCATATATAATGCAATAAGGTGGTTACAATTTTGGGTATTCCATATGAGTAACCTATTTAGATATATGAATTTCCTCCTCTACCCTCATGACTATCACAATAAATTATTCAACCTATTCAGGTTTAATCTATGTAGTTAGTTACTCCACATGTCCATTTTCATCCCATGAAAATAGTTCAAAGGAAGTTAGTTGAATTTCCTAAGCCACCAGTGGTTTAACTTCCATTATATCAGGGAGTTATTTAGGACTAAAGCAACCATTAACTACTACATCACATTTTAATATAGTGCTATAAAGAGTTTAACATGTTCTATAATGAACATAGGCACATGTTTTTCTTACTTTACAAAAAATCCCACATGATACCATGCTCCCTAGAGTTACTCATCATATACAAGATCCCATGAGTCATGATGATGATGATGACCATCATATTACAATATAAGATAATTTCATAGATTCAAATATAGATACATATGACATTAATCTCTCATGATAGGTAACCATTCCCATGTTTTATACATGACATACATGTGAATATCCCCCTGATGGTATAATTGCTTAGCATTTTTAAATAAGCATCTCAAAATATTTCAAAAAATACATAAAAAAATAAAATATTTAGATAAGTACCTAAGTATTAGATGTTTGTTAGTTTATATTATTTATCACATGTTCGGTAGATTACATATCCTTTTTCATGTGAGCATTAATTTCTTGATATATATGAGTAATATGCATGAAATTTATACATGGTACATGGATGTAGGACATTCTTATACCTAGTGGTCATGCCAATATTAAGGTTATATTCTTACATAGGTCACATTATTATAGGTTATATATTTATATGAAATTTTCCATTTACCATTTTTATCTATATTAATTTAATACACATATATTTCTCTCTATTATATTATATAGAATGTTACATTTCATGGATATGATACTTTTCTATGATGTGACATTGACATAGATTGATGGTGTAGACTAGTTTAAATTGTTATACGCTTCATTTTTTGTATTTCATTTTACGTGGGTTAATCATTTATTATTATTTTTTTGGATTTTGAATTAGTGTATGACATTACTTGATTCAATGTATCATTGTCTGCCTCTTTATTTAGGCCTTTGCCTTCTTATGTCAATTTTTTAATTGAGTGTGTCATTACATGTCTCTTTCTTTGGCCCTTGCCTTTTCTTATTGATTTTTCATAATTGAGAGTATCATTTTATGCCCTTTTTTTGGTCCCTTGCCTTTTTATGAATTTTTTTTTATATTGATGGTATCATTGTATGCCTCTTTCTTTGGGCCCTTTCCTTTTCATGTGACTTTTGATTGATTGCATTTTTCATTATATGACTCTTTTTTTAGGCCCTTGCCTTCTTATATGAATTTTAATTTTTATGGATCTTGTGTTAGGAATATTTAGTACTAACCTAGTAAAACATACAATTTTTTGTATTAATAGTTAGTAAAATAAATATGTTAGTAAGGTTATTAGTAAAGGTCATAGTAAATTTCGAGAACACTTGTAGAATAGAATATAGGTGAAAATTAATAGGGATGATGTTAAAACACCCATAGATACATTGAGTAAAGATAAATAGAAAATAGGAATCACATAATAAAAAATAGGGTATAAATTATGAATAAATATATGCTTATGTATAATGAACATTATCTTGGTACATTGAAAATTATCTGGGTACAATGAAAATTTTGTCAATATTTGGTATTAAAGAAAGTTCAAAGGTTTGTGAATTATAGTTTGTGTTAGAGATCTATAAATAATTATTTTTATAAAAGATGTAAGGTAAAAATATGGTAAATGATTTAGAGCATAATGAAGCTCAATAATGGAGTGCCCAACATTTTAAAGATTTTTATGGCCACCAATATTGATGAAAAACACAATTATTAACATCCAAGAAAAGAAACACACAATCCAAATAAAATAAAAGGCATTTTTATAATAGTTTGATGCATGCCCATTAAAAATAAGATATATTTTTATTTTCTCAATTAAATTGAGTTATTTATAATGTTTTCAAAGACTTATAAAGAAGAGAACAAAACCCATAAATAATTTAAAGAGATTTTGTGAATAGTGAGAGCAGTCTTACATATAAAAGAGGCATTTTAAGATGGCAAGCAAAAAGAAACAAGTGCTCATATCTCAAGATTTAAATTTATTGCTTATGTGTTTTTTTTTTATGAAACTTAAAAAATGGAGGAATCCAATGTGGAAGAATTTGAAACTAAAGAGATCACTTTCAAGATGAACATAAGAAGTGTTTTAATGGATCACTCAGATTTAGAGATCCCACAATAAATGAAGTGCAACAATGACAAAGCAACAAAGCCAAGCCAAGTTTATTAATTTTAGAATTATGTTTTTAAAAAATTATATATTCATAAAAAAGGGTAACTAATTAATAATTAGGTATTTTTAATAATTTAATATTAAAAATTTAGATAATTAAAAACTATAGTTTTTTTTTGAAATATTTTTAAGTCTATCTAGGACCCAAATTAACTTGATATCTCCTAAATTGAGAGGACTCCAATCTTAAAAAATTGTCACATTATGTCTAGAAGTATTACGTAATCCCTTAATTTTTTTTACCTATTTATTTGTATATTTAATCATTTTAGTGTATTTTTCACATAAATCTTGCTTAGAGGATTATTATAAATTATATATATTCCAAACCAAAAGTCAAATTTAGGAAAACATTTGCCACATTATGTAAAAATTATTTTTTATATTTGAAAAATGATTTCACATGAGACATTTTTTTTGAAAAACAAATTTTTTTCTACAAAAACTAAGCTAAAAATATTCATTATGTACATGGGTGCATTGTTGGTTGTACCAGACACCCATAAAATAAATTTTACTTATTTAAGGTGATGTTTATGGGACAAACATGTAACACTAAAACCATTTTCAGATGTCATGGAGGGATATATTGTCCATATATCCATTAGATTTAATATGGGTGAGTGAGCCAAGTCTATTGGAGGTAAGAGGCAATGGCATAAAGAGACCTTTTAACAACCTTGAGTTTGTTGCTAGCTTAGAGAATGCATAATACAATAGTGGAAAAATAATTGTACCAAACTAATTAATGTAAATAATGGTGTCCAATATAAGTGCCTACCATTTATTTTGTTCATGATTAGGTGGCATTGATTATGAATAGAGACTACAAATGTGAGTTGAGTAAGAATCCCAACACTCACTGAAAATAGTGAGGACCTAGTCCTTGATATTTATTTTTTATTTTTATTTGTATGTAATAAGTGATGATTAGTTATCACTAAGTAATAAGTGTAAATAAAAGTGTTAGTTACTATTAAAATATATGTTTATGAACCAAAGTGTATGATTTCACTGGTATGGGGATGAATGGATGCTTGTGTCCCTATTCATATTTAGATGGTTTATGTGTTCTTATTTGTGGAAGGTTCATGTGTTACCTATCCCTAAATATATGTGAAAAATATTTAAGATGAAAATATTTTTGTGTATATTTTAATAATTGAATGGTTTATGTGTTCCCATAGGTGGAAAGTTGATGCATTCCCTATCTATCTATCAGAGTCTAACTCACATCACATTTTCCAATTTATGTATAATGTTCCTTTTCCCTATTTTCATACTAAGTAGGGGAATGTGAGAAATATTTAGTACTAAAAAAATACAACATAAAGTTTTTTATATTATTATTTATTAAAATAAATATTAGAAAGGTTGTTAATAGAGATCATAGATGGTTGTGAGAATACCTATAAAATATACACTGAGAAATAATATTTAAGATGTTAAAACACTTATAGATGGTTTGAGTAATGATAACTATAAAATATGAATCACATCCAAAAATATATGATGTCAATTATGTATAAATATTTTCTTATTTATAATGTAAATTATCCTTGTACAATACAAATTTTATCAATATATTACCCTGTAGACATTTGATTCCTCATTTTGTGTGGATCTTTCCTTGTGTGACATTGAGTGATATTACACGTGATTGTCTTATGTGCATCATGACCATGGAATTATATGATTATGAATATAAATATCATATTTTTTGTTTAGTTTTGTGGTCTCATGATCTATATCACATACCTTAAAAAACATTTAATCAACCCATGAAAAAACATAATTAAATCAAATTGAAACAATTAATGACTTTAAATCAATGCAAGGGTTAACTTGGTATTAAATCTACATGAAAATTTGGTTTATTTCAGTTATTTAAATATTTAAATGAGAATAGACAAGCAAGGTTTTTTATTTATTCAAATTGCCTTAAGTTGCCATTACTTTCCAAATCACTTTGTGATATAGTTTCTAGTCTAATATTCAGAGCCAAATGTTTACCCACATAAGAAAAGGGATTATAAAAATTGACAACTTTGAAGTTATGGTATATTACTTATTTTTGTATGGGACCAATGTGGATTTCAAAAACACCCAATTTTATCTAAAGAGCCATGTTGAATAAATTAAAACTTTACAATGCAATTAATGATGATGTGGCTAGTGACAAATCATTCAAGCCAAAATATAGATCATATGAAGAATATGCCACCTAAATTTACAATTTTATGGTCATGCAATGAGCCAGACTCCACCTAATTACAACCAAGTTTGAGGTATTTACCTTCATCAACTTATTTTTTAACCTTTTTGTCTGAACTCAACACTTGGGAAACTTCATGATGTTAGTCAAGAAGTAGAATAACATTATCTTAATGTCTAGGATTCCCATTGAACATTTCTATAAATTTCCTAGTTATTTATTGATTATAATATATTTTTTAATTTCCCAATGGCTCACCAAGGGAAAACTTTAGGAAGTATTAAAGGATTGGGTAGAGTACCTTGAAATGTGGTTTAATAGGGATGATGTGGACAACATCCACATTCATCACTTTAGGTTAAGAATTAAGATTTGGATGGTACTTATGAACTAAATTTATGGTGCTTGAGACATATCCCATGTTAATAAGGTCTGGGTCCCCATCCTATTGATGATGATGAATGATAGACATACTCTAGCTCTAGGAGAGGTCCTCACCTTCAATATCAAACAAAAAATATCAAGAGTGAAATAAGGTGGGAATTTATATATATATGTCCTATTTAGTTGATGCCATTGCTTCCATGGTATACTTTGACAAGATCCCTCCATGAAAAATATTCCTAGGGACATCAATCCATAAACACTTTTAAAAATTATATATTCACAAATTAAAACAACACGTGACATAAATTTGTGATTGATTTTATCCTCTTATATATCAAGTTATTAATGAAGATCCCATCCCCAAGATATCTAATGAGATGCAAAAATACATTATGAGCATAGGATCCTATTAGTTCTACCTAGGTTGCACAATCATCAGGATAAAGGGAGTGTTTGTGTCACACATCAAGTTACTATATTTTTCCCAAACAAGTTGGTTGAATAAGAAATTACATACTAAATCTACCATAGGATTAGCTCAATATGCAAAGAGAAGAAACATAAACCTTATCCTCCATTGGCTTATGAATTTGGCTACACCATCATTTGGGTTTGGAGAAGATTGAGTCCAATTTTATCCCATAGGTCCTCCTTATATTTTTATGATCATGACCTTTGCCATTGGGATCCAATGGACTGATTCAATTCCCATATACAAGCTTTAAAAATAACATGTCTATTATTTATAATCACAAGTCACACCCTCATGGTTAGATATATATTAATGTAATATCTAATGAAGATGTGAAGAGAAAGATATATAATACACACATTATGCTTGCCCTAGTACATATTGGTCAATGAAGGTAGATTGAAGGAAGAACATTGAATTTTAAAGTCTAAGAAGATTTACCAGGCATAAATAATGAATTAAGAAGGAACGTACTCCAAGGCCTACCTCCACCAAAACTCACCCCAAGGATCATCAAAATGTAAGAGGTAACTCAACCTTTATCTTTCCCTTCATATTTTATGTCTACTTCTTTTATGAAAATTCCCATCATTTCTTCTCCCCTAGTAGAGGAAATGGTAGACTAAGCCACACTGACCCCCCCTCCTCCTCCATCTATGCCTCTATTAGAGGATGTCCTTATTGGCACTCATCCTCTTGCTACCTCCCAGGTATAAATTTATTCAATGGGGACCATTATAAAAATTTCCCATGTTGTCAATATTCTTACCACCACCCAACCCATTCATATTATTCCAATAGTGGCATTCCCTATCTTAGGTAGTATGGTTATTTGTCCCTAGATATTGTCACTTAAAAACCCTTAGAATAATATATTCCTATGCCAGTGGTAGAAATAATTCCAACTGATTCATAATTAGAGTCCATTGTTATACTTGGGTTCCCACACTCTATAACACCTTCCATTTTAGAGCTTAAATAGTCCAAAGGGAAAGAAGTGAAAACACCTTTATCTATTAGCTAGGCTTTGATAACCACCCTAAAATCCAATACTCCTTTGGAACCTCCATCATATACTCCTCCTAATATGAATACCCTTCACCTAATAATAAATCTTACCTCACCAATTTTCACCCCTCTTTTAGTAAAAGGGTTCACCCCTATAGTATCCTACATAGACTTTATATTAGTTGACCTTGCATCACCCATTCTTAGACCTCTAACCCACACATTGATTTATTCACTAATCTCATCCTTTTCCATCATAATGTCATAGGATGAAGGAAACTAGATAAAAGGAATATAGTTTTCCAATGCCTAAATAATAAGGATGCTTATAAATTATAAGCCTAAGGTCAAATTCAAATTTGAGAAAACTATAGAAATATCAAGAGATTGATTAGAATAAATGATATGAGGGAAAGACCACCCACTTTCCATATAGTAGAGGATGAGTTTTTTTATTTTGACAAGAAAGAGAAAGGGCAAGCCAATATAGAATAATGAATTGGAAGAGGATCTTAAATCTATGGTCACTTCCACTAGTGATGTGGTAAAGAAAAATTTCTAGGGCATGATTTTTTTTTTAAAGGTTAGAGACCCAAAAAAGAGCCTCAACCCTCTAGTGTCACTGCATAAATTAAAGAATCACTTGAATCAATATATGATATCTTGGAAAAATATTGTCAAAGGCAAAAGGTGCCCTTTGGAAACAAAAATAAAAAATACATTCGGGCTATATTACCAAATTTAAGGATATATTGTCACATTTAGCCAAATTTGTTAAGAAGGACATGTTCCTATAGGTGAACCTCATGACTCTGTATGACATTAGACCATGATAGAACTAGATGATACATATCATCACTTAAATTAAAAAATTGGTAGGGGTAATGGATGCCATAATCCATGCCATTGATAATGTTATGGACAAATTCATGTATTTTTTTTAAAGAGATAGGATAATCTCTTTATTTGAGCCATATGGACAACTAGATTCTTTAATGGGTGTCAAATTAGCCAATTTCATGCCCAAATTAAGTAATAGATCCTAAGAGGCTAATATATATGGTAGTGAATAGGTCATAAAAATGGTGAGATATCTAAGGAGAAAATAGAGTGAGCTGAAATAATGAAGGGAACCCTCAAGACCCCTCTTTCCAATCATGTAGCTCACTTAGACAATAAAAGTGTATTATTTAGGACACCTATTATCATTATATAAAAAAATTAATGAGGATTGTAGAGCATTTAAAAAATCCATGAAAGCTTAGCATGCTAGCACTTCTCAAGATAGCAATACATAGGCTAATGTTCATATTGGTCCCACTATTTAGCTAGGTAACCCTCTAGGTGGCACTCCTCCAACTATCACTACTCCAAGTAACACTCATCTAGGTGGAATTTATCAATAAATATCAATGCAAGTTGGTGTTACTCCAAATAACACTATTTATGCTAGAATTTTCATTTTTATGATTAAGAAGAAATAAAAAGATAAAAGCTATGGAAAAAGGTAAAATAGATATGGTAGAAAAACCTAGTAGAAATACGTGCATGAACCAAATGAAGTGGAGAAATCTTATTTGGCTAGGGGAAGATGATTTGCATAAGAAATCACTCAAATAAAGATTGTTTTTTAGATAAGGAGGAAGGGTGGGTTACCTAGTTGGGGATAGATCCAAGAAAGCATGAGCTATTTATGGAGGTTATTAATTCACACCCATAAAATAAGTTAATGCTAAAAGTAGATGAATGAAAGTAAGCATAGACAAAAGTAAACAAGATGAATACTTTGATAATTTAAGATAAAGATATAATAAAATAACAAAAGAGATGCTAATGTAATAAATGAATGTTCTATTCTATTTTGGTCTAGTCTAGTATAGAAAAAGGGAAAGCAGGGTCTAGTCAAGGGTTGCGTTAAATGGTAAAAAGATGAGGGTCTTGGGTCTGAGGGCTAATTGTCCATGGTTTTAGGTAATCATTGATGGTTAATTAAACCATCGATGGTTAAGTAAACCATCAATGGTTTAAGTGACTATTAGTGGTTACCTACTGAGATTGGGAATGTTAGAAAGGTTCATGGGAAAAGGTTTGTAGATCTAGTATGGCTAAGGGTAGAGGTCTATTTGAGGCTTGAGAATGATAAGGTGAAGATATAAGTGCTATTAGGTGAGATTAGAGGTTTGATAGGAAGGATTTAAAGAGGTAAGATCTAGATAGGAATATCCAAGTAAAATGAAGAAAGACAAATGAAATCAATCCAATGCTTACCTAATCTGAAATGATTTTAGTAGCATAATGGTATGTAAAGGATAGCTAGAAGAAATTCGCCAAAGGTTTAGGTTGGTGGCTACTATAAAAACTTACATGAAGAATCTTCAAATGCCTAGAATACTTGAGTACCTATATGAAGATATCCTGAATATAGAATTTGGATATCTATTTTTGGATCTCTTTCTTCTCTTGCTCAATTCATTTTATAAGCAAAAGGTGATGGTGTAAGAAGGATAAGGATGAGGAGTAACAAGGTGTTGTGATGTGTTAGAGGATGAGGAAAGTATTAAATTTTGTTTCTAATTACCTTAGGAGTAGCTAATGATGTGTTACCAACTCAGGGACCTAATTTTTGATGGTTATCTTAATCATTGATGGTCAAGGTACCAATTAGAAGTAGGTTTGAAAAGGGTCAAAGGGTGGAAAAGGGTGTCAACTAGAAAAAGTGAGTTGAGTTGTCTAAGCTCAGCTAACTTGGAATCAAGGTGCGTCAGGATAAGTTAGATGAATGGGTTAGATAAAAATAGGTCATTTTTATGCTTTAAGTGTAAAAGGGATGATCAAGGCACTTTGATGACTAGAATAGTGTGTGTGATTTTACTATGTCTACATTTTCCCTTTTTTTATCATATGGCTTGTATGTACAAGCTAAAAAACAAAAATAGATCATGTGGTTAAAGGTTGGTTGAAGGTTAGTTTTACTCAAGTATGGGAGTAGTTCCCCTTCAAGCTAGGAGATGATGAGGAAAAAATAAATTGGGTCAGGGTTTGATGAATGGTTTATGGTTAATCACAAAGGTGGGTGACTAAAGGGTGGTTCAAAAGTTGGGCATTTGAAATATAAATATGTGCATAAGGTACGGAAAATATGTGATATCTAAGATCATGTAAAGACTAAAGATGCCAATATTGGTAAAAATAATCTCAACGCTAAGAAGACAGGAGACCAATGGACCACGTGACCATATTGTGATAACTGGGTACACTTGTTAGCCTTATAATAAAAATGGATCAGTGTTTGTGGGGGTATATAAAATTAGAAGTGATCTCGTGGAGGACTCCAATGCTCTAGTTTTGCACTAAGTGCAAAATGTTTAAATGTTCAAATGTTTAACATGGCAAAGTCAGTCAGTGCAGTCAAAAAGACCACAAAAAGGTCATTACAAAAAGATGTGAATGGTTTGGGTCAAAATGGTTAATGCTGAGATAGACATGGTGTAATGGTTTAAGAATAATGTTTAATGGTTTGATGGTTAAAAATAAAGGGATGGTTGAGCTAACTCTAGATGCACTAGGCAAATGAACACTACCTACATAGTTTTGTGGATATAATGTCTAACAAAACTTTAGACCGTATGTAGTTCTGGTTCTGATTAGATGATTGTTAAAATAGGAAGGAAGAAGGAGAAGAGTAATCTAAAAAAATCCTAGGGAAGTAAATTCCCCAAATAGGCTAAGGTGGTTTTCAAACAAGTTCACCCAATTTGACCTACCACATGGTCTTCATTTTGTTGAAGTTAGTGTTGGTTCCAATCAAAGAAAGTGGATCGATAGAGGATGGAAAATAATACTATCTAAAAACTAAGTGATGGAGAAGGAATATTCAATAAATAGGCCTTGTTTGGTTTTGGGGTGAGGTTATGAAAAAGTGAAATGTTGGAGAATTAGGATACACATGTTTCTAATAGTCAACAATAGAAGGGAAATAAAAAAAGCATGATGCCTTTTTGTTGGTGATGATTGAAAAAATCATCAAATTTAGTTAGGGATTAGTGAACATTAGCCTTTTGAAGGATTCAAATAATCATACTTTGGTTGATAAAATTGTGTCTTGATCATGTTGTGTCCAGTAAGCTCAAAATCCCTTGATTCATAACTAATGGAAGAAGGGGAATACATGGTAAGTGAATGGTAGATGGGTGAATAGGGAAGACACCCTTATGTGGGTAGGCTTATCCCTTGTATAGGTGACCTAAGAACCAAATTTAGACAAGTCCATGTCTTATTCTTAGTGTAGACTGATCAATATGGGAAGTCTACTAAAGGGAAAACTAATTGTAGCTTTCTTGGGATACTTATTTTGTTTCTGAGAAAGGGTATGTTTGTGCCTTTGATTTTTTTTTACTTTTGAGAATTTTGTGAAGTTTATCGATGTTATAATCCTCAAGGAATTGATTTTAACATATATTTGACTTAGCCATCCTTCAAGGGAGTGGTCTAAGTTACTAATTTTTGGTAGCCATCTTTCAAAGGAACACCTTATCTTATAAGAAATGTTCAATAAATGGGGCAAATATCCTTCAAGGGAGTAGTTTGTATAATACTAGAATTTTTTTGACATAAATGATATATTTTGGTATCCCAAATGGTTTGAATTCTAGTTTTAGACATGGAAAATTTTAATAAGGCTTAAAGGTGTACCTTTATGAGGGCAAACCTTGAGCACAAGAAGGTAGTGAAGGGTGGAAAGGAATGGGTTTTGAGAGATAAAAAACAATGGGATTTCATCTTGTAAAAGACAAAAATTATCCATGAGAACCATGCTATGGGTAGAGTTAGGGTACCCATTTTTAGAATTAGGAAATAGTTGTGATGGATAATCACATGGTTGTATTTTAATCAAGTTATCCTCAAGAGTAGAAAAAAAATAGTGTGAGGGTAGAAAAATCTCATGAATCAAGGGATGAGCTTAAGTTAGACAAAAAGGTGAGTTTGATCATTGTTTTAATAGTAGAAAGGATGTAGATGTGAAGCATTAAGAGGCTTAGGTTATGTTTTGCATTTGAGGGAGGATAAATGATAAGCTTTTGATCCATACTTATGGGTAATGATATAGGGTCCAAGCCAATTAAAGGCAAACTTTACCTCTTTTGCTTTTTTCCATGTTAGTGACATGTTGGTTTTATTTGAGGATGAGATCTCTAATTTTAAATTCTCATTCTCTTAGATGTTTGTTATAGGCACACATATTAAACTCTTGGTAGACATGAAGGTGGTTAAGAGATATGAGGTGATGTTCATCAAGTAGCTCCAGTTGGGCTAAATGTTTTTGATGATAGTTTCCTTTATAAATAATGTCTTGCAATGATATGTAAAGAGAAGGAATTTTTACTTTGAGAGGTAAGACTACCTCTACTCTAAATATAAGGGAGAAAGGAGTAACACCTATAAAGGTTTTAATGCTAGTGTGATAGGCCCATAAAGGGAAGGGGATATGCAAGTGCCAATCCTAGCCTAAAGTGTTGATGACCTTGGTTAGCATTTTGTTCATAATTTTGTTGGAAGCCTTAGCTTGTCCATTTTCTTATGGATGGTAATGTGAGGAAAAGCTAAGTTTGATGCCAAAGGCATCACAAAGACCTTCAACTTACTTATTCTGGAAAGATTTGCCATTACTAGTGATGATCTTATGGGGAACACTGAAATGATAGTTGATATGGTGGTTGATGAAGTCAAAAATCTCTTCAACTTTGGTGGAAATGAGAGGAATAACCTCTACCCACTTAGTTAAGTATTCGATAGTGGTGATGATAGAGTGGTGACATTATTAAGAATGAGGGTTAATTTCTCTGATGAGGTCCAATACCCATTATGATAAAGGTTAAAGGTCTATAGATGTTTAAAGGTTATGTGCAGGTGCATGATGTAAATTATCATGTTGTTGAAAATTAACACACTTTTTTACATAGCCACAATAGTCTTAATTAAGGGTAGGCCAATAGTAGCCAAGGTAAATGATACATTTAGTGATAGCTAGGCCATTAAAGTGTCTACCACAAATTCCATCATGGGTTTCTTTGATAATATGAGAGGCCTCATGACCACACAGACAATGGATAATAAGGCCATCAAAATAATGTTTGTAGAGTATTCCTCTTAATATGGTATAACAAGCATTGGTTTGGATGAAGGCTCATCAGGCATTCCTAGAGAGGTTAGGTAGAACTACATCAAGATTTAGGTAGTTGAAGGTTTGTTTGTACCAAGTGTCTGAGGTAGACTCTCCTACATTGCAAATGGTGGGAAGGTCTAATTGGATAAATGAGGGTGTGAAAAAATGGTGAATAGTGATAATTTTATTGGAAATGGTAGGTTGAGTTGGGATTTGGGAAGCAAGGGATGCCATTGTATTCACAAAATTGCTAGTAGATCATGGAATAGATTGGATAGAATAATGGTCAAATGATGCTAATAGTAAATCAACTAATTGTTTATAAATTTTTAGGACATCATTTTTGCATTGGTAGGAACCATTAACTTGGTTGATGATAAGTTAGGAATCATCGAAGACATTAATGGTCTTGAATCCCAAGGCTAAGGTAGTTTAGAGACCTATCACTAGGGATTCATACTTAGCCATGTTGTTGGTACACTCATAGTCAAGTTTGAAAGAAAGAGGAATGGGTTGTCCATCAAGGGGAATGAGAAAAACTCTAGAACACACACCATGTTGGCATTTGGATCCATCAAAGAATAGGGTCATTTGATAGGTGATGCCTTCCTAAGATAGATTCACAATGAAATCATCTAGAAATATAAGAGGAAGGTGATGATGGTATGGTAGAGGAGCTTCATCTAATTGATAAATAATGACTTGTCCTTTGATTGACTTCTATTGGAGGAACTCAAGATCAAACTCAGTGAGGAGCATGAGCCACTTAGCCATATGCTAGTTTTGGTATGGTTTAGAGTGTATATACATGAGGGAATTAATGTTGGAGATGATGTAGGTTTTATGATTGAGAAGGTAATGAAAAAGTTTGTTAACTATGAAGATGAGGGAAAGGCAAAGCTTCTTGATATGGGTGTACCAAGTATCATACTCTATAAGTGTTCAACTAATATAGTATATAGCTTGTTCCTTGTTTTATTCATCTTGATGTGCAAGCATTACCCCTAGGGAATGGTTAGTGGTGGATATATATAGGTATAAGGTTTGATCCTCCTTAGGAGGGGTGAGAACTAGTGGAGAAAGAAGGTTTTCTTTGAGTGAATCAAAGGCCTGATGATAGTCTCAGACATGATGTTCTTGGGTAGTTGTAGTTGGTCATAAGCATGCAAGAAGATAATGTTGATACTAGCTCCTCCATCAACCATCACCCTTTTGATGTGGGTTTGGTTGATGTATGTGATGATAAATAAGGGAGGATCAGGATCCTTAGGATGAATAGATGGAATCTTAAAATCCTAAAATGTGATGAGGTTGGAATGGTGAAGAGCACCAACAAAGGTGGCTAGAGGTTGAGGATAATGTGGTTGAACCTCAATGGATTAGAGGGTCTCAATGAGTTCTTTATAATGATGGGGTGAGGTATTAAAGAGTTAATAAAGACTCATATTTACCAGACTTTGGTGAAGTTGCTTAAGCACTACATGTTGCAAGGATTTAGATGGATTAGAGGAAGGGACACCCAAAATGGATATCTTGGGTTTTGGTGATGGTGTAGGTAAAGGTGAGGGTATGTGAGGTTGGTTGGTAGGTTTATATTTGGAAGGGTACATCCAAGGGTTGGATAATTTAGCTTTCTCCTTACCTTTTTTTTGGGCCCTAGATCGGGTAACCATGTGGATAGTATAGGTAAGAGAAGGCATTGGAATAGATGGTTATTTTGGTTCTTCTTCACTTTTAAATGAGAGTGTGGGAGAGGGTATGGTTTGGAAGGGTGGAATGGATGGTTGAGTTTTTAATGGGCTAAGAGGTGGTTCATCTAACAACAGATCATCCTTATCCATCAAGTTATGGACAAGGGCTTGAAGAGCTTTATAGATTTTTGTATCATGTCTAGGTTTTCTATGATAGACATAAATTAAATGGTCATTAAACCAAGATGGTATAGGACATGAGTGGTCAAATTTAATTAGAAGGTTCAAATGGTTTGATGGGTGGTAAGCAGATAGAGGAAGTTTGCAAAAACATTTACAAGATGGTTGAATAGGATTCAGTCAAAGGTATTGAGGGTACCAAGGTTTTGGTTTTAGGAGGTAGAGTGGGAGCCCCTTTTGGAGGATGTCTCACCATGTATTTGAAAGATGATTAAATAGTTTTGGTGAATGGTTTAGGTTGGGGATGTATAGTTGGCATTACCTTTGTGGAGGATTTAGAATTTGAGGGTACTTGTTTGGTTATAATTGAGAGAGTAGATATGGAAAGTTTATCTAGAAATGAAGATGATTAGGTTGATGATTTGGTAGAGGATATGGGTGAGGAAAAGGGTGAAGGCTGGTGAGATAATGAATATGGAACATGGAGAGTTAAGGGATGAGGTCCAAAAATAAAAGGTAAAGTGTAAGGAGGTGGTATGGGTCTAGCTCAAGGTGGAGACTTGATAAGTTTTATATTTTTGATAGGTTTAGTGGGTGTTTTTTTTGGTAGTTTAGGAGGGGTCAAGTCCAACTTCAAATGTGGATGAATAATATTGGGAGTAAGAAGTATCCCTAGGTTTTTAATGGGCTTGGTTTGGGATACGATAGGTTTAGTTTGAGGGGTCGATGATGATTTTGGAATTTTAAGTGGAGGTAAGTGGGAAGGTTCTCCTAGAGTCATGGAAGGATAAGGTTTAGTTGGAAGTATGATGGGTTCATAGGTTGAAGGAAGTGTGGTTAAAGGTTTGGGTTTATTTTGATAAGGTAGACCCAAATGATGCCAAAATTTTTCTCTATCTAGGTTGGGTTGAGAGGTGAATGCCAAATTTTGGACCAATCTATAAAAAGGTTTATAGATGGGCTTAATTTATTGATCTTTAGTTTCAAAGATCAAAACTTTATGTGGAGGTGAGGGAATGTTCTTGGGAGATAATTGTAAAGTTTGGGAGGATGATTCCACCATGGAAGGTGTAGGTAAAGAGGTTTACTCTTTTGGAGTGGTTTCAAAAGAGAGGTTGGGTTGCTTAATGATAGATGCGATAGGTTTAAGTGAGGGGATGAATAGGTATTATTTTTCCATGGGTGAAGAAATGGGTGGAGAGGTAGTTGAAGCAATGATTGCCTCCTTTGGTTTTTCTAAAGGAGGTATGGGTAAGTCGATGGTTTTTTTGAATGAGGAGGAGGTTGAGGTGGCTTTCTCAATTTGGATGTCCAAAGGAAGGGTTGGTGAGTCAGCTACTTATATGAGTGGGATGGATGAAATGGAGGTTGAGATAATGGTCTCCTCAATAAAGGGTTCATCAATGATTGTATCGACCATATTGACCTCATGTGTGTGAGATGATTTAGGTTAGTTTTAATTATAGTTGGTAGAGGGTTTATGGTTGGGAAATTGTTTACAAAAAATATCAAAGAATTGATTAGGGGGTGCATTGGGATTGTCAAATACAAGTTCCCCCTTGTCAATCATGTTTTGGACAATCATTTTGAAGGTATTACACCTACTAACATCATGTCTAATAACATGATGGTATGAACATGAATCATTTTCATTATACCAACTAGGTGTGGGGCAAGTAGTGTCAAATTGTTGAGGAGGTTTTATGGGTGGAAATTATATGATGTTTACTTTGAGTAGTTTCTCCTAAACTGAAGCATAAGATTCTCCAATAGGATTTTATTATTTTAGAGGTCCATGGGTTTGATTTGGGTTGATTTGTTTGAAATAGTAAGAGGAATTGGTTGAGGGCTTAGATTGGTTAATGGTTGGAGGTGGAGTGGTTTTGAGGATAACCAAGTTGGCCAATGCTTTAGATTTAGAAGGGTTGTATTGATTGGTGGGTTTTGATGATGAGGAAGGATCATTAGATTTAAATGTGGAATTCTTGTTTTGAAGTTTTAAGTTTCCTTCCTCGATGGATCATATTTATGATTTTTGTGCCATGGTAAAGGCCTCATTGAAAGTTCATAAAGTTTGAACTTTTAGAGTGGGTGAAATGTGTTTGGCACAACCTCATGAAAAGATCTCAATCAATTTATCTTGTGTTAAAGAGAAATAAAGTTGGTTGATAAGACCTCTCCATCTAGCAATAAAATTAGCAACTGATTCATCATCAAATTTCTTAATGGAATAAAGGTTGGTTATGGAAACCTTTTTAGATATGTTCACTAAAAAGTGATCTAAAAATACTTGGGAAAGTTGGGAGAAAGAAAATATGGAGTGCTTAGTGAGAGAACTATACCAATCAAGAGCGGGTCCTGTCAAAGACATGGGGAACATTGGAAGGAAGAGGGCATCATCATGTGTAATTAAATATCATGAGTGATGAAATGCCTTAAAATGTTGTTGTGGGTCCTCTTTGCCTTGAAATTTGGAAAATTTAGGAAATTCCCATTGAGGAGGATAGGATCAGATTGGGATAGATGGGTGGATAGGTTTATTGCATATTTTGTCATAAGAGATAAGGTTATGGGTTCCTAAGATGGATGATTTAAGATTGGTCATTTTGTCAATTAACATCTTAACCAAGTCAGTTTGAGGTTAGGTAGATGGAATATTTTAGGATAGGTTGGTTTGAGGTATGGTAGATGTAACATATTGATAAGGAAGTTGTGAAGATGATGTATATGGGTAGGTGGTCATAAGATGTTGAGATGGTGCCCCATAAGGATTCATGGGTATATAAGATTGAGTTGAAGGGGCTATGCGACCTTGTGGATTAGGCATATATTGATAAGAGGTTGTAGGAATTTGTTTAGAGGTTATTTTAGTTGGAGATATGAATGTATGAGTGGGTTGGGGTTGAGTTTTAGTAGTAACTCATGTGTTGATGGGTGGAAGAGTTTGAGGTATAGAAAGTACCAAGTTTTGGAGATGGGTATGAGTTGGTTGGGTGGTGATGGTGGAAGGAATGGTGGAAAGAGGGGTAGAAGTTACCCATAAGGTGGGTGTGGGATAAGTAACAAGAGGTTTGGTTACCTTTACATTAGATATGTCAGTTGGTGTAGGGGGTGTTTGATTATGGGTTAGAATATTGGGTTGGATTTGGGTGGTGGTAGAAAATGGGTTATGGGTAGAAGAATAAGCTTGGGTAATCAAGGGTTGGGTAGAAGTAACACCCATCATAAGATCATGAGGCATGCCTAAAATAGGATCCATGGGAGGAACCAAAGTAATTGGGGCATGATGAGCTAAAGTATTAAGATAGTGTTGAAGGACAATGGGGTTATTGTCAAGGAAAGTGGTGAAATTGACATCAACCTCAACAACAATTTGAGGCATGGTAGGTAGGGGAGAATGATGAAGAGAAACCTCAACCTCTATATTATACCCCATGGATGATGAAGAATAAGAGGTAGGGGATGTTTAATGGGTTTGATTTCTCAATTGCTACCTAATAAAAACCATGTGAGGAATTAGAAAAGAGTAATGAACCTCTCACCTCAAATAATGAGCAAGAAAAGAAAAGTTCAAGGCAAAAAAAAGATAAAATAAAAGCATAATTAATCCTAAGATTCATTTTAAATCACTTTTGACTTATGCCTTAGAGAGTGTGAAAAAAGTTTGAATTGTGAACTAGGTACTAAAAGAGCAAGCTAAGGATGGTTTTATGTTTATTATAGTGCTAAAAAAGAGTTTTTACTAGACTCGATATGTGGTTTGGTACTAAGGGCTTGCTCCCCTAGCTTCACAAACTCAAAGCCAAGCTAGGCCACTTAGCCAATAGATACCATTTGTCTAGAGTTTATACTCTACAAAAGAATGGAGTGGGTCCTCCCCCTGGTGATGAATTCCAAGTAGGATCACTAGAAAGGGTGAGGTGATCCAATGGGTGATGAAATCCTAGTGGGCCTTGTCTCAAGTATGTTATGATGTTTATTTTTATGTGAGTGGTTTGTTTGTGTAACATATGTGTGATATGATTAATTCATGATGCTTAAATTAACTAGATGAGATAAATCAAGCAAGCAAACCATGAATGCAGAAATTTATTTTATACCCAAAAGGAAATTTTCACATTTTATTCGATGATCATACAATAAAGAATAAAGGTAACTAGGCCCCCCAACAAGAATAAATTGAACTTGGGATCCCACCGAGCATGATAAAATGTTTACACTATAATTTTCATTTCTATGACTAAGAAGAAATAAAAAGATAAAAGCTATGAAAAAGGGTAAAATAGATATGGTAGAAAAACCTGGTAGAAATGTGTGCATGAACCTGATGAAGTGGAGAACTCTTTTTTGTCTAGGGGAAGATGACCTGCATAAGGAAGCACTCAAAACAAGCTTGTTTTTTAGACAAGGAGGAAGTGTGGATTACCTAGCTAGGGATAGATCCAAGAAATCATGAACTATCTATAGAGGATGTTAATTCACACCCATAAAACAAGTTAATGCTAAAAGTAGTGAATGAAAGCAAGCATAAACAAAAGTAAACAAGATGAATACTTTGATAATGTAAGCTAAATATATAATAATTTAACAAAAGAGATGCTAATTTATTAAATGAATGTTCTATTATGTTTTGGTCTATTCTAGTTTGATCTGGTATGAAAAAAGGGAAAGCAAGTTCTAGTCAAGGGTTGGGTTCAATGGTAGAAAGATGAGGGTCTTAGGTTTGAGGGCTAACTATTAGTGGTTGTAGGTAACCATCAATAGTTAATTAAACTTTCAATGGTTCAAGTAATCATCAGTGAGTACCTACTGGGATTGGGAATGTCAGAAACGTTCACAAAAAGAGGTTTATAGATCTGGTATGGCTAAGGGTACAGGTCTGTTTGAGGCTTAAGAATGATAAGGTGAAGAGATAAGTACTCTTAGTTGAGATCAGAGGTCTGATAGGAAGGATTTAAAAAAGTAAGATCTAGATAATAATATCCAAGTAGAATGAATAAAGATAAATTAAATAAATCTAATGCTTACTTGATCTAAAATGATTTCAATAACATAACAATATGTAAAGGAAAACTAGAATAAATTTTCTAGAGGTTCGGGTTGGTGGCTATTGGAGAAACTTGCATGAAGAATATTTGAATGCCTGGAAGAATTGAGTACATGTATGAAGATCACCTGAATGTATAATTTGGATATGTATTTTAAAATCTCTTTCTCCTCTTGCTCACTTCCTTTTATAAGCAAAAGGTGATGGAGTAAGAAGGATAAGGATGAGAAGTAATGAGGTGTTGTGATGTGTTAGAGGAAGAGGTGGAGGAAAGTATTAAATTTTTTTCTTGATTACCTTGGGAACAACTGATGATGTGTTACCAACTTGGGGACCTAACTATCGATGGTTAGGGTAACCATCAATGGTTATCTTAACTATTGATAGTTCAGGTATTGAGCAGAAGTAGGTTTGAAGAGGGTTAAAGGGTGGAAAAGGATGTTAGCTAGAAAAAGTGAGTTGAGTTGGCCAAGCTTAGCTAACTTGGACTTAAGGTGGGTCAGGACAAGTTAGATGAATGGGTTAGATAAATATAGGTCATTTTGATGCTTTAAGTATAAAAGGGATAACTAAGGCATTTTGATGATTGGAACCATGTGTGTAGTTTTCTAGTGTCTACAAACACCTCACAAGCCACCACTTATACAACTTTCCATGGAGCATAATGATAAATACATGAGGATTGTTCTATTTGTTATTATTTAAAATTTTATGGCTTAGTGGCCTTGAAACATTGGTCCACTTTCAAAATTCATTGTGAATCCAAGCCTTGGGATAGCCATAGTAAAGTGGGGCTCACCAATTATGGGGTGATTCAACATATATTCCCTAAGTGAGATATAATCTAGAGGCAGAGACAAAAATAATTATAAGGGAACCTCCTTTGAAGTTTGAATAATGGACCTATCCCCTTTTGTTATCATTATGTTATCTTTGTCCCCTATGTAATGGGTTTTAGTTGTAATAACTTATTCATCATGGTTGTGAGTTGGATCCCCTTATTATAAGAAGGATATTCTTTTATGTTATATATGTGCATATTTGAAACATTATATGGGGTTGGATTTTTAATGAAAACTCATAAAATTATATAAATTCTTATGAATGTTCATTGTCTCTTTTTTTTATTATATAAAAGCCTTATTGAATTCTTAGTATAAATGTGGTGGATGCTTGACGTTTCTAGGATTATGGTATTAATTGATCCTTTAGTTTTGCACAAGGGATTTGATAGATTCCCTATAGGAAGGAAAACTACATAGACCCAAAATGGTGTACCATGGAGACCCTTATATCCAATTCAAGTATGATAAGGATATAAATAGAATGAAGAGAGTAATGAATCAAAGGTTCAAAAAATAAGGAGGCCCTATGATATGGAAAAAAAAGAGGACATGCTCTCCTTAAATTGAAAAATGAGGAAAATAGGGGAATACTGAATGGATGGGGATCTAATATCTATGATGAGATACTCCCATGACATGATAGATAAGATCATCAAGGAGTTGAAGGAATAAGTGAAAACCTTAATCTTGAGTGAGGAACACCTTCCCACTTGAATCTATAAATAAGGTAGAAGGGGCACTTTATGAGTTGTTTAATTCCTTGAAGGAGGAGACATAAGTTATTGCACAAGAGAGTATGATTTATCATAATTCAAATTAATACATGGAGTGAATCATCATAATGGTTAATAAACCTAATATAATAGAAGTTGTGATCAACAGAGGGATGTTATTTTTCCTAAAGATCATGCCATTGATGGAAATTAATATGTATCATACTATTCTTTGAATTATTAAGACCTCCTTGGAGGAGTGTATAAGGGACATGAAGGAAACAATTGTCCCACTAGAGAAGAGTAGAGATAATATGATAGCCTACTTCAAAGAGCTCAACATCACTATATTTTTTAATTTAGATGGCACAATCATAAAAATGATGAATTTTGGGAACACCATAAAATGTTTAAGACTACATTTAGAAATAGGGTCTCCAAAGCTAACAAGGATAAATCACATTCAATTATTTATTTTTCCACATAGGTCATGTGTAACATCAACAAAGTTAGCGCTATTAATAAAACCTTAGAGGTATATCAAAAGACACAAAAAGAGTTGGTAACACATGGATATGTTATTTTTAGATATCCATCTTTTGATATTCCCAAGCTAGACTGAGAGGCCGAGCTAATTGCTTAGGTATTGGTATAATAAGAAGCCCAAATACAACTAGGTGGTGGTCCACTATAGGTCCTAATTGATTGGAAATGATGGTATGATCTAAGTGGTCCCAAAATGGGAATGTTGTGTCTTGATTTTGGGGCCCTAGTTTATTTTATATTTTCTTGGTCTATTTACTATTTTAACCAACTTAGTCATGAAAAATATGAGTGGGATTCCACGTAGTTAGGTGGAATGTTTCACTTATTATATATATATATATATATATATATATATATATATATATATATATATATATATTACATTATAACTTGTTTTTGAGTCTAGGTTGATCTTAATAGAAAATGTATGAATCATCAAAACTTGTAAACAGTGTTCATGGTTGTTTTATGCTCTTTATTTAAGCCTTCCCATTGTCTCATGGTAAAGTGGTGAATGCTAATGTTTGTGGAAAATGATATGTGTTAAAATTATATAGTGCATGTGTTTTGTTATTATGAGTTATTTACTATCTTAAATGATTTATTAAATGTTATCTTGCTTATCTTAAAATTATATGTGGATGGGTTGATTAACAATATTTATAATTATTCATATTTGAGATAACATTATAGGGATTGTATGCATCATAGTTACCCTAGACTATTTACCATATATGTTTTAGTTTGAGCCTATGTAAAACTTATAATATAGAGTTAAAATTAAAGTTAGAACCATAGAGTTTTCCAAAAACATTTTCACCTTTGGTTGACCTAAGAAAACCCATTTTTTCTACTTTACCTTCTCTTCTTATTTGTTATTTCTTTAATTTTGAATGAATCTCTAGAATTTGAGGACTAAATTATTGACAACCTTGAATGACTAGAGAGACATAAAATCCCAAGTTTTTTATAGTGTTTTAAAGAATATTTAAAATCTTTAAGGTAGTAGTGTAGGCCTTGAGATATATTCTATACAAGCTGCATAAGAGATCCCAATACCCATAACTCATGCTTTGGACTGCACTAGTAAAAACCTAAAATGAGAGGGATAAAGTCTCTATATGTTAGCCTTTTGTAATACCCTTCTCATAGGTTTAATTGGAAATGTAAATAAAATTAACACTAGAAGGAGGGTACCTAAATAAATCATTGCATCATACATACGAGTTTCCATATTTGATTTATTCACTGATTGTAGAACAACCTAGAGCTTACCTCACACATCACTAGGTCCAAGTCTGACTCTATCCTACTATTGTTAACACCATTAGAAGAATTCATAAAGACTATTATTTCAAGGTGGAGACTAATAAATCCTATAATTTATCCTATTTACTCAGTCATACCTCCTAATCCACCCCAAATCCCTAATCTTAATCTTAATGGATTGATGTTTTGGCTAGCCAGATCTACCATTAATATCATAAGAGATGCCCCTAACTTTCTTAGGAACCATAAGAGTTATCACATTTCACACCAAATGGGGGATGCATAGCTAAAGAGCAAATAAATTTATATAAAATGGCCCTCAAGCTCTTGAATATTGAACATGAATACATAACATGTAGGATTTTACCATTTACCTTGAAAAACACTACATATGATTGGTCCTTAAACCTACTTGAGAATTATATCACTAGTTGGGACTAGTTCAACAACACCTTCTTGGCCCAATTCATACAAGTTGTAGACCCTAGTTTTCTATATCATTTTTTTTCTAGTTTGAAAATATAGGCTAATGAGCCCATTAAAGCCTTCAATTCTAGGTTACAAAAGATGTATAGTCAAATCACAACCATGTATAGACTAGATGTCTACTGGCTTTGGAAATATACAAGAATGTATTTGATCCTTGGTTAATTGTGTTTTTATGAAGGGTCTAACTCATAGTAAAATTAACCATTATCATATGATGAATACATTAAGGAATACAGGTAGTTAAATCCCCAAGGCTAGATGATTTTATCCATTCCCAATGTTATTCCTAATCTACCTACCTTGAATCCCATTCATAATGCAAGTTAAAACATAATAATTCCTAACACAATGCTTGTGATTAATCAACTACCCTTAAGACAAGATACACCCAACTAACACATAAATTTTCTTATCCCAAATAATGGTTATACCATGTCCATAAATATTGACCATGCCTTAGTAGTTGTTGTGAAAAACATCCAAACTATACCCAATGAGACTATTAAGAACAAGTTGGATGCCATACAATGTATGGTGAAAAATCTTAGTAATGAATTCTTAGGCCTTCAAAGATAGGCTGGAAACACTGGTGGGGAAAGATCCAATAGGAACTTCACCTACCAAAGATATAATTGTCCCTTCAACCATTATAATAGCCAACCCAAACCTTCACCCAATAAGTTTCTTGAGATCAACATATGTGAGTTAACCTTGCCAAACTGGTGTCGAGTGCAAAACACTACCCAACATGAAGAGTTAGACTGTATTGAGTTTTTATAATTTCTTTGACATATTCTATAAACATTTGGAAGGATATTAGGTGCTTATAAATCCCAAGAATATGACCAATGTGTTTGATTCCCCTAACACATCAATATATCTAAGTAATACCATGGTGATATAAATTTGTGAAGTCCCTAACCAAGAGGATAATGAGCATGAGGAAAATGTTGATGAGGTGTATGATTTATGGTAGTACTAGAGAAAAAAATATGCATTGGTAAGCCAAATGCAACAAAAATCCCTCATAACATCCACTCCCCTAAATTAATGGTGTTACTCCTTTGAACCCTAAAGTTAAAAATGATCATCCACCTCCAAAGGATAGTGACCAAATAACTCATGTATAATCATGACCTATTCCTAGTAAAACTATCTACAACATATTATAGGACATGAAGATTATCAAGGCATATATCACACTACATGAGCTAGATTATATCAGTAAGTAACATGACCTTATCTTGAAGTCCTTAACTAATAAACCAATCCAATCAAAGAAAAAGGCTGAATACACCAATGTAGTGATACATAATAGCAAGGTTGAGGTTCTCCCTTTCATACTCATAATCCAAATATTTGGAAATTTTTTTCATAATTGCTTGGTTGATTTAGGAGCCTTAGAAAAACTCATGCCTACTATAATTTGTAAAAGTTTGGGACTGACCCCTATAATGTCTGATAAAATAGTGGTCTAGTTAGATAAATATGAAGTCAAGGTAGTAGGTGAGATATTTAATGTCCATATGCAACTATAATATTAACTTAGAGTTTAATAACTTATAAACATTTAGGTGGTCAAATTACCTGAAGCATATAAAATGTTACTAAATAGGGATTAGTCTAAAATCTTAAATGGGTACATGGAAACATAATTTTATCACATGTGCCTACCTTGGAGAGGCATTTCTAGTCAAATCCAAATTTATAGATAAACATATGATCACTAAATACAATGCCATAAATGAAAAGTTGAATTCATTATCAACTGACATTAATGTTTACACCATTTCCATAAAACTTGATAAAGGCCAAACTAAAAAAATACTCTAAATTATCAGGGTTGTGGGCCCTCTAATTTGATGGGATCCACTCCAAAGAAGGTTATATTTAGGAAATATGTTGATTAGTCTATAAGATAAGTGACACATAGTAATTTATAGACTATAATTACCTTATACCAAAAATATCATAGAGCACACAGACTTGATTATAGGCTTGAAAATTTCCATAAAGCACAAGGTCAAGGAAATGAGATTTTTTGGAGAATCTAAAAACTAATAAACCAGGCTAGGATCAAGTTTTAAAGTAAGTTTTCCTACCCAAATACATTCAAGCACTAAGAATGGGACCTAATAAAAGCATTCAATGCTTTTGATGTTATTCCTATCCATAAGGAAGAAAACTAGGTCACAAACTCTTTATTAACTTCTACAATGAATTTAACCTGATAGGTGATTTAGAGCTATAACATTTCTCCATAGAGCTAGTAATTTTTCCCTTGGATCTCATACAATGTTGAAAAATTTAAATTTTTTGATGATGATCACCAAATCCTAGATTTCATGGGTAACTCTGGGGTATTTAGTGCTCAGATAATAGATGAGAAAGAGAAGTAAAAACTTTTAAATAATGATTATGATGAAGACATGATCATGAACCTAATTTAAAATCACATCCCAAAAGGAATTATCTCCCTTTAAAGGGTATTTGATTTATAAAAATTGACTAACAAACTTAAAAGACTAGCCTATATAGAGAAACAATTTAACACCATCAACCTTAGATTGGTAAATTAACTCAAAATTTTCAACATCAGTCTTGATTGTATTGGGATTGAAATATAAGAAATCAAATGATTTATTTTTTAATATAAATAAGTGATCACCTATACTTAAAATGATATTAAAGTATTTGATCCCAATATAATAACACAATATCCTACTTAAGCAATGTAAAGATACCTTTAGGAAAATGCAATGACCCATGAACCTAATTTTAGAACCTCTCATTCACAAAAGGGTCCATAAACTACTCTCTAAAGGGATTATTTTCCAAATTTTCCATTATATGTGCATTGGTAATATAGTACCTATTTGTAAAAAAATAGATAAATTAGACTCTAAGTTTATATCATAAATATGAATGTTGATTATTTTAAAGACAACTACCTTTTTCCCTCCTAAGATTATGTAATTTATATGGTCATTGGATCACAAATGATGTCATTTTTATACATATTCTCAAGATATAACCAAGTCTTAGTAAACCATGAATAAAAGTCAAAAATACTTTCTCCACCAAGTGGAACACCTTTTCCTACAAAATAATTACATTTGGACTCAATAATCTTTGGGATACATTCCAAAGAGCTATGGATTTTACCTTTCAAGGTATGATAGACAAAATCATAATAATATATATTAATGACTAACCATTTCAATGTGAAAGTATGATCAAATCCATAATGTCAAAAATATTTTTGAAAGTTTTTAAATGTATGGTATCTCTTTGATTCCAAAAATGATCATATTTGGGGCAACCAAATTTAAAATTATTGGTCACTGTTGACAATTTTGCCACCATTGGTCAATGTTGCTTATGTGTAGATTTTAAAGAAGACTCCATTTATTGAATAAAGGTCAAAAAGGTCTTAAAAAAATAATACAACCTTAATAACTCCAAAACCATGCCCAGGAGTGACTCACAGGTCAAAATTTTGACAGAGGTTTCTTTTATTCCTCTAAATAGCTAGTTATAAGCTAGTGAAGGTAATTTATAAATACTTGACACATGAAGGTGAAGAAGAGTTGGATAGAAAGGTATTATGGGTATTTTTATAAATATATTACATAAATATTAAATTCATTTGTTTTAATTTATAGTGTCTTCACTTTATGAACAATTGTTAAGAAGAACAGGTGCTCTAAAACCCTTCTTAAACCCCAATGACTAAGTTTTAACCAATATATTTACATTTTGAGTTATATTTTAGAAAAAAAAATGTGGTTTTAGATATTATGATGAATATAATACCTTTATAAACCTTCATAAATCAAAATTTTAAGGAAAATAATGGATAAATGCAAATTACAAGTATTAGGGTTTTAAGCAAGCAAGAGAGACAGTCAAAAAAGGCAAATTTGAAGGGTTTAAGTGATTGGTTGAGCATATACAATGGTTGTAATTATAAGAGGATTTATTAAATGTCATAATTAATTTTTTTTTATGTATTTATACCTCATAAAACTAATAAAGTGGAAAAATACATACCTAAAGGCATTCAAAAATAAAATTGTGCAAACTAGGAAACACCAAAAAGTGCATATTTTGAGTTTTTATTGAATGAAAACTATGAAAATATAAAATTAAGGTATGTTTTCATGTAATTAAATTTTTTAAAGTGATTTAAAGTCTTTAATATACCTTAGGATATATAAAATGTCAATATACAGGTTTGATTATGAAGGGAATGAAGGTTTATTCACTTTTTTGCTCACAAATGGACTTGAAAATGGGTGTTTCAAGGCCCTACAATGGAAAAAAATTAATTTTTGAGTATGTATAATTAATTTAAAGGTATTAATAAATTTTAATAAAATAAAAACCAATTTAAAATAGTCTCAACTCATTGAAAAATATCTCCAGATCATCCTCAAGGTAGCAACAGGGACTTTTTGTGAATTTTTCTTAGGGAGTTTGGTGAATATTTTTGGATATTTTAAATAATTTCCAAGTCTTATCCATTGATAAATATCAAAAAATAATAATATTATTGTTTTTTTTAATGATTTTAACTCATTTTATACCCCCAATCCTTATTAGGGTTTCTTGAGAACAAGAGTGCACAAGATAGCATAACATAGCATTTTTTGGAGTTGTACATGGAGTTTGGAGCTAAAAATTGTTGTAAGGTCTATGACACCATGGTGATTATTTTAAAATAATATTTTTTATCCTTATATATTCCAATTATTAATATCCATAAATTTTCTAATTCTTACAGTGCATTCAAGAAGTTTATCAAAGTTGCACAAGATAGGCATATGAAAAAAGAACCAGTTTTAAGAGATGTTGTGGTCATAATCAAGTGAAAAATTATAAATAATATTTAATTTATAATCAAACATACACATGATCCCATATATATAATTATGTTTCCTAATCTTTGGCTAAATTTAGCAAATTTAAATCAACATTAAGAGCCTTCAATTAGTCATACAAAACTGGAGTTTTAAAACACGTAAAGGTGGATAAGTGGAGTCAAGATCTTGATAAAATTTAGATCCATATTTTTATTCAATATATTAATTTCAAAACTAAGCATAAATTCTATTCATAATACACCCACCTTTGGGCTATTTTTATAAAATACATGAGGCCAAACATGCATACAAGATAGCTCAAGTTGAATTCTAGATGTGAAGTTGAGATAATTCCAGTCAACTCAAGATGTAAGTTAAGGTAAATGAAGTATAAATTTAATATTAATGTAATACAAAAGTATTTAAATAAATACCAAAAATATTTAACTAAAAAATATTGATATCTTTTCATGATCAAATTAAGTTAATTCAAGACTCAAGCTTGTATAAGGAGCCCTTTAACTTTTTAACAATACAAACAAGCTTATCTCTCTAACTACCACACCATACTCAATGAAAATAATGTTTAAATATCTAAATTTACTAATAATTTTTGGAATGAGTTTTATTTAATCTGGGTTGATGTTGGAGCTAAAGGTTTAGTTGAACTTGGAGATCCTTATTCTCTCTCTCTCTCTCTCTCTCTCTCTCTCTCTCTCTCTCTCTCTCTCTCTCTCTCTCTCTCTCTCTCTCTCTCTCTCTCTCTCTCTCTCTCTCTCTCTCTCTCTCTCATTATTTTATTTATGTAAATTAATTTTTGAATTATTATTAGGATATTATTATTTTTTATTATTTAAACTCTTCTAAAATTTTATACTACCTCACCTTTGAAGTAATAAAGAGTTGATTTTTTCCTCCATCTTCAAGCTATTCTTGAAGTGTGTTCTTAATTCATTAATAGAACTTAGTTAATGATTGTTTTTCCTATGTTTATGTCTGAATATCTCACCTTTATGAAACAAAACAACATTCTTTTAAATCATATAAAGTGTCTAAGTCTAATTTTTACCTAATATAGAAGTGAATTCAACCATTATTCATTCTTCCCAAGCTAGTGTGTTTGTCAAGACCTGTGTGTGAAATACTTATGCAAGAGTCATTGTATGAAGATGAAGTGAATGTGTTCAAGTTAATTAGATTAAAAATTATGTAAATTATATGAATAAGTGATTTTAACATTATTTCATCACCCCAATTTTCAATTTTCATTTCCTTTTTGTATTTTAGCATAACTCCTTCTACCCTTTTCCTAGTCAAGAAAACACATAATTAGATTGTTTAGATAGAAGTAGGTGAGTGTCCTATTGATGCTTATAATTATACCACAAGTCCTCTTAGTGTTGAAGAATACTTCTCATTTTAGGATTTTGAGAATCCATGGCATGAGTTGCAGTTTGTGACTATTCAATGATTGTCTATGGTGGAATAGAAACAAAGTATGAAAACTATCCACAATATTTATTTGATTTAGTGGTTGAGTGCCACCAGGGTCTATAATATTTGAATACTTAATAATTATAAGGATTCGGTAGTTAAAATAAATTATTATTAACAATGACCTCTAAGCTAGAGTGAATCTTGATAAAAATAAGAAAAAGGAAGGGTAAAGAAGAAAGAAATGTGATTGCAAGTTTTCATCTCAAATATTATAACAAAATTCCAATTACTTTGAGTACATTTGAAACAATTTATGTTATAAATTAGCATAATCTCAAATTATATCACAAATCAGGTAAAATTCAAAGGAAAAATATGAATCATACGTAAGAACCAAATTTACTCTAAAGGTTTGCTATTATGATCTAGATAACCTAAGTACATCCAAATATAGAGCAAATAAAATAAAGTATATTTGAGATATTTATAGTTAATTTAGCATTTATAAAAAATTAACAACCTTATGAAAAATAATGTAACTCAAACAATAAGAATCATTCAAATTCAAGATAAATCCTTATAATTGAGAGATAACATAGACATTTAACAAAAATAATTAGATAATCTTTTCAAAATTCCTTAGTTATATTAAATGCTCCTGGTATCAATTACTCAAAAACTCTCTTTACAAATGGTAACCATCTACCTATTTATAGGAAACATAGGTGATTAACTAGTTAACTTTCAAAAATTACCTGATGTGGATAAGGATAGTTGTCCTTGATACAAAGCTACAATGTGACAAAAAAAAGCCAACTTGACAAGAAAGAGTATATGCTAATAGACTAGCATATACTTTAAAACAAGAATATTCCTTTAGGAATTCTATTGCTGGGTCCTTCTAATTAAACCTATATAAATAAGTCTTTCACCTTGGTGTATTTCTCCTTGATCATCTCAAAATCCACTACAGGCTTCATTAGACAATCCCTTTCTTTATCCACTAACTTGTCAAATTCACTATCTATCCAAGATACAAGTTCCTTGACACATTGTACTTCTGTAATTTGCTTCCCTACAAAAGTAATGGTATCAAGGGTCTTTTGGTTGTCCTTAGCTAAATGACCTTGGATGTCTTTGATGCCCTGGATGTGGGTATCAACCCTTCGCTTTAATTCTTCATCATTAATCAAGACTAAAGTATTGGTTTGAGAAGGGTTATTTAATAGATTCCCTATAAGTTTCTCAATCCAATTTACCAAATCTATGTCTCTCTTGCTGAAGTCTTTAACATCACTACTCCAGGTGATCAAATCTTCTTGTTTATCTACCAAAACTACCATGAGGATGTCTAGATGTTTGAGTTTGATAATCTTGAAGTTCAAGGCCTGATTTTTCTTATGCACCTTGATGAGCTCCTCCATCTGAGCTTGAGAATTCTACCATTAGGTGATTAAAGTTTTTACCATCTCAACTTGATGGTCAAAATCATTTAGTCTAGACTTAATGCTTTTGAAATTCTTGAATGCATCCATCAAGGATTTATTAAGCATTTACAATATATTTTTAGGAATTGTCAATAAGACTTGAGCTTCCAAATATTTATTTTATATTTCCAAGCTGAGGATCCTCTATTTCAATCCTTGAACTCTAACCAAGGCCATTGTTGATTGGGCCAGTACCACACTAGCTACATCCTCTTGAAAAATAGAATGCTCCCCTGCTACTTGTCTTGGAATAGGAGTTAAGCCTATAAATGGCTCCACCTTTTGAAAGGTGAACTCCTTAGTACCAATAATGACTTTCTTGGTCACTACTCTTTCAAGAGTTGATGTCTCTAGATTAAATTGGACATGAGGATCAATTTCTTTCACCTATGGTTGTTTAGGAATCTCTATATTTGAACTCCCAGAGGCTCTTGGGGTACTAACCCATTATCTTTCCTTGTTGTGAAGAATTTAGATGCTTCTCTCTACTTGTTTATTCAACATATCCTGAATCCATGGTTTGACATTATCCTAAACACCTATGTCCACTCAAGTCAAAGCTAGTGAAGGAGAAAGAGATGGGATTTTTTGTAACTTCTCATAAATAAATCAATTAAGAATGGTTGGTCCATAAATAGGATTCTCATCACTAAAGAGGTTTATTTCACTAGTGGGGTGAGTGAAAGTTAACCTAGGCCTCTTTTTTTGAGCTAGAGGAACTAAGGCTAATTCTACCTATTTCTTTCCACTTCTCAATGGAACCAATTTCTTGCCTGCATCTATTTTAATCTCCAAAGGTTAATAAAAATCTAAATGAAAAACTATGGTCTCCATCTTCCCATGTTTTCAAATAGGACTTAATCAACCATTTTGAGCATCAATCAACCTACAATATTTTAAGACCAATCTACGTGTTCCATAATCAACCTAGTTCCTATAATAAATGTTTATAAAAAAAATTAAATGTATAAACCTCTTGACAAATAATTTATCCAAAATAGTAACCATTTTCATAAAATTTCATGTAGGTGTTCGACCTACTTCATAACATAAAAATCCAACTTCATACATAGCCATATTTCAAGATCAATTAGTTCACTTGTTTAAAAAAGAATGTGGTTTGATTTAGAACACAAAATAACCCCATATAAATTCAATATAGACATGTATATTTATTATTAAAAATTTACCTAATTACTAAAATATTTGGACAAAATTTTGACCCCCAAATTAACATTAACTGGTTCATATTAAGCTTAGAAGATAAATCGACAATTTTGAGCATTTCAAGGTTTATCTAAAGTATTAAAAGATTGGACCCTATCATTCCTTGTCGACCTAGTTTGAGTTATAAAACCCACAAATATTAAAACCCTTAAAACTCACACTAACAAAATTCATTCTTATGGAATCAAGATAATACTATATCCATGGTTCTTCTACTAACACATAATTTTTCCACTCAACCCCATTAAATTATTTTGGGTATTGAAAACAAAGTTCACATAGCCATATAATATGAGGGTTAGGGTTTAACTTTTTGTCCTTGTGGATGGACCAAGCCCATCCTTAGGGTCGAATATGTAACCCTCTTTTTTTTTAAATTTCATTAAAATGTAAATGAAAACCCCATTCAAATAAATTACCAGCTAAGCTTAATAAAATAAAACATGAAGTGCTACAAACTCAACAACAACCTATACCTAGTAATGAAGTTTAGGCCAATGTTTTTGCTTGTACCAAATACTCCTACCCCCATTCAATGTGTGTGTCATCATCCCCCCAAAACTTTCCCCATCTCTTATTTTATCCTTTTGCATGATGCTTTCATGCAAATGTCCACCATACCACCACCAAAATTGGTACATACATAAATATCTTACAAAACAAATCCATCATTCCACAAACAAACTTATAGGATTCTTGGCATGGCCACCAAGCTCCTCTCTACTATCTTTAACTCCAAATTAGAAACCCTAACCAATGCTAATCACTAATAAACCAATGATCACATTAACTTTGAATTACCCATGTATCATGCAAAAGTCATAATTCATAGGTATTTTGACCTTTTTTTAAAAAAAATCATGCATAATCAAACTTTAATCTAGGATTTTATATATTCACAAATTTATGCCCTTTCAAATATAACTAACCAAAATCCAAGTTTAATCACTATAATATAATTAATTAAGTCCAAATGATAGTCATTAATTTTCAAATCATTCAAGTCCTTTTTACATAACAATACATTTGCTATAAACTGACACATCCTATGGTTTTATTTGTAATCCATCTTTTAATAAATATGTTTAATAAACAAGACATTAGTTACCATACAATGCATTAAAATGATGATCAAAATTCTTATCAAACATAATTTCATATAAGAAAACTATATATAAATCTTGACCTCGTAATCATAACCAAAAAACAAGGTTAAATTAATGTATAAACATGAAAGTCAAACATGACCAATATGCAAAAAAAATATTGACAACTAAATGCAAACTTTAATTCCATATCAAATTAGCTAACAACTATCAAATAGCCTCTACCCTATATGGTGTATACAGGGTTCTCATTTCAAATACTTCATCTACCACTTATCTCCATTTGTTCCACCCTCTCCAATGATACTCTCACTCCATAATCATTTAAGGGGTGAATGCTATCCTGTATCCACCTCAAAACCACAAAGGTAACTAGTCTATACCATGATAAAATACATAACATAATATAGTATTTAATTAAACAAGCATGACCATAATGTATAATAAAACATAAGTCCAGTTACTTACCAAATTAATGATCATGAAAGTAAGCATTATATAATTATCAATAATCAGTATATAATATTCTAGCTTAATAAATAGTAAATTAACTAATCCTTAACCAATATAATCTATAAATCAATAGGTTAACTAGACTATAGAAGGATCTAAGATGTAACACCCTTCCCCCTAAAGCTAGTCATCACCCTGATGACTCTTATTTCCTATCATAGTTCTAAAATTAAACATTATTCAAGAGAAAATTAAATAGTATCTAGTAAAATACTAAGTAAATAAATGAGTAAAATATCTATAGAGCTCATAAAAATCTTTCCAAGTGGCGTTATCTTCATAATATTGGTCCCACTAGACCCTGAACTAACAAAATTTTCTATTACACAAATTGAGTTTGTGAGTGTAAATTATTCTGACTAGTTCTATTATGACCACCCCAGGATCCAGAACCTGTAAAGCATTACAATCCAATATGTGAGAAGGATCATTTATATACTATTTAAGATAGGACACATGGAAAACATTATGAAAGAGAGTTAGAGATGATGGCAAAGTAAGTCTATATGCTACAACATTGATCACTGTTAAGACCTTAAAGGGTCTGACATATCTCAATGAAATATTTTTTGATTTACCAAACTTAATTGAGATTTTCTAAGGCTTAACCTATAGAAATATTATATCACCAATATAAATTTCTCTTGTTCTTTTCAAATTAGCATAACTTTTTTGTCTATCATTGGCCTCAACCAAAATTTGTCTGATATTTCTAACTTGATCTTCCAACTCAACTAGGATTTTAGGTCCAAAGACTACCATGTCTTCTAGCTTGTCCCAATTGATTGGTGTTCTACACCTTTTTCTATACAATGCCTCAAATAGAGCCATTTTTAACACTCATTGGTATGATTTATTTTTAAAAAACTCAACCAATAGAAAGTAATCATCCCACTTATATTTCTAATCCATATAATAAATTCAAAGATATTATAAAAATTGGTTAACCCTCTCTATTTGTCCATTAGTTTTTAGATGATATGCCATACTAAAATTCAACTGTGTACCCAATGTTGAATTTAGAGTAAACCAAAACCTATATGTCATTCTTAGCTATCGATCAAAGATGATATTCTCTATAAATCCATGTAACCATTACACCTCTTTCACAAATATTTTTAACAACATTGGTGCATCATAGAATAAATTACCTTGTATGAAGTGAGATACTTTGTTCAGCTTGTCAACTATAACCAAAATCATGTCTTGTTTATTCCATAATAACATAAAATCTTGGACAAAGTCCATACTAATTACCCATCACTTCCATTTTAGTATGTCATGAAGATATAACAATCTTACAGGATGCACATGTTCAACCTTCACACACTAACACTCTAAACAACAAGACACAAAATCTATTGCATCCCTTTTTATTCCTTTTTAGAAATAGAGAGGTCATACTTCAGTCATGAGCTTAGTCACTCTAGGATGACCTAAATAAGGGTCATTATGCAATTATTTTAGTCACTCCTTGAATTGTCTCTATCAAGTACATACATTCTTCCATTATACCTCAAAATAACATCATTCTCCAACTTGAATCCTTCAAACTTAGGGTTCTGAGCATCCTCTATCAAATATTTCTTAACCTACTCATAAAATTCATCTCTATGGGATAATTTAATTAATGTATTATGGAAATTACACATTATAGTAGCCAAGGTTGTTATGTACCTCCTATGACTTATGGCATATGCAGCTCTATTTTATTTTCACTTGATATAATTGATATCAAATTGTAATCAGATAAAATGTATAACCAACATCTCTATCATGCATTTAGGTTTAATTAGGTAAATATATATTTGAGTCTCAAGTTTTCATTCTTAAGCTTATAATAGTTTCCCAAATAGATAATTCTTCTAAACTTTCAAGGCATGTACTATTACATTAAGTACCAACTCATGAGGGGCATAATTTACCTCATAAGCCTTAAGCTTTCTAGACTCATATACTACAATTAAATTGTCTTACATAATAACTCCTTCAAGACCATCCCTAGATGCATTTTTAATCATTGAGAACTGGCCATTAGGATTAGGAAATCTTAGTACAGATGTAGAGTTAAGCCTCCTTTTTAACTCTAGAAAGGCCTTTTCACACTTTTTTGACCAGACAAAACTTTGATTCTTCTATTGAAGAGAGGTAATCGGGTTAGTTATTTATGAGAAATTTGGAACAAATTTCCTATAATAACCTACTAATCCCATAAAACTCCTAACTTTATGTAGTTTTTTAGGTGTTAACCACTCCATTATGGCTCTTATCTTCATTGGATCAATAAAAATTCCATCTACAAAGATAATGTGTCCTTAATATTACACTTTCCTCTATAAAAACACAAATTTTTAAAACTTTCCATACAATTTGTGCTTCCATAAATACTACAAAACCAACTCCAGATGTTGCAGATGTTCTTCCTCATTATTATAATAAATGAGGATATCATCTATAAAAACTAACAAAAAGTGGTCTATATAATCCCTAAACACATTATTTGTAAGATTCATGAATGTTGTTGAAGCATTTGTTAATCCAAAAGTTAACACTATAAATTCATAGTGCCCATATTGAGTTTTGAATGTTATTTTAGGAATATCTTCTTCTCGTATTCTTAGATGATGATACCCTGCTTGAAGATCAATCTTAAAAAACTATTGGCCCTCACATTTGATCAAAAATATCATCAATATGAGGTAATGGATACCTTTTCTTAATTATTTCCTTGTTCAACATCTTGTAATCAATACATAGGTGAAGAATACCATCTTTATTCTTGATGAACATGATTGGTGCACCCCATAGTGATACACTTGGTTGAATCAACCCTTTCGATAACAATTCTTATAGTTGAGATTTTAACTCAACCAATTCTATAGTTTTCATCCTATAAGGTGCCTTGGATTGTAGTTTAGATCTAGGAATTATGTCAATCAAGAAATTAAAGTCTCATTTGGGTGGTAATACCAATAATTCTTCTAGAAACATGTCTTGAAAGTTCCTAAGAAAAGGATAATCCTCAATGGATGGTTCCTTATATTCCTACATCTCATTTATTTTAACAATAAATTCTTGATGTCCTTTCCTTCTTGAATTTAATTATGAAACATTGCCTAAGTTTTAACTCTCTTTTCTCACCCTGAATCTGAGTCTGATTTCCAAAATCATCTCAACATTCTACCTTCTTGAGATAGAAATCTACCTTAGATTTATGCCTAGTAAGCTAATTTACTCATAGGATCACATCATATGATCCAATTAGTGTTTCATAAAGATATACGATCGATGTGAACTCAAGCAATTATATCATAGCTTTGATTAAACACCTATCAACTTTAACCTTATCCTCATTTCCATATTTTACTGACCACACATTTACCATAATACCAACTTTCCTAGATAACTTATTTAGCATCTGAGGAGAAATAAACATTTTATAGCTCCAATGTCAATCAAAATGGAAATAGGATGACCTAAATGATTACTTGTAACCTCAATAGGTGAAACTTTAAAATTAGCCTAAAGATTGTTAATAGCCACATGGATTCTCTGTTGAAAAGTTCCTTATTAGATAATACCCTTAGCTTTACCTTTAAACTTTCTCTGAATACATTCCCTGGCATAGTGATCACCCCCATAGATGAAACATCCACCAATTGGTCCTTCCCTTTTTGACTATTGATTCCCCTTTAAACCAATCTTGAATCCACCATCCATTTTCTTGTTTCTTGAAAAGTTACCAAATTTAGCATTTTTATTCTTGAACTGATTCTTGGAATTCTTGTTCCTTTTCCAAATTTTATTTTTAAGTGTGGGTTTTTAACCCCCAAACTTCTTCTTAAACTTTTCCCTAACCTAGGCAAGATACTTTAGCTTTAACTCCTACTTAATTTCCTTTTCAAAGATATGATCCATCATAGATGGCCCATGCACATATACTTCACATCTTATTTGGGGTTTTAATCCCATAATAAATTTTTGAATGTGAAACCTTTCATCAGCCTGATACTAAGGAACATATTTCAAGAGCTTAGTGAATTATTCCTAGTATTTGTTAATTGAAAGATCTCTCTTCTTTAGATTCTAAAAATATGTCAGCTTTTGGTCAAAATATAGCTGAGTCAACTAGCATGATCTAAAAAAAACCAAAAATTTATCCCATGTGGTGGTAGTGGATTCAATGTTCATTTTGAGCTTCTTATTTATCCATCAAATTATTTCTTCACCAGAGATCTGATACACTCCCTATACTACCTTAATAAATTTTGAATAATTATAGATCTCAAAGTACTTTTCCATTTCTATAAATTAGGATTATGCACCATCTCCTAACACATTTCCATCAAACTTAGGAGGATTTACTTTCTTCATATCCCATGTAAGCTCTATAACTACACATTCTCTTGCATCCTATGGAACCTCTTCATGCCTATGCTCTTGCTGAGATTCTTGTTGAACAAGTTGTTCTTCAAGTTCTTCTTGATTATTCTCCTCAACACGTCCATGCACTTTCTACTCTAAGGTCATGATTTAGTCTCTATTTTTTGCATGGATACAAGGATCTAATCTAACTTCATATCTTGTTCAATGTTAAATTGATTTGGATTAACTAGAGGATTAGTGTTTTAAGTACCCTCACCTCCAAGTCTACCATACACCATTCTCCTTTTTGGTTAACAATAAAATATAATTACATTAGTATACTCATTAAGTCCTAGATTTTGATATTCAACTCTAATACCATAATGTAACAACCCCACCAAGTTTAACTAAAATTAGATAAAAAAAATTACACTAACTCAGTTAACAAATTCTATTAAGCTAAAAATATAAACTAGTGATATTTAACTAAAACATCAATGTAGGCTAACCATAAACAAAGGTTTAGAGTTGATTTATTTAGATAATGATCACATAACAAAGTACAAATCTTATTTTTTAAATAAATTCATGTGTATTAATCATAAATATAGATTTAAAAATTTAGCTACTATTGATACAAAACATCAGAACCGACCTAGAATATAGTCAAATTTTGTAATGATTAAATATCACCAAAAGGTAGAATTTATTTTAGATTATACAATGTTTCATAATAGTTTATAGTTTATACAATGTTTCAAGAAATATTTGATTCTCAATGAACTTGATTACATCCATAAATATTTAGGAGTATAGATTTTGTTAGTTGATTGCTAAAGGGGAGGGAGAAGATCACCCAAGCACTTTTCCACACCAACCTTGGACCATAAATCCTCCACAAAATATCCCAATGTAATAACCCCACTTATTTTAATTGGAATTAGGTAAAAAAATTACACTAACTTAGTTAACAAATTCCATTAAGCTAAAAATATAAATTGGTGATCTTTGACTAAATACATCAATTTAGGCTAACCACAACCAAAGGCTTAGAGTTGATCTATTTAGATAATGATCACATAATAAATAAAAATATAATTTTTTAAATAAATCCATGTAAATTAAAATCAAATATATATTTATAAAATTATCCACTACTGATACAAAACATCAGAACTAACCCAAGATTACAGCCAATTGTTATAATGATTAAATATCACCAAAAGGTACCATTTTTTATATTATACAAGGTTTCATAATATTTTACAATTTATACAATGTTCAATTAAATATATGAGTCTCAACAAACTTGATTACATCCATTAATATTTAAGAGGATAGATTCTATCAGTTGACTATTGAAGGGGAGGGAGAGCATCACCTGTGTGCATTTCCACACCAACCTCAGACCATAAATCCCCTACACAATCTCCCAAATAGGGAATGGCCCTCCCTTAATAGATGGTCAGATGATGATAGTGAGAGAATTAAGAATTTTCAACTATAACTCATGTGTTGTAAGATAACTGATACATGAAACATACCATAAATAAAACCATTCTAAAATGATATCATACAAAACATGTAGACTAAATAAAACAAGTGAATTGACAATGTTATAACTATAAACATTACTTTGGAAAAATTTTTAATATAGTTTTCTAATCTAAAACCAATCAAATTCACACACACAACTCAATGGATTACCTCTAATCTATCTATTAGTGACACTAATGAAGTATGTGAAGTCCATCTCACCTACTTATTCAGTGTCATTAATAATTGATTATTTCATGATTTTAAGATATTTAAATCAACTAATTTCATAAATAGTTTTTCATATTAAATGCCATAGAATGTACAAGTACAATAAAATCTTATAAATACATATAGTCTATCATATGCATTATAATAGTACAAAATAACTACTAATATTTTATAACTTAAGAACAATTAGTTTTTCCATTAAAATAGATCTCTAGATAGAATATTGTAATAAGTAAAATCAAGCAACATACATCATTTAACTATTGATTTCCAATTATCAACTATGCATCATAAGCCATCCATGTAATAAAACAAGGTTTAATATGTCATAACCTAAGACACCATGTAACACATATCTATAGGTTTCCTTCTTAAGTTTAACCTTTTTAAGAATAATAAACAAATATATTCATTTATCTATTTCCATGTAATATACTTATTCATTCATCTGTATAAATATAAACATAAATATAAATTGGATTAATAATATTCCATCATTATATTATAAGAGTCGTAATTATATGTATATACATGTATAATAAATTAAATTTGACATATTAATTATAATCAAACTAATATTTTACCAAAATCATACCAAGAATTAAAATGAGTAATATGATTGCCTGTATGTTGTTCCCAAAATCAGCCATGCTCATTTTGTGGATAACCCTTACGAAACTTGTCCATTTTGTAATCTACACTCTAAGTTCATAATTTGAGATAATATTATCTTGACCTCAAGTGAAGTTGTCTAACATCCTAGGAAAGTTTACGACCTTCCCTCGCCATGATTTCTCATAAATCATGAAACATGTTGTAGTCTTTCACTGATCAAAATGTCAATTTTGATCATTTTGAGGGTGTTAGTGAATTCTGATTTTGCTCATGTAAGGTTGGCCTTTAGTGCTGCTATTACATGTTTTTTGTTTTTTAACATGATTGGGTGGCACTTTTTACCACCATTACATGTTCCCATCATCATCAAGTGTTAGGGAAGCAAATTTCATCACTTGAGAAAAGATCTTCAAAATCTTAAACTTTGAGTGGCATTTATGACCACACGCACCAAATTTTAAAGGCTTGTTTGGAGCTTTTAAATTAATTTCTTTTATCAAATTTTCCTTGGCCCCTTTTTGTAATTGCTCAACCATGGTAATGGAGGAAGATTTTGAATTTGTCACTACCAAGCTTAGGGTTTTAAACTTGCCAGGTAAGTTGTTTTTGACTTCTAGGGTTTCATTTTTTTTAGTGTTATCTATTATAGATTGATTTTTTCTTTTCTTTTTGCTTTGTTTTGTGCCACCTTTGCTTTATCTTCATTTTTGCCTTAATGAGACTAGCTAATGAAATTTGCTAACCTCCTTTCGTGCCCTATGTTTTCATTGAGTGTCATCAGCATTTTGATCTGACTAGGTTTTCCCCCCAACTCATGTTAGTTAAAAATCATCTTCTAAAAACCATCATGATGATGGCTAAATAATCTGCTTTTGCATGTCCCTATGGTGATATAGTCAAAAGAAGAATAAATAAAAAATTCCACCACTTAAATATTTTAAGGTGTTCCTAAGAAGAAATGTATGGGCAGTGAAACCCACCACCCTTACATGAAAAATCTCTAGCTCCTACCATATGCATTATCAACAAAAATTGCCACTCAAATATTGCTCTCATTACTTGTAGTAGCAGTAAATTTTGTTGCTTGAACATCAACAGCAAAATCATACCAATATGAAATGTCAATGAATTTCACCACCAAGGCATAAACACTTGAATTTTCCCTTACATGCAATAGCAATAAAGTTTTTCACTGATGCAAATGGTCAATATCATTGGCATGCAAGGGCAGCAAATTTTTCCACCCATGCAAACATTCTCTTAAATTTTCCTAACTTTGGGATTTTTTTTTCTAAGCCCACTTTCCCCTAATTTTTTGGCTTGCTCGCACTTTAGTACTTTCAAGAGCATCTCCATAATTGTGATCATCAACATGTAGTTTTCTTAGATTGCTAGTATTTTCCCTAATTACATGATCATGACTTTTTGTTGCAGTTTCTTCTATGGATCTTCTTTCTTCATCGACATCCTTTTGATAATAGCTCATTTAGATGACTAAGTTGTCTCCAAAGAAGTCAAAAGTGATGAAGTACAAACATCAAGGTGTTTTTCCAATCACCTTAGTTACTTCTAATGTCGATGACATTAGAGATATATAAATTGGCCATGTGGACATGGCTGAGTTTGTAGAGAGAACCAAGTCAAGCAATCCCAGCTCTAAAATGAAGAAGATAATTGATAGTAACACTCATTTGGTATCTTCTTTCCCAGTGGTAGCCCACAACATAGAATTTGTCCTTCAGTGTGCTCAATTTTACAACAAAGATACTAGGGTTGTGATGGATGTTAGTGGTAATGCGATAATCATACTAGATCCTAAATTCATTAATAAGGTGTTTATGTGCCCTCCTACTACAGAAGTGATAAAGCTTGATTTTGTTGAAGCACAAAAAGAGTATGATAAAAATATTGAAAAAGCAAAGAAGGTAATCAATAATAAATGGCTCAAGATGTCAAGGTCAAATTTGTCAAGATGGCCATGGAGTTTTCCTAGAAGTGACTTTATAGAAGAAGTTGGTGATCTGATAACTCTTCTCACTAGGATAAGAGGTTTTCCCTCTTCCTCATAGTTTCATGAATGGATGTATCCTTTCATCAAGGTAATACTCTAAGGCAAACAAACCATATTCTGGGGAGAACAAATTAGTAATGCCTTGCATGAACAATTGATGAAGGTATCCACTACCTTCAAGTTATACATGAATTCTTATCTGGTGTATATTGTAGCTTCAATGAGAATCTTTCTAGGTCTAACATTAGAAGGAGATAGGAGAGTAATCCCTATGTATCAATATTATTCTCAAATAACATTGAAGGGTTTTATTCATCATTTTAGGAGAGTAAATGATGCTTTCTTTACGGTATTCTTATGTCTTTTTTATCCTCGACTAGAAAAAAGAAGAGTGTCAAAAGAGGCTTGGACAGTGGTAAATGATTTTGGATGCATGTTCTTACAGTTTCCTTCTTTCTCATACCCAAGGGTTGGATTTTTCCAAGGTCATCCTTATATGCTTCCAAGATTCTCCTCAGATAAATTGGTCTTAATGGATTTATGCAGATAAATGATCATCGTGCATAATAAACAAATGGAGCTCAAGAAGCCTAGTTTCAAATTCCCAATTGAAATTGGCAGGTATTCAGTATTAACTACTACAGGGGCTAGAGTCATGGAAATTGAGATGTAAATTGTAACCATGAAGCAATTCAAGAGAAGACCAAATTTTGAATACAGGGGTGTGAAATACATAATTAAGAGAAAAACCCAATTCTATGAACCTATTGTAGAAGATGTTTGGGTAGATTTGAGAATAGAAGAAGATGTCAAGAAAATGGACTACAATAGGTTATCTCTTGAGTAGATTGAATATTTAGGACTTGCTGATATTCCTGAGAATCTAGTGGATGATGGAGAGTTGATTAACGATAGCTATAATACTGAATAGGTTGTTAATGCTCCTCTCCCTCTAATTCAATGGTCCCAAAAAGAGCTGACCTCTTTGAGAAAAAGATTTAAACCTATATTGGTAAACACAAATAATTGGCTAGCAAACAAGGGAATAGCTTTAAAATAATTCCTCACAGGGTCAGAGACTAAGTTTCAAGAGCAAACAAGAAAAAAGGTAGAGAATAGGATGAAGAAAAAAAGTGATGTTCCTTCTTCTTCCAAGCCACATAAGCTTAAGATCATATTTGTGACAAAGAATTTGAAAGCTGTGGAAAAAGAATCTGAAATAGAAGATACAGAAGTTGAGAAATAGAGCACTAAAGAACCAAAAATGGAAGAGATGGAGATTGAAGATAGGCCTACATATCAACAAGAGGAGGAAACTTTGTCCCCACAAGAGAATGTACAACAAGAAATGGGAGTCTCTTCTCCCCTACTTGTGACATCAGTTACAGCTCCTTTGTCTATTTCTCCTATTAATTTTCCCTCTTTTGAATCTCCCTCTCCTTCCAAAATAATTTTTTACAACCCTCAAAACATTTTTGAAGATGTTCTCTATTCTTCAGGTTCTATTCCTAGTTTTTCCTCCTCATCTTTTGATATTGGAAATGCTTCTATTCATGATCACTTGGTAATGAATATTTAACAAGTATCTAAATTAAATATAATAGGTGTAATTTTTACTAACACTCCACCTATTGTTTCTATTATCAGTGCAAGTGTAATTCTTGTAATGCCAACAATGAGAATAGACCCTAATGTGAGTACTTCTATGCTTCCACCATGGTTATTAGCTTATACACCAAAAAGGAAGAAACAAGCCATCTCCCTAGATGACTTCGATTTTAATAAGTTTGTCCGAGTAAAAGCCAAGACCCTGAAGAAGCCAAAGATTCTTTCAAAAATACTTGGGGATAAGGGACAAAAATTTCTAGAGATTGCAAGACCTCCACAAGATACAACCATGGAGAATTTTGATATAAATGACTAATCTATCTCTAGACTTGATTTAGGTAAGATAATTCATGAAAGTGCCAAGAATGATATGCAGTCAACCATGGAGATCCTGGTTTAGAAATTTGATAGGGAGAAAGAAATGAAGGATCACTACAAATAAATGGCAAAATAGTTGACTTCAGTGGTAAGGAAAATCACTTTGAGTTCAAAATCAGTAACTCCTGAGGCTATTTTTATAGAAGACCCCATTATTCAAAAAGTATAAAAGACTTATCTCAAAGGAAAAGTACTTGAAGAGTACTTGGACAAGATTCATGCACAAGGAATTTCCCTACTTACAGAGCTATCTGAGAAGATAGATAAAATGAGGAAAATAAGAGCAAAACTTGATGATCTCATTGATGTTGTTTCTCAAGATATTGAAAGCATAGAAAATAATCATGATAAATGGGTGGAGATGAAAAAACTAAAGATAAGCACTCTAATATCAATTGGCATCATTCCTGATAAGGATTCTTATAATAAAACTAAAGAGGCATTGACATATAGGAGCTGTGTGCTTAAATATTTGATCACTAACCTTGAATCTATAAGGGAACTCAATGAACAAAGTGATGTCAGTATTTTGCATAAATTGGAGGAGCTACCTTGCAAGCTTACATCACAGGATAATCAATTTCTCTCTATAGAAGAAATGATTCAAGAATTTGAAGATATGTTCCAGAAATAATTTGAAGATAAAACATTTTATATATCCTTTATGGACAATATCCTAGACAATCAATTGACTCTGGATAATTTGAAAACTAAGTTAACTAGTCATGCAAAATCAATCACCACAGGAAGAGATACCATAGTTAGAGCCACGATGATTTTTAGGAACACTGTTAGTCCAGACATTATCAAGATGAAAGTAGCTTTCACTATGTATGATGGACACATGAAAAAGGATGGTGATACGAATTGAAGTAATATCTTTTTCCCTTAGTTTATTTTCCATTTTTTAGATGTACTTTTGAAATAACTTTGGACATTTTTACATGTATTTTTTTATATGTAATTATATGTAAAAAATAGGAAGTCTCAAGTCAATAAGGACTCCTATTTTTGAATAGGTCAAAGTAGTTAGGTTTTTCCTTAATTTTCTCAAGGCCTCTCCCTATAAATAAAGAGGGCCTATTTTTTAAAAAGGATGATCTTTTTAGTTATTGAAATGAAACTCTGCCAAAATTGAAAGGCATTTTGAGACTTTCAGCTCAAATTGTAAATCAAATTTTATCAAGTGAATGAGAAAACAAGTGATCTCTCAAAATTTGTGTTGAAATAACTTGTGTTGTATTGGAAATTGTTCTTATGTCCTTTTCCTAATACAATCTTATCTGTTTGATTAAATAAGTAGTGTGGGTTAAGATAATCTGGGAGATGTTCGAAAGTTGATTGTGGAGACTTTGCACTATGAAAATTATCTTTAATTTGTGTTTTAGTGTTTTAAAGTAAAGGATACTGGAAAGGCTTTGAACTACTATTATCTTTTGTGATCATATGTTTTGTTTTATTTTTCGGTGAAGACTTTGGGTTGCACCTCATTCTACTATGTTCTTAGTTACAAATCAGCAAAAGAAGCAGTGATAGACTTTGAGCTCTCATGTTTTCTTGGTTTTTTAGTTAATATTAAGAAAGTGTTCTTTTATTTTATAAACATCATTTCTAAAAAAATAGAAATGAATGAAGTGGTCTCACCCCTGAATTAATATTTAGTTTGTGATAGTTTATAGGGAACCTCCCCTTGCTGAGAGGAGAGATTTATCTCATTACACTGTGGCTAATATAACCATTTTGCCTTCAGTTAGTTGATGACAAAATATTCACCCAACACTGTAATATACTCAAACATATAACAATCACTATTTAAAAACTAAATAGTTTGAAAATAAAAGTAAATTCATATACTCTTAGATGAAATCATGTTTATGAGTATAAACATATATGAGTATATACATACCTACAAGTTATATTAAACTTGTTTCTAGACCTATGATGTATAAATATACCCATTTATATCTATATAACTTATATAAACATCCTATATACAATTTACACCAAAAATAATTAACATAGCTATAGTAAATTTATATATCCATTTGAATGCAATCATACTACAAATAAATTAATTACAAACTAATCATCATTTTTTTAAGAAAGTTTTTATTAGGAATTTTACCTAATTTATATAGGTGTTTTAGCTATAGTTTAGGTATTTTACCTAATCATCATCTTTTGTAATCTCCAAAGGTTAATAAAAATCCAAATTAAACACTATGGTCTCCATCTTCCCATGTTTTGAAATAGGACTAGATTAACCATTTTGAAATATCAAGTAACCTATAAAATTTAAGATCAATCTATGAGTTCCATAATTAACCCAATTCCTATAATATATGTTTACAAAAATATTTTAAATGTAAAAACCTCTCGACAAATAATTGATCCAAAACAATAAACATTTTCATAACATTTCTTGTAAGTGGTCGACCTACTTCATAACATAAAAATCCAACTTCATACATATCCATATTTCAAGATCAATTAGTTTACTTGTTTAAAAGATAATGTGGCCTAATTTATAACACAAAATAACACTGTATAAATTCAATATAAGCCTATATATTTATTATAAAAAATTTACCTAATTACTAAAATATATGGACAGAATTTTGACCCCCAAATTAACACTAATTGGTTCATATTAAGCTTAGGAGGTAAATCAATAATTTCAATCATGCCTAGGTTTATCTAAAGCAAGAAAATATTCGACCCTACTACTCCTTATTGAACTAGTTCAAATTATAAAACACACACCTATTAAAACCCTTAAAACTCACACTAATAAAATTCATTATTATGGATTCAAGATAATACTATATCCATGCTTCTTCTACTAACACATAATTTTTCCACTCAACCCCATTAAATTATTTTGGGTATTGAAAACAAAATTCACATAGTTGTATAACATGAGGATTAGGATTTATATTTTTGGCCCTGTGGATGGGTCAAGCCCATCCCTAGGGTTGAATATTTAACCCTTTTTTTTTAAATTTTCATTCAAATGTAAATGAAAACCCCATTAAAATAAATTACCAGTTGAGCTTAATAAAATAAAGCACATAGTGCTACGAATTCAATAATAACCCCTACTTGGTAATGATGTCTATGCTAATGCTTTTACTTGTGACAAATCTTCTTGCCCCCATCCAATGCATATGTCATCATCCCCCCAAAATCACCCCCCCCCATCTCTTATTTTATCTTAATATATGCTTATTGCAAGCAAATGTCCATCATACCACCACAAAAATTGGTGCCTAAATAAAACTCACAAAACAAGTCCATCATTCCAAAAATAAATTTATAGGATTCTTGGCATGGATGTCAATCTATTTTCCACTATCCTTAACTCAAACTTAGAAACCCTAATTAATACTAATCACTAATGAACCAATGATCACATTGACTTTGAATTACCCAGTATCATGCAAAATTCATAGTTCATAGGTATTTTTACCTTTTAAAAAAACAATCATGCATAATCAAAATTTAATCCAAGATTTTAAATTTTCACAAATTTATGACCTTTCTAATATAACTAACCAAAATCCAAGTTTAATCACTATAATACAATTAATTAAGTACAAATTATAGTCATCAATTTTCAAATCATTCAAGTCCTTTTTACATAACAAAGCATTTTCTATAAACTAACATGTCCTACAATCTTATTTGTAATCCATCTATTAAAAAATGTGTTTTATAAATAAGGCATTAGTTAACCTATAATGCATGTTATAATGATGATCAAAATCTTTATAAAAAATAGTTGCAAATAAGACAACTATATAAAAATCTTGACCTCATAATCACAACCATAAAACAAGGTTAGAGTAATGTATAAAAATGAAAATCAAACATGACCAATATGCAGAATATATGTTGAAAACTAAATAAATACTACATTTCCATATCAAAACAGCTAACAACTATCAAATAACATCTACCCTATGTGGTATGTACAGGGTTCTCATTTCAATTCTTTCATCTACCACATACCTCCATCTACTCCATCCTCTCTAGTAATAATCTCCCTCCATCATCATTTTAGGGGTGAACTCTATCATGCATCCACCTCAAAACAATAAAGTTAATTAGTTTTTATCATGATAAAATCCATAACATAATACAGTATTTATCTGAACAAGCATGATAATAATGTATAATAACACATAAGTACATCTACTTACCAAATTAATGATCATGAAAGTATACATTATATAATTTTCAATGATCAGTCTATAATAATCCAACTTAATAAATAGTAAATTAACCAATCCTTAACCAATAGAATCCATAAATCAATAGGTTAACTAGACTAGATAAGGCTTCATGATGTAACATTTTTGGTAATGGTTATTTCTCTTGGTGTGCATTTATGTGAACCTCAATGATTAGTGATTTATTTATTTTTTATTATATGAATGAGTCTTTGTGCTTAACTCACCCATTTTATACATTTGTATATTCTCAATTGGAAGTGGTACCATTTAGAATGTATCATTTTAAAAAAATTAAGGGTTTATCATCGACACGGATTGTTAATAAAGTTCCATCATGTCTAAATTTAACACATCGATGTAATGTATATGGGATGGCTTCCATGGTATGTATCCACAGTCTAATCAAAATTAATCTATACTATAATGACTGAGACATTACTTATAATGTAGTTAGATCCATTTTTGGCCCCAATATCACATATATTGTGATTTATCCAACTAGAGGGCTACATGAATTATCAAATTCTTTGATATGCATATCTAATTTTTGAAGAATATTTGTGTTAATACCCATGGTGGTTAATATATTTTTTATACAAATGTTTAGTCTTGAACCCTTGTCATCTAACACCATTTTGATTATGTTGTAATGCATACTCACTTGTAGGAACAAAATTAAATCTTGGTGAATAATAGCTTTTGATGGTAAATATTCTGGATCAAAGGTAACAATATTTGTAATTTTTTGAGATTTTATTAATATCTAAAAATATGTTGGCTCAATATCACTTGTGTCATGACCCTATTTTGATGCACTTAGTTTACTTGTTATTATTGGTTTTGGTTATAAACTATTTGGGACATGATTGTTTAATTTTACTATTGTGAAATAGTTATGTGATATATGATATTATGAGATAGATGTTGTTATGTACTTTAATTGTAGCATTGGATATTTCATGCTTAATGAGTTATTGATTCATTATTATGTTCAATTATATGATTATTATGTAATATTATTATTGCATTTATTACTACTATATAGTATGGATGACTTTGATGTTCAATTGTGACCATAATTACATGATATGAGCTAGGTTTGATGTGACTATGAGTAGTCGGATGATGATGAGAAACTGAACAAAAATAAATAATGAACTTAAATTTTGCAAAAATTGAGCTTTGATTGTTTATATATGTTTTGAGTCATATTTATATGTTTGAATTAAATTTTTAAGTGTTTGCCCTTATTTGCATTTGATTAAATTATTGAAATAAGTCTTGAGTCAGTTTTGACTCCATATATTCCACATAGGATATATATAATAAACAAATTATAATTTATAAAAGATGAAATTATTGGCCATATTATTAAAACCAAGTGATTTATCTACATCTCATCAACATACTCTATTGGTACAAGTTTATACCTTCACTTTATATTACTATATACTCAAAATTATTAAATAGTCAAATAAAATTCCTATATCTACATTTTCAAATGAAACTTTATTTAATCAAATAACATTTTAGACTTCAAGTTTTATATGATACATTAATACTTAAAGAGAATCTCCATTTCATAGTTCAATCAAATGAAATTAATAACCCTAACATTCCATTACTCATATATTTTGTGGGTAAATGTAGTATCATGTTCCATGCCTTCCAAATCTCAGTATACAATTTACGTTATCAAGGTGGAACCTAAAAGTATTGATAAAGGAGAAATAAGTCACAAGTAATCATGAAAACAAGTAAAACTATCAACTATCACACTTTATATATAAATCCCCTCACCTTAATATATGACTCATGAAGAAATACACTTAGTATCATCTCTCAATAACATAAGTGACTCTCAAACACCCAAACCCATACTTATCCTAAAGCTACCAGATATTTTAAAATAGATTTTATCTTAAATAAAAATAAATCCTATAGGTTTTTAAAGGAATAATTCAATTGATAAAATCCATAAATCAAACATACCCTTAGGCCTATATAATTCCCATAACATATTAAAATTCCAAGCCTATTTATATTATATAGTTGAGTGAAAACATCTAACTGGTCTAGGATCCAATAATCATACCTCAAGAGTATTTTGTTAAGATTTCAAACCTATTTCTAGTCAATTTATTCACAAAAATAAAATTTAGAAAATTTTGGAAATTTAACCACTATATAAGCCAATCAAATGCTATCACATATTGGATTGCTTACATTATGAAGGTAAGTCTATGTGTATATATCTCAAATGTTACATGTATATATATGTTTGTGTGTGTGTGCATATATATATATATATATATATATATATATATATTTAAGAAATACAATATTTTCATGAACCCAAACTCTGTTAAGCATTATTAGTTGTAGGTTACCCAAGAAAATCCTACATTCTAATCCATAAAGTACCATACATAACAAAATAATATTTTATTCCTAATTATTTAATAAACCCATAATAACTTGTATGGTATAAATCCATCCCCATTGGCATGTGGATGTAACTACATTTTATCCTAGGTCAAAAGGGATGAAACCCTATTTTTTCCCATCAGGTAAAAAGTTTAACTACATTCCAATTCAAATGGTTCCATCTTATTTCAAGACATAAATAGGTATATTTAAACTAGTATTGTGATGGAACCTATTTTTAAATCAATTCATGAAAAACACTAAGTAATTTTAGCTCGGCCTACCTAGCTATTACTTTGTCTTTCTATTTAAATTTGATTGTAATTACCCTCCTTTACTACCTGAAATATTTGTTCTTAAATATTACCTCTTCTATCTATCTTATTGATTCATTATGATCCTTCCATATTCATCTTACCCTACTTATCATATTTTTCCTTCTCTGAAAGCTCAACATGGTTAACTATGCATAATATTTCATAAATGAACAAATCCACTCCTCCATTCCACTCATAGTTATATATCCACTACATGAGAGCTCAAGGGCCAGACTCATCATGCATATAGAAAGATAAAATATAAACATTATCATAAAACCCTAATATGAATCCCAATTATCTATATCAAACACATTATTCATGAAAATCCTTGAAACTTCTAATAATAGTTCTAATTGAACCTAGTGTTATTCAAATGCAAACTTTTAAAGTCAAATAATAAAAATTACTAATGGGGGGTTACCCCTATAATATTTTACAACTAAACCCCCAACGGGTGAGTTTATAATAAAAAATTTCAAAGAAATAACTAAGAATTTTAAGACCATGTAAATCATTATAACATGTACATTCTTATATGCAATAAAAAGTCTTACTAATTATAATATTATATCTAAATTAAGACTTTCAGTGTAATCACAACCCTATAGGATTTATTCATCCATAAGTAAATTAAAATGTCTATGTAACAGTTTTACAACATTGCAACTATCTAAAAATTAGCATACATAACAATATCATCCAAATGAATGTAAATAAACATCATTGTTATGAAAAGAAAACATCAATGAATTCATTTAAATTGATAAATCAAACATAAATTTATAAATAATCGTAATCACTCATTCAATCATATTGTGGTGTGTGTAGGTTCATTTCATTTTCTCTTTACCCCCAATGTAATAATTTATTCCCCCCTCTCTAATGCTATTCTCCCTCCACATTGTCAATGAGGGTAAAAAATATCTTGCATCTGAATCACCAAAAAAACTTGTAGTTAGTACATGTCATGATAAAAATTATCATGAAATCATAAAATCTATTGAATGTGATTAATTAATAAAAATCATGATCATAAGCATAAAGTAATATCTCATCAAAGTAAAATATTTTTGGTATCAAAACAACATAACTAATCTAGCTCATATATAACATTACATATATCAATAACAATACATAATCCACCAAATAATGTCTAAAATAACCTTAGGGAAAAAATATATGTAACATCCTTCCCCCTAAAACTGGTCATTGTCTTGATGACACTTATTTCTAATAACAGTTCTAAAATTTAACTAAGTTCAGTAGAATAAAAAAATAATGTCTCAATAGAAAATAAATGATGTTCATCAAAAAAATTTAAGTAAATAGATGAGAAAAAATTCTTAAAAATTACTCATAATCCTCCCATATAGCACTATTCTTAGAATATTACTCCCACTAGACCTTGCACTGTGATACATATATATTACACAAGCTAAGCTTACGAGTATCAATTATTATGATTGGTTTTGTTGTGATCACCCCTAGATTCCAAACATGTAATTCATTCTAGTCTAAAACATGTGTAAGATAAATAATATACTTTTTAAGATATGAAACATGAAAAACATTATAAATTTGTGCTAGAATTGGTAGCAATACTAGCCTATAATCTATAAGATTGATTACTTCTAAGACCTCAAAAGGTCCCACATATCTAGGTGATAACTTTGATGATTTACCAAAATTAATTAAACTCTTTTGTGGTTTTAGTCAAAAAAAAAATTATCCAAAATTTAAAATTTACTTACTATTCTTTTCAAATCAACATAGCTTTTCTACCTATCATTGGCTTCAGTAAGGAGTCTAAAAACCACTTTATGTTCCATATTTTCCTAACTGATGGGTGTTCTACATTTTCTTCCATATAATGACTCAAAAGGAGCCATTTTTATAGATAATTGGTAGGGGGGTTTTTAATAAAACTCAACTAATGGAAGATACTCTTCCCATTTTTATTGTTGGTCCATGTAATGCATTCTCAACAGATCTTTCAAGATCTAATTTATTCTATTTATTTACCCATATGTTTCTAAATAGTAAGTTATACTAAAATTTAGCTAAGCTCCCATTGTATAATTTAAATTTTTCCAAAATTTGGAAGTCATTTTGGAGTCCTTATCTAAGATAACTTTTTTAGAAAAGCCATGCAATCTGTAAATTTCTTTCACAAACCTTTTTTTAAACATAGGCACATCATCAATTATATTACTAGGAATAAAATGAGCTACCTTAGTTTATCTACCACAACCATGATCATATCATGTCAGTTTCTAGACATAGGCAAACCTTGAATAAAATCCATATTAATCACTTACCATTTCCATTTGGGTACCAAAATTGGGTATAAAAAACCATCTATATGTATGTGTTCACCCTTGACTTGCTAACACTCCAATCATCTAGAAACATTTATATCTACAATTCACCAAGTTATATATCTACATCTTATCAATATAATCTATTAGTACAGGTTTATACCTTTAGTTTCTATTACTATATACTCATAATTATTAAATAATCAAATAAAATCCTCATATCTCCATTTTCAAATGAAATTATATTTAATCAAATAACATTTTAGAATTCAAGTTTTATATGATACATTAATACTTCAAGAGAATATTCATTTCATAATTTAATCTAATGAAATTCATAACCTTATCATTCCATTACTCATATATTCAATGGATAAATGTAGTATTGTGTTCCATGCTTGCCAAATCTCAATATATAATCTACCTTATCAAGGTGGAACCTATAGGTCTTGCCAAGGGAGAAATAAGTATCATGGAAGTAATCAAATTTATCAATTATCATACTTTATATATAAATCCCCTTACCTCACTCTATGATTCGTAAAGAAATAGACTTGATCTCAACTTTTAATAACATAAGCAAATCCCAAACACCCAACCCCATACTTATCCTAAAGTTACTAGATATTTTAAAATAGTTTATATCTTAAATAAAAAAATCCTATAGGTTTGTAAAAGGAATAATTTAGTAGTTAAAAATCTTAAAGCAATCATACCCTCAAGCTTTTATAATTCCCATAGCTTCTTAAAAGTCCAAGCCTCTTTACACTATACAACTGAGTGAAAATATCAAACTAGTATAGGATCCAAGAGTCACACCCCAAGAGTATTTTGTTAATATTTCAACCTTTTTTTAGTCAATTTGTTCACAATAATAAAACCAAAAAAAAAAAAAGTCAATTTAACCACTATATAATTCAATTGACTGCTATCACAGGTTGGATTTCTTCCATTACAAAGGTATGTATATGTGTATATATGTATATATATCTTATATGTTACATGAAAATATATATATATATATATATATATATATATACAAGATTTGAATGAACCTATATTCTATTAAGAACTACTATCTATAGGTCACCCAAGAGAATATTACATTCTATTTCACCATCCATAACCAAATAGCCTTTTATTCCTAATGATTTAATAAAACCCCAATAACTTGTATGGTATAAATCCATCCCCATTATCTTATGCATGGAACTATGTTTTATCCTAGGTCAATACAGATGAAACCCTACTTATTTTCCATCAGGAAAAAAGGCTATCTATACTCCAAATCAAATGGTTCCATCTTATTTTAAGTAATAACCATGTATATTTAAACTATTATTACCATGAAACCTATATTTAAATCAAGGCATGAAAAACAATGGGTGATTTTAACTCATCCTACCTAGATATTACTTTGTTGAATTCAAATGTAAGTACCCTCCTTTATTTTCTTAAATATTTGTTCTTAAATCTTAGCTCTTTTATTCATATTCTTCTTTCATGATGTTCCTTCCATATCCATATTACCCTACTTATCATCTTTTTCCTTCTTTGCATGCTCAAAATGGTTTCAAACTGACTCCTCTTCTCTTGGCCTCTCAACCTCATGTGTAATTTTTCATAAATGAATAAATTCACTCCTCTATTCCACTCATAGTTATGTATCCACTACATAGGATCTTAGCATCCAAACTCATCATGCATACAATAAGATCAACCATAACCATTATCACAAAACACTAATATGAATCCCTTTTATCTTTATCAAACACATTATTCATAAAAATCCTTTAATTTTCCAATAATAGTTTTATTTGTACCCAATATTATTTTAATGCAAATTTTTAAATTAAAACAATAACAATTACATATGGGAGGACTTACCCCTAAAATATTTTACAACTATACCTACAATGGGTAACTTTCTAATAAAACTTCACAAAGAAATAATTAAGCATTTAAATACCATGTAACTCAATATAACCTATACTTTATTATATACAATAAAAAGTCTTACTAATTATAATCATAGATATAAATGATAGTTTTAAGTGAAATCACAACCCTACAAGATTTGTTCATCCATAAGTAATTTAAAATGTCTAAGTAATAGTTTTATAGCAGTGTAACTATATAAAAACCAACATACAAAAAAATATCATCCAAATGAATGTAAGCAAACATCACTATAGATAGTTATAAAAAGAAACCATTACCAAATTCATTTAACCTACTAAATAAATCATAAAGTTATCAATAAGATAAAGTACTCATTCAATCCTACTATGGTGCCTGTGGGTTCCCTACATTTTCTCTTTACCCTAAATGTAATCATCTACTTCCCCATTTGATGGTACTCTCCCTCCACACTATCGATGAGGGTGTAAAATATCCTACATCCAACTCACCAAAAAACCGTACATTTAGTCCATGTCATGATAAAAATAATCATGAAATTAAAATAGTTTTTGAATGTGACTAAACAATAAAAATCATGATCATAAGCATAATGTAACAACTCATAAAAGTAAAATATTTCTTCTATCAAAACAACATAATTAATCTATCTCTAAATAACATTAAATCTATAAGTAACAGTACATAATCCATTGGATAATGTCTCAAATAACCATAGTGAAAAACTAGATGTAACAATTCTTGACAACTTTCACTAGAGCATAAGCATGCTTATCTAGGGTAGAACACTTCAATTTTACATCTTTAGTTTGGTGCTCATAAAGGATATTAGGTGTTATTATTCATCAACCTTTTGTGTGAGTATGGATACTATAGTATGCTTAGAGGCAAAATAATAGAAGAGTAACTCATTTGTGTATGTAATTTAGTTAGTATTGGTACCTAAATGATGTAATTCTTAATGGTTTGGAAGGCTATTTTGGCTTGGGAATTGCATTCCACTTTTTATTAATGTTTCAACATAGCATTAAAATGTTTAAAAATATTAACAAACCCAGATATAAATTTACATAAGAATTTAATTTTACCAAATAAATATTTCAACTCTTTTTTATATTAGGAATAGGTATCTTAGAAATCACACTAGCTCATTCTGGATCAATGAAGATGCCTTCCTTTGTGATGATGTGACTGTTATCACTCAAAAATGCACTCGTGCTAAGAACATGTACTTTCTATTACTTCCATTGATACAATGGAAAATCTCCAAGATTTTGGACCTTATAATTTTATATGATCTCTAGATGAAGATATTATTCCATTTCATACACTTTCCTACTTCTATATAAACTATCTACTTATGTGTTTTCTTAAATAGGAAAAGGGTATAAAGAGTTATGATAAAACTAAAAATAGAAATGAAAATTTAAAATTGGGGTGATAAAACAATATTAAAGTAAATTATGTTATAATTGACATACTTTTAAAGCTAAATAACTTTTAAACATTCACTTCATCTTCATACAATGACACTTGTATAAGTATTTCACACACATGTCTTAATAGAAACTTACACTAGCTTGAGAAGAATGAACAAGGGTTGAATTCACTTATAGATTAAGTAGAAATAATAATTAGACACTTTATATGACCTAAAATAATGTTCATTTTATTCATAAAGGTTATATATTTAGACATAAACATAGAAAAAATAATCATTCACTAAGTTCTATCAATGAATTAAGAACACACTTCATGAACAACTTGAATATGGGAGAAAAAATCAGCTTTGTATTATTTCAAAGGTGAGGTGGTATAAAATTTTTGTAGAGTTTCAATAATCCTAAATTATAATCTCCTCATAATCATTCAAAAATTAATGTACATATAGAAAATAAGAAGAGAGATAAAATAAGGAGCTCCAGATGAGTCCACATACAAGTCAAGTTCACTCTCAATTCAACTGAACCTTCAATTCTAAATTCAACCCAACTCAAATCCAACTCACTTAAAAAATTATACATAGTAAATCTATAGATTTTAACATTATTTTTAGGGAGTATGGTTTGGTAGTTAGAGAGATAAGCTTGTTCACATTGTTGAAAAGTCAAAGGGCTCCTCATGCAAGCTTGAGTCTTAAGTTAACTTGATTTGATCATACAAACATATATATCTTATTTAATTAAATCTTATTGTTATTTATTTAAATTTTTTTGGTCTTTCATGCATCTTAAATTTAGACTTTATTTACCTTCACTTGTATCTTGAGTTGCCTGGACTTATCTCAACTTCACACCTAGAGTTTAACTTGAGTTATCTTACATGCATGTTTAGCCTCATGTCTTTTATAAAAATACCCAAAAGGGTGGCATAGTAGGAATGTAATGCATATTTATCTTTTAAAATAATATATTTCATAAAAATAGGTATCCAAATTTGATCAAGACCTTAACTCCAATTATCCACCTTTACATGGTTTGAAACTCCACTTTTGTAGGGCTAATTGAAGGCTCTTGTTGTTGACATAAACTTGCTAAATTTAGCCAAAAATAGGCCACCATATTTATAAATATGGTTAAATACGTATTTTTAATTATCTATTAAATATTATTTATAAGTTTTCACTTAATGATGACCATAGCAGCTCTTCAAACTAGTTCTTCTTCAATATACTTATCTTATACAACTTTGGCAAGCTTCTTGAATGCACTATAAGAACTATAAACTTGATAGATTTTAATAATTATAACATATAAGAATAAAAAATATGATTTTAACATAATCACCATGGTTTCATAGACATTCAAACAAATTTTCATCTCCAAACTCCATGTACAACTCTAAAAAATGTTATTTTATGCTCTTTTGTGTTCTCTTATTCTTAAGAAACCCTAATTTAGAATGGGGGTTTAAAATGATTAAAACCTAAAAAATAACTCCTCATATTAATTTTGTATATTTATCAATGGTTTATACCTAGAAATTTTTTTAAATATCCAAAAATCTTCACCAAACTCCCTAAGAAAAATTCATAAAAAGTGTCTATTTGTTGCCTTGGGGATGACTTAGAGATGTTTTTCAATGATTTGAGCCTAATTTGAATTTTTTTTCATTACATTATAATTTATTTATAAATTTAAATTACTTATATATACTCTCAAATCAATTTTTTCCATTGGAAGACCTAAAACACCCATTTCTAACTCCATTTGTGAGCAAAAAGGTGAAGAAACCTTCATGATCATACTTGTATATTATAATTTTATCTCTCCTATAGTATATTAAGAAATTTAAAACACTTTAAAATATTAAATTAAATCAAAAAATATATAAATGTAAAAATTAAAGTGTTTTTATTTAATAAAACTCAAAATATGCTCTTTTTGGTGTTTCCTAGTTTGCACAATTTCATTTTTGAATGCCTATAGGTTTATGTTCTACCATTTTATTGATTTTTATGAGGGATAAATACCTAATTATTTTTTAATTTTTACATTTATGAACACCTATTATCATTACAACCATTTTATGTGCTCAAAAAATCACTTGAACCCTTCAAAAATTGCCTTTTATGACTATCTCTCTTGCTTACTTAAAACCCTGATGCTTGTACCTCTGCCTTTATTCATTATTTGAAATAAAATTTTGATTTATTAAGGTTTATAAATTTATTATATTCAAAATAAAATCTCACACCAGATTTATTTTTCAACTAATAACTCAAAAATGTAAAGATATTGCTTAAAACTGAGCCATTAGGATTTAAGAAGGGTTTTAGAACACTTGTTCTTCTTAATGATTATTCATAAATTTAATCCACTATAACATAAAAAAATTCATGTAATATTGAGTGAATATTTTACCCAAAATCCTCCTAATACCATTCTAACCAACTCTTTTTCACCTTCATGTACCGAGCATTCAAAAATTGCCTTCACTAGCTTGCAACTAGCCAGTTAGAGGAATAAATGAAACCTCTGTCAATATTTTAACATGTAAGTTTTAATTGAGAATTTTTTTGGACTAATTAAGGTTTTATTATGTTTTTAATACTTTTTTAAACCTTTATTTCATGAATTGAGTCTTCTTGAAGACCTGCACATATGCAACTTTGACCAATGGTGGCAAAATTATCAACAATTTTGGTGACTTTGTTGGGATATTTACTTGCTAAACAATCAAGACCTGTGTGTGTGTGTGTGTGTGTGTGTGTGTGTGTGTGTGTGTGTATTGGGTTATGGATTCATGAAAATATCACAAAATTTTAAACTTAAAATTTTCTCAATAAACTACAACACTTGTGCATAAGCACTAATTGAATTGAAAACTAGAATAACTACCAACTAAAAAAATATGCAAGATAATACTTAGAGGAATGTAAAAACTAAAAATATTAATAGAACATGTGAATAAAATCACTTAGATTAAAATTAAATATAAAACTACTAATATAATAATAATCATGATCCACCTAGATGAAAACAAAAACTTCTCAGGTCTTTTCCATGTGGTTGATGAGGATCACTAATGAGTTATTGTGTGAGTGTCATTCTGGTTGGATCATCTCTTTTCCTTCTTGTCGACCTCTTTGGCTTGTCTCCAAGTGAATAAACTGAATCAAAATTATGTCCAATATAAACAAACTCTTTTTTTTTCAATACTCACCTCATATTTATATTCAACATTGAGAAATCTCTCCCATGTAACCATATTTTGATCCATAAGAATAACTATAATTTCAACCTCTAATGTCTCACTAGAACATTCTTCTTGGCTTTCTATGACATCCTTGGATATGCCATCATTATTTTCAAATACTTAAAATTATTCAATCTCTTCAATTATCTGAAAATAGGCGTCTTCTTAAAGTATACTTTGATCAACATCTTCCTGAACATGTTTTCCAACCTTGGCAACCACTTTATCAATGTCTTTAAAAGGAGATGTAGGCCTACAAAGAGTCTTAATGTATTGAATCAATTTAAGGTAATATTTCCACTCTTCATCAAAATACTATTTATCCTCACTTGTATCTTCTTCATCTTTATCTAGTTCATGTATAGGTTTGTTACCTTGTGAAACCACTACTGTAATCTCACTAGTTGTTGCCGTGTCAACCTAATCATCTTCATGATATACTTCTTGACTCTCACTTTCACTTGTAATCTGATTTTACTCCTCAATGGATGCAACATTATTTTCTTATATTATGATTTTAAATTCATTTAACCAACACAACCCTTCATCATTCTTTCTTGAAAAAAAATCTCTTCACCTGCATAATCTTATTTTGCCTTTCATACAATAGGTTATGCTTCAAAAAGGGAGATGGTGGGAGGGTAAGAGATTCTATTTTGTGGCATAGTAAATTTATGTCATGATGTTATGATCTTGTTTGGTCTTTTATTATTTAAGTGTCATTAATAATACTTTGATATTTATAAGTAATACTTTCATTCAATATTTATTTCAAATAAGGGAAAGAAACTTGTGTTAGGGCTTCATGCTTCAATGTTTCATACTTCTCTTTCCACTCAATAATCAACCTCTCACATTATGATATGTCTTGATATTTATGGACAAATTTAATTTTATGTATGTTTAGAGGGATTAATAAACCTAAAAAATCTCTTGGCTTGGCTTCTACAACTTTCTCCATCTCTTTATTTCGGATTGGCATAAGAAGAGGCTCTTTCTCAAGAGTAGGCATGACATAATCAGAGGCCTTGGTCGAAGAAGGTTTCCAATATGGAATAGTCTTATGCTCTTGGGGAAGAGTGGGTGAATTATGCACAATAATAAACTCTTTGATAAGATTATTATTCCTAAAACTTGGAATCTTGAAGAAAGTAGACTTTCTTGAAAGTTTAAGGGGTTCTAGTTCTTCTTGTTTCCCACTTAGGATTTTTGACTCAATTCTTTATATTGTCATGGGTAGTTGTTGTATTGGTTCTCTTGTAGCCTCATTATATCTATTAAATGATTAAATCACTTACTTATGTATATAGGCCTGATATGAAATTTATTATTTATTCCTATTATATTCCTCTTCCCTATAAATCTCCATACATTCTCTCTCAAAGTCAAATCTTATCTCTTGTACATTTTTTCCTGTTGATTGGAAAGAACATAATTTTGCCAAGTCAAAGTAGAAACATGATTAGGGGTGGGAGGGTGGTAAATATAATTATAATATTTATATCCTTATATTCTAAATCTACTTGAGGTGAATCCATAAATATTATCAGTTTGATGTGAAGAATGTGAAGGTACAAAAGTTGTATTTATACAAAATAGAGGACTGAAGTACATACTAGTTGATGTTTTTATTTAGACCACTTAAACCAATTATATATAAATTTAAGTCACAAAATTTTGAGTAATAAAATAATTTATTTTTTTAAAGTTTCTAAAAAAACATCAATATTTATCAATCTTTTGTGTTATTGTCCCATCAGACGTGTTAGAAACAGTTATCACTCAGAAGTGCACCCTTGTTGAGAATGTGTGCTTATTCTCACTTTAGTTGATATAATGGAAACTCTAAAAGGTGTAATAAATTATAATTAGATATAATATATATTAAGGGATGGTTACCTTTGGTACATGTTGATACCAACACCCCCCCCCCCCCCCCCCCCCCCCCCCCCCCCCCGCATTTTTTTTAGAAATGGGACCCATGTGATTGTTTCCCGAACTGCTATCCTAGAATAAGTGTGAAAGATTGTTTGATCATGTTTTTTTTGTTGATAAAAATCATCTTGAAGGTTATTAATTTTAGGTTCCATGATAGAAGTTAGGGTTTCCAAAAAATAAACCCTAGAGGTTTGAATTTAAACATTCACAGGAAAGTCTAGAGGGAAATTTTATGCATGATCAAGTTTTAGCTTAAATTTCATGTGCTTTTACAGATCTAACACTTTTCACTTGTTCACTAGATTTTATCCAATGGTGTGTCAATATCAAAGTCTTTTAAAAATTCATATAGTTAATGATTCGGGCCCTAGTAAAGATCCAATAGTGATTACTTGATTAGAGGTTTTAAATCTAGTGGTGCAAAAGAAAGATTCTATTGTCTTAAATTTGATAGGTTCACCCCCATCATTTGACATCTATGAGGACGTATTTGATAGGAATAAACTTGTTAAATTTAACTTAAACTATCCCAAAATATTTGAGATCTCTTATTGGTTTTACATGTGGCATTCAATTATTAGATCAATAAATTTTATTGTCTTAAAATTGACAGGTTTACCCCCATCATTTGACATCTATGAGGACATATTTGATAGGACCAAACCCATCAAATTTAACTTAGACAATCCTCAAATATTTGAGATCTCTAGATGGTTTTACATGTGGCATTCAGTTATTGAATTAATAAATCTCATTATTTTAAATTTGGTAGGTTCACCCCCATCATTTATCATCTATGAGGATGTATGTGATGAGACCAAACCTATCAAATTTAAATTGAAAAAAAAAAGATTTTATTGTCTTAAAATTGATAGGTTCACCCCCATCATTTGAAATATATGAGGATGTATTTGATAGGACCAACCCCATCAAATTTAACTTAGATCATTTTTAATCCTAATCAAAGGGGGTATTTATAAACCCTTTTTAAGAAATTCGTAGTTTTCTTACGAAGACAAGATTGAGAGATAAAATATTGGCCTAAGTCTTTTACTGATTAAAAGGGTAAGATTCTTGTAGGATCCAATGGTTATCATTTGCTTGCTAGATTTGATCCAATATTGCACCTCAACATAGAAGCCTCAATATCTCTCGAAGGATCCAAAGGTGGTTGCTTAGTCATTAGATTTGATCCAATGGTATGAGCCAATTGAATACTTTTCAAAGGCCTCAAAATATTGAAATATGGCATAATCAATAAGCTCAAATATCAAGAACCAATGAAATGCAAGGACCTAGATTTGGCTTTTCAAATCAAAATAAAAGGGACTTTTGAAAACCAATGGTCACTCTTCAAATGGCATTTATGAAAAAATTCCATGAAAGGCATAGAACCCTATCACATAAGCTCCATGTAAGTATGGAGGATCCAAATGAAAGATATTTCACGATTGAAAAACATAAGAGATATGATAAAAAAAGGTTCCATCTTATCTAAGGCACATATGAGATCAAAGTTGGATGTTTTGGTCATTAAAGTAGAAAAACCCTAAAACCTCCATAAAGAAGGCTAGAATCGGCTCAAATTGATAAGGTGACACTTGAGATAATTGTGAACTAAATTTAGAGTAGGTGCCTTAGTGAGAAATTTGATAGATTTACAATTACAATACATTATCATCAATGGCAACAAGTAAGAAATAAATGAATATTAAAGTAGAACTTTATCTAACTTTAGATGGTGAAGGAAGGGTCTTTGAGACACAAAGTTAGATTCAATAGCATTGAATGTATAGGGAATCAATAATTGCTCTAAATTTATTCGTATTTGCCAAAGAGTTGTAACTAATTTCTCAAGAAGAAAAGAGTAATGCTTCAGTGTACCAAAGATACGAGGATTTAGTATCAATTCAAATGGTAGGCCTTCATCATATAGATGCTAAACTAGAGGTAATCATTACATCAACCTTCTTGTTCCTATTTTTGTTGACTGTAGATTAGATGGAGAATGGATTATTCATTAAGGAAATGTTAGTAAAGTTTAATGTATATCTCCCATGGCCTTTGAGACTTATCATAAGCTCCATTTACCTCATGTTGATCTTCCTTCCTTAATAGAATGGAAAAATTCCCAAAACCTAGATTTAGTTCTTTCACCTTGGTTAATCCAAGGTTCCCATGTTTTTAGGACCCCTAATGGTGAGATTTTCATTACCCAATTTAGATAAGGTGTTAAGGTAGCTATGACCTTATTAAATAGATCCTTTTGTGACTCTTCTACAACTTATGTGAGTAAGGTCTGGGTGTCTTATGTCCATTACATGTTGGAATGGAACCTAACCCCTCTCATTAGAGACTTGATAAGTTTCTTCTTGGCCAAACAGTTTATATCCATCAAGAGAAAGAACTTCAAACATTTCATTATGAATTCTTACTCTTAGACTCAATCCTAGCCTCTATTAATTTCCTTGGCATCTAAAATTGATCCCCTGATGGTAAGACTACCATTTCCCATCATTACTACAAACTACATATTTTTAAATATAGGAATCATAAGCAATTCATATGTGATGGTGCCTTCCCATTCATTTTTGAGACAATCATTGGTATTCCTATGCCTAGACTTCATCCTCTAATCAAAAAATAAGTGGAGACCATGGGGGATGTATGGTTCTATCCATATTGCACTATATAAGGATATAAGGAATCATGTTCTAGCCATAAATACTACCCATATATGATCTTAGTAAGCTTTTAGAACAAGAAATTGCTTATCAAATCATCCAGGGCATAGATTGGCACTATAAGAAGAATAAAAAGGCTCAGGTTCATCCCTTCCCACTGGACATTGGTATAATTATAATCAAAGATTGTAAATAATTATAGATCATGGTGGTACATAAGAACTCTTTTAATTTCCAATTATATGATCTTAAGATGTTGGACCCCAATAATAAAGTGGCTAACCATGTCTGGGATAGGAAGGTCCCAAAGACTGAGTACAAGCATCAACCAAGTGTGGGGGATGGTATTTACACAAGGGGAAATAAATTTGAAGAAGTCCTATCTAGGGTTAAAAACTACAACATAACCCTAGAATGTAGGCTAGTCAAGGATAATAAGCCTTCAAGAGAAATATGGTAGTTACATCCTTTACAATATCACTTGTTACCATGGTCATATGGGACTAAACATCAAGAACCACCTATTGAGGGATAATCTTCTAAGCCTCAGTA
>JARHVA010003625.1:1662500-1672500 GCA_037957365.1 Torreya grandis | reverse complement strand
GATTTATATGATAGTGGTGATGATATATCTAGTTATATGATAGATCAACACTTGAAAAAACTAAATTTTGATCCACTTGACTATCTTTCACATAACCTATTCACATCTACATGTCTTGGTACATATAAGCTAAATCCACCTTTATAAGATTCAAATCCATATCATGATAAATGTAAAAAAATAATAATGGATGAACATGTGAATGCCTATTATTAAATCCATCCATCTTGGATAAAAAAATTCACCCAACCTTATAAGGGACCAATGCAAATACACCATGTGAATAATGTGGAGTCCTCTCAAAAACATGCAAAAAAAATCATAAAAATATTAACAAACCAAGATGTTCCATATATATTTATTTGTATATTACTTGAGAATAACATGATATATTTCCCTCCTAATGGACATATGTTAGGTAATAAACTTATTCCTAAAGAGGGATCCCTATATTGTGTTTATCATCGAATCACATGCCATAATACAAATCAATGTGTGGTATTTAAAACTATATTAATAAATATAAATGTGAGGGGTGAATAGAATTAGTGAATAAGAAATGAAAATGATTGAATAATTCTAATATTTTGACATAAAATAAAAATTCAAAGCTATGAAGGTATGAAACTGTAACCATTACTGTAAATGTTGATGGGTGCATTGTACTAATATTATGATTGATATGTAAATGCTTTGTAATGTATAATTTTTTGAGTAGTTGGAACATAATATTAATGAGATAAAACATTATCCCATAATTCTATAATCTCTTGGGTATATTTTACTACCTATAACATGTGGATTTATATTTGTTTATTCACTTGTATGAGTAATGATTTTGAAACCAAGCTTCACCCTTCACTTTGGCTAGCATTAGATGATCGATATGAATGCAACTATGGTTACTAAAAATATGTACCTTATATTTAATTTATAAGATAGATAAATTTGTGTTCCACATGATGGATATGATGATAAACCCATGGTAACATCTAATAAAACCAACTTACCAAAACACATTGAAACATTGGCGATGATAAAGCATAAAGAATGGTAGAATACAAAGGATCCAAAAGGGCCACTAGAAATCCTTTATATTCTAAGCTGGAGGATTTATATCCTTTAGTTATAATTAAGATTAAAAAATAATAAAATCCCAAATAAAATTAAAAAAAAAAATTTCAAAAATATAAAAACATTCAAATAATTCAAAAATACCAAAAATATTAAACATGTTCCTAGTTATACTATTTAATATACTTATGTTGTATGCTTCATGTTAGTAGATAACATATAATTAATTCCCATATATACACTTATGTTTCACACATAATTTTGGTGTCATATAAACATACCTAGATACACGATATATGCACATAAAAATGTTGGGCCTTCCCTCTACTCATGTCATAAGTACATTGGGGGCATCTTCTTATTTGATCACGTTTCACCCATGTTATATTATTCTATGATAGCTTTAAATTATTATGTTTGAGATTATATAATTAAACATGATTATGTCCATGATCATATATTTTCACAATTTACTTAATATGTCATGTACTTAAATTTTTTTGCTAGCACATATTTGTAAGAATTGGTATGCTATGTTCATGTTAGTTGCTTGTATCCAATTCTTTATATTTTTCATTTCCTTGAGTGTCTTTACTTGATTTATATTTTATTTAATTGTATTTCATGTTTTATAATTTTAATATGATTTTTTGATTATGGTCCTCATTTATTTCTTCGCTTATTTGGACATTTTAATATGTCATTGTTTATTGTATAGACATTTGAATATGCCACTCTATGCTTTATGGACATTTGACTAAGTCATACCCATTAAATTTTATATAATTTGAAAATCACCCTTGTATGAGGAATCCTTAGACCATTTAATTTTAATTTTAATTTGAGTGATGTTGTGTATGTGTTTGATTTCTTAATGATCTTGTATTGTTACTCTCTAGATATTACCATGATCTATATCATGAATCTTAGGACTTGATGTGAACACATACTACATGCTTCAATTCTATATCCACCTATAAATGTTATTACTATATGTTACATGATCCATACACAACTGATAAATTTATCTTATCCTTTGAGTTAAGGTAACTACCATATTCTATTTCCCCTCACCTCAAAGGGGGCATATCAATGGGGGCATGTCATAGAGGAATGTATTTCCACCATTTCGTAGTTTCAGATTATAATGGGGCCATGTTATAGAAATATGGTCTCCAAATTTTCACCACTTATCATATTATTCATATTTAGTGGGGGCATGTCGTACAAACATGTCCTTCACACTTTCACTAGTTTTATAATTCACCAAATTTCATAGTTACATAATTTAGATACACATTTATGGAAGCATTATATACATTAGTACTATTATGATACATATATTTTAGCTAGAGACACATATAAGGTGCATATACCATTCAATATTTACATAAAAGTTGTAAAATCAAATCTTTTTATAGATTTAAAATACTATTATGGATTGTTATCTTACATATGATGGACTATTATCAAGCCAATCTATTATAGTAGTTGGTTCACATTTGGAATGTTGAGTTTATTAAATCAATTAATATTACCAAATTTATAAATTATATTTGATTAAATCATCAAACCTCACTAGACTTATAAGGTATATTTTATTAAACCATCCATCCTCACTAGCTATTTAGTGTGAGTTGATTAAATCAATCACACTCACTAGGTTACACACATATTTTGGGTTGCATGATTGAGATTAAACAAGCTCAATGGTCATGTTGAAACTCACCTTTAAACCAAGATTGGGATTATGTTTTCCTCTAATGTGTATGTATGTGCATGTACTTTTAGGTTCTAGGTTATCCTAATCTCAGTTTCAATGCTTCATAATGAGGCATCCTTTCAAATCAAATTTCTAAAAGGCAAGATGGTTGTAGTGACACACATGTGTAATCCTAACCATTTTATTCTTAATTTAAATATTTTAAAATTATTTAAATTTCATATTTCATACACTGATTATATAATATAACATGATTCAATTATAGGTCAGTCACTAGTAAAGCATTGAAGGTGGGCTCACACAAAGATAAGGTTATTTTACACACCTAGAAACACATATATTTCCTTTAAAATAATAGTTTAATTACTATATTAAAGTGGGTTATGCAAATACTAAAATTTGATTTATATAGTACATAAGTCTTATACACTTATAAAAAACCTATAATGGCTATACCTTTCAGTTCTAGACCTTCCTACTTCTGAAAGTCTCACATTCATTATCTCTTTATGCTTAAATGCTTATCTATTAGTTTGAACATTATTATTTTGATGACCTAGGCATTCTATATTGTGAAAAAATCTCTAAACATGATTATTATCCTTCATTTATAGTTTATACCTATACATGTTTTCTAGCTCCCCCAGACATTTACATCCCCATTGGACACATGTGTCAATGAAACTTTCCATTTTCCTACAAAATGAGTGCCCAAAAATCATCCAATTTTTAAAATAAAATATCCAAAAGGTCATCATAAGTGATTTTAAATGAGATAGTTCCCAAAAAAATTGGTGTATATATATATATATATATATATATAATATTAACCCTCATTCATTCCTCACCTGACAATCACATAAAACTCACAAAGAAATATACCAAGAAGCACTCAACTGAGAATTTGTTAGCTGAAGTTTAGTGGAAGAATGCTAAAAGTTGCAAATAAAACACATTTTATGATGGGAAACTACAAATTAAGGAAATAATAACAAGAAACTCAATGAGACCCAAATGATATTTTCCATTCACATAAAATGGTCTAAATTACTCTTTTCTATACAATTGCCTATAAAGACTTTCAAGTGAATCCTCACATTTATTTATGACTCTTCACTCCTTATGACCTTTTGACACCTCATATCCATTTTAAGCTTTTTATTATAATTAATGGTGAATAATACTAAATATTATTGCCCTTTACTCCTACTAAAACTCACCCCAACTTAAAAGGTGTCTCATCCTAAGACACAAAACCCCTACTAACACTCTCTTCAACTTAAAAGGTGTCTCATTCTAAGACAAAAAGGCCCTAAACATTTAAGTTTTTACAATTTCAATCCATTACAAATGCATTTGATAACCTAAACTACTCCTACTCCTACTCTCCATGACCTCTTATGATAGGGCTTGTCTACTTCTACAACTCTAACTTCAAATATATTTATAAATTTTCAAACACTTTACCTTGATTGGACCTCTTCTACTTTGAACCACCTATTACATAAAATTTTCTTTTACCCACTTAATAATGAAATGAGATTTCAAGAATACACCATAAAAATAAAGAGTTCAATGAGGATGGCCATACACCTTTAAATCCCTCTAAAATATTGAGCTATCACTCATTGTATCATCATGTTATTTATGACTATTTACATCCTTCAGGCCACCTATCACATTTATTGAGATGTTACAATAGTTACCATTACTTTCTTTCATGACTGCAAGATTGACCCTAAAACTACTGATAGATAGCTATCACTGAATATGATAGGTTTAACTCCCATTAGAAAATGTATACATTTTCCTGATGTTGCATGTCAAGACCACCTATAGAATATGAACACAACTCCATTCATGTATAATCTTATGTTTGGTACTGTTGTATCAAGGTCACAATGGATTTGTCCATGTCAGTGTTACTTAGATCTGTTATGGCATTGCCTTCTTTTACAATTCATAAAAGGACAAAATAATCTTTGACCTTATATAGGCACCATCCTTATGTAGATTTATGATATTACATGTTCAACTATTCTCCTTCAACACCTTAGAATGGATATGTAGCACTCCCCGTGGGCCATGTCATGTCAAATTTTCACCCAATAGTCATTCTTAAGAGATATATCATTGATATCTAATATACACCTTTTATTTGGTAAAGAAATGTTGGACAGACTCACCTTTGTCCTGTTAAGGAGGATAACAGTCATTTTTCATCAACATCATATGCATGGATGAAATGCCTAAATTATTAAATAATAGATCCCATGACTACTTATCTCAAGAACTAAACCTTTGAAAGATATGGATAAACCATAATATGGGAGATCCATGGCTTCAAACAATAGATAAAAAAATATATCAAAACTAATCTATGTGGATGTAATGGGATTCAAAACATAGAACTCTATGCAATAGCTAATCTAAATTGCATCAAACATATCTAAATTTGGTGCTAAACAGCTTAAATTGAAGGAATAAACTATATACCATTATCAAACAAAAGTAGACCTATAATATTTTTAGGCCTGGCTCTAATCACACATCAAGCCACACTATTGTTAGTTGAAGCTAAGTGGAAGAATTTAATAACCAAAAATTGTAAATAAAACACATTAAATGATGGGAAACTACAAATTAAGGAAAAAATAAAAATAAACTCAATGAGACACAAATGATATTTTACCATTACACAAAATGATCTAAATTACTATTTCTCATACAATTGCCTATAAAGGATTTCAAATGATTCCTCACATTCATTTATGACTCTTCACTCCTTATGAAATTTTGAATCCTTTTTGACACCTCATATCCATTTTCTCCTTTTGATTACAACTAATGGTGAATAATACTATATATTATTGCCCTTTACTCCTACTAACAGAATTCAAGTGAGAAAATCTTCCCTATTTGACCCTATTTCCATATTTGTCATAGGAGTAGTATTTATACATGTTTGAAGCATTCAAAGATCAACCCATGATCCATATTTTCCAAGTTACAAGCTAGGTCCTTACATGACTTTACTTATCATGTATTTCACCCTTGAGCACACATAAACCAACACAAAGGGGAAAACTGCACTGATCTAAGGCCCTACTTGGAGTAGTGGCTATTTAGGCAACACCCATTGATAGAGGGGTCTTTTAGGTCAGTTTGACACCATTATCCCACTAATCCATTCTTCCCATAGTCATTCTAAGGGTAAATATTTAGGGTTTGACTATTTGACAAAGAGATATAATAGGTGTGCATGATCTAAAGATGTCAGAATAAAAGAAACAAAAAATATATAAGGTTATATTTCTTTGCATCTAGATCTAATAAATATTTTGTATAAGACACATATGGAAAATTTAGTCACCCAGTCAACACAATTGATTAGATTCAATGCAAACATCCGAGGCCATAAAAAGTATATTTATAAAAATTAATGATTGTTCTAGGATCATCATCTAATCCAATTCCATTATATTTATGATCATACCTTTATGCACACAATATAACAAATACGTATCATTGTTTCCAATTTATTACAATATATATCAATTGCCATACTTTACTATTTTTAGTAATCTCAATTCTATAAATTTAAAATAATGATTGTTTGAGTTCTATATTAATTGGCCTACTATAGAGTTAGCTTATCACCCTTGTGCCATAGACTACTATATCTTCCTTACCCTAGATACCCCACCATATATTTAAGTTTAGGGTTAAAAATTATGATAATCAATTCTCTCCCTCCCTCCCTTAAGTGTGTAGGAAATTAAGATTTTTTTATCTCTATCCAATCCATTTATTTATATTATTACTACCCTACCACCATGGTAAGACACTAATAATTTATATTATTTCTATGCAACATTTTTCACTCTCATGAGACATGTCATAACCTTATAAAGTTTGCAGTTTCTCTTATGTTTGGATAAAACTTTGAGTATGATACTATGATAAAATATCATCACATTGAGTATCAATAAGATTCCCAAAAGCAAACTTATAATTCCAAATATTATAATGAAAAGTATCAAAAGGATTCTCAACCATTTGATTCCAATACACAACATTACAACATCAATTCTTATGTTATTGATGTTGATTATAACCAATACTATACTAATTCCTAATATGTGAATTCAACAAATCTTAAGTACCATTTTACACTTGCTAACATAGATCCTATCACCAAACCTAATAATCCTTCTACCAAATAACAACTTCTTAAAGACACTACAATCATTCCCAATTCATCTTTGGATACTCAAACTAGTGGTGAGCTATCCTCACCATTATAGCCTCAACTTAGTTCTAAAAATGCTCTTCTTTTTATTACTCTAAAACTAATTCATATTAATAAACCTAATCCTTATTATGGCTCTACCATCGAAAACACAATGGATTTTCTTAGATGAGCTCAATTGCATGCCTTGAAAATTCCTTTCATGGAATTGTTGATAACTTCTCCTTATCATTGTAATTTTCTCCTACAAAAAATTTTAAGACATCAAATAATCCCTACCTAGTGAATATTACATACCTATTCCAACCTCTGAAGGTCCCACACCTACAAAACTTCATATTATCTAGGACATTTCTCACTATTCTTAAAAACCCCCATAGAGGTTCCTAGATATGATATGATTAATGATTAAATACTATTTAAATCTAATGAACCACTTCTCTTTATTAATATTAGGATTAACAACACCTTAATAAAGAAGGTCTTAATGAATTAGAGATCTAGAATTAATATTATGTCCCTTTGGTTGCTCCAACAACTTGGATACTACAAATACGATATTAAAAACACTAGACTTACTTGTCATGGATTTTATAAAACTAATCAGAACCCTATTAGTTTCCTTTAGACCCCTCTCACTATTGGACCCAAAACAATTCACACTAACATTATGGTTTTAGATATTTCTCTCTCCTATAACATGATTTAGGTCATCCATGGAATACTTTCATGTGAGATATTGCATCTTATAGTAACCAATGCATAAATTTCATCTGTAATGGACAATGCTATAAGCATGAATAAATCCCAATCTCGGGGGAATTTATCTTCCTAATCCTAAATCTCAATATTGCATTCATACCATTCATCACCTTAAAATTTCACATCTACCTTAGTTTTTCAACATGAGTCTTGATATTCATGTCATTTTAGGGCATTTAGATGATAACGAACACAAGATTCAAAACACTTGTAATACTACTTGGTTACCTCCTTAGATTTGAAAAGTATTCCACATTATCTCCTCCCATGAAATAGGACCATTCCTTTGATTTATATGATACTAAGATTCTTCTCCTATGTAATGCTAGTGAATCCTCATAAATAGAAGATGACTTCATTTACAATGATAATGAGGTAGTCAAAATATTTCAAGATCATTCTTTTGTAATATATCATCACACTTTTAGTACCATGGTTGTCTCCATGAAATAAATTTCCACTAGCATTTTTCAACCAAATTATCATGTGTGTAACATTTATCCATCTTATACTTATGCATACATTATGGACCAAGCCCAATCTCATGACTTGGATGTACTGAATTATCAAAATAGTCTTGCCAAATGCATGCCTTTAACCATGACATTCATGTGACTCACTTATTTTTTTATTCTAGTGATACTAAAACTAAAATGATATGTTATGTTCCTCATACTAACCATCCTTTAATAGACACTCCATGGGTTGTTCAATAAATTCTTAATATTCTCACACTTGATGACAATAGACATCTCCATAATGTTTAGCTAATTCTACCTAGTGACAACTATATCAACCAACTCAATAAGGTTCACTCTATTTCTCATCTATCAGACTATATTCGCTAACTTAATATAATCCAATATCTATTTCTAGACTGCATTAGCAAAATATCATCCATAACTAATATAGTTCTCTTATATTCACTACCTTCAGTAGATTAAAATAGACAACCTGATACAATATAACCTTTAGTCCCAAAATACATTGGCCAAATATCTTCAGTAATTGATATAGTTCCTTTTGATTCATCACCTTAAATAGAATGCATCAGCTAACCTAATGCAATCAAATGATTCCTACTTCTAATAAATGTATCAACCAACCTGATACAATTCAAGAAATTTCTTCTATGCCAAATTGTATTAGCCAAGATGATATCATCTAGTATGATTCCTTACCTTCTACTTCACCTCCTAAAATTACCTTAGAATCTAAGGCTACCATTATAAGAATAATACATTCTAAGTTTGCAACAAATATAATCAGATTATAGACCTTGAATTAGATGTTAAATACTATGGACCTTTACCCATGTTTCTTAACAATGAAACTATCTTAGAATTACTCCATTCTAGAGAGTCTCAACTTCCTTGCCAACATAAAAAATATGGAAGTTTTCAAAAAAAGGTTCATTACTTCAAAAAATTCATTAATAACATTGATTCCAAAACACATCCTATTTTAAAGTGTCCTCTATCTCCATACCATTTTCATGATGGAAATGCCATGCTCATTAAGGAAATCTCTATAATTTACTATGGCACCACCACCTCTCTCAAACAAATTTTTATCTCTAAGGAACTTCATACTAAGAATAAATATAATTTTATTTTCTTATTTGAAAAATATAATGAATCCTTTGATTGGTCATACATAGATGTGATTTACATCTACCCTAGCATAGTTTTACATATTATCAACACATATCTAGATTCGAAACATATACACCAAAAGTAACACAGGTTTACCCTTGAGGTTATAGATTATGACATAAATAGATTATCAAGCTCTTTGATGATAAATTCATCAAACCTATATATTATTTTGAATGGGTAGCCAACATTGATCCCATTCACAATAAATTCACTATGGTAATTTGCATCTATATTGAATTTCATAATCTCATCTTAACGTGCCCTAAAGATAATTTCCCCTTACCATCTATTGATACCATTATTGATTCTATAGTTGATTATGAGATAATTTACTTCATAGAAGATTTTTGGGGATATAATTAGATTCATATTTCTCCCAAATATCAGCATAAAACTACGTCTATCACTAAATGGGGTAGATATTGTTATGTTAAGATGCCTTTTGGCCTTAAAAAGTCAATTCAACTTATCAATGTGAGATGGCCCATATATTTTATGATCTCATCCAAAAAATATTTGAAACATATGTGG
>JARHVA010003625.1:1517500-1657500 GCA_037957365.1 Torreya grandis | reverse complement strand
CTACATAATCAAAGGTACATGACTTATTAAAATTTACACAAATCAAGGAATGACATATTCAAATGTCAACATACAACAAACCATGGCATATGAAAATGTCATAATATGTAAACATAGGAAGGGGGCTAGAATCAATGGAGCATATTCAAATGCTTGAACAAGTTATATAATTCATGAAAATAGTGAGAAAGGAATACCCTCAAGTAAGTGAAAAAAAGTAAAGAATGGATAATAAGTACCAACATAAACATAACATACTATCCCATAGATCATGTGTTAGAAAAAAATGATAAGTACATAACATATCAAGTACATAGTGAAAGTTAAAAGCATAGATAAAGTCACATGTAATTATATAATCTCAAAAATGATAATTTAAAGTAATCATAAAATAATATAACCTAGATTTAATGTGATAGAATAAGTAGATGACCCCAATGTCGACATGATATGAGTAGAGGGAAGCCCCAACATCTTAAAGTCTACATATATCATGTATCTGTGTATGCTTATATCACACTCAAAGGATGCATGAAACACATATATATAAATAAATGTTATGTTATACACTAACATGAAAAAAATAACATAGGTGCCAAGGATCTAATATAACATGGAAATCCTACAAATATTTTTGGATTTTTGAAGTCTTTTTGGGTATTTATTGAATATCTGATAAGACTAATTGAATAAGTCCTCATCATAAAAGGTGTAGGATCACTTGGGACATTTTTAAATATTTATTTCTAGTGATACATGGTCACCTCATAGATGTTTATATGTAATGTTTTTCTAGAAACTATCAGTGGCTAAGGGTGGCCATATACATCATGGTGTAGGAAAATCTCCCTATCCCTAATAGTAAAAGTGATACACATATCTATAGTATTCAATGTCGCATTATAATTAGTGAACTAATATTTTATAAATTTTAATGTCAAATGTGGGTTCCTATCTAATAACCATATGATCATGGGGACCATGTGTAGTCACCATGTTACTGGTAGGTAGATGTACCCATGAGATTCTAGCATAAAAAAAGAGTATGTTAATTTAGTTGTATTATGTCCCAACTATGGAATAAATGTGGTGCTATAAATTATATCTCAATTATTCTTATCAAACTTGATATGTTGATAATATGCCTCATCAATATTAATAGTAATAGTTAGATCTTCATGCCTTGGTCACTTCGAAGGATGGTTTTATTGTGAAACTTTTGAATTATTATGTCTTTTTCACTTGTTAGGCATAATTTGTATGCAACAATCACTCTTATATTTATGAATTTAGTTTTGAAATGGATCAAATTTATTTTTATGATTTCCAATTATCTGATGATAGTTATAATATGGTAATAATTTTTTAGTAATATTTATATTGTCTTACATGTGCCTGTTAGGAGGTAAATATATCATGCTATGTTTAAGCAACATGCAAAATATTATATCCATAGTATCTTAGTTTGATGTAATCTTTAGAATATATTGTGGGGTCTTATGAGAGACCTCCACATTATTTACATGATGTATATTCATTTTTCCCTTTAATGTTGACTTAATGTATGGACAAGTGGAATGTATGGAATAAAAAGCATTTACATGCTCATATGCTATTTTTATTTTCCCTTATTTTGATTTGGTTTTGTATCATATATAGGTGAGTTTATCCTATATGTATTAGAACTTGTAGGTGTGAATAGGTTATGTGAAATATGATCAAGTGGAACAAAATTAGGTTTTTTTAATGCCTCATCTATCATTTCATGGGATAAATCATCACCATTGTCATAATAATTTGAAATATGATCATCTTGGTAATTAGTATTGATCAATAAAATAATCTCAACTATTTGATTTTCTTTTGGTTTTGGTACCATTGGTTCCTTTATAAATGGTTATTAATCTTGATGTGTATCTATGTGTATCTTGGTGTGTGTGTTTTATTTACATCTGTATATAAATGAGCCATTGTACTTGACTTTCATATTTCAAAATTATGTATACTCTAAAGTAGGATACATTATGTAGGTGGTACCATTGTAAGAATGCCATTTATGTCAAAATGCATAATTTTTCAAAAATTCAAGGGATAATTAATTGTAGTCATTATCAATAAGGTCCCATTATGTATGAATTTTACACATCAATGCAAAGTAGATGGGATAACCTCCATTTCATGTATCAAAGGTCTACCAAAAAGTAAATTATAATGTAATGATTAAGACATTAATTGAAAAGTGGTTGAAATTATTTTTGGTCCCAATGTCACATCCAATGTGATTTGGCCAATCTAAGGGCTATGTGAATATCAAATCCCTTGATATGCATAGCTAATTTTTGAAGAAGATTGGTGATAATACCCATGGTGGTTAGGACATTTTTGCTACAAATGTTTAGTCCCAATCCATTATTAGTGGACACTATTTTTATTCCCTTATTATGCATAGTCACTATAAGAACAAAGTTAAATCTTGGTCAATGATGTCCTTGGATGGTAAATATTTTGAATTAAAGATAATGAGTTTTTCATTATTTTTTAGGTATTTCTTAATATCTACAAAGTAATTTGGTTCAATATCACTTAAAACTTGAGTATCATGCAATGCTTCACATAGGATATCCTTATAGATAGTGGATTGATTTATAAATTAGAGGATTGAGATATTAGCATGCATGTTACTTAGTTGGTCAACAAGGTCATATCCCTTAGATTTGATCACTAGTTTTGGCTTAAGAGGCACTTTCTATATATTAATAGGTGGGGGATTAATTTGAAAACCTTTTCCATTTCGATTAGTGACAATGTGGACCGCAAAATCCAATATAAGTCATCAAAAAAATGGGTGTGATGTAACGATTATCTCTTGAATTAAATATAAGTGGAGAAAATTATTGATAACATGCATGCTATAATGTAGATACTAGATCTATAGTATTACAAAAGGAATTATGAAGAGAGATTAAGTGTTTCTTACATTTTAAAACCCTTTCATTATATTAATATATTTGCCTATTTTGTTGAATGATGGTCTAATGAAGCAATTTTAGTAAAAAAAATTAACTATAATAAAAATGGATCCCAAAATGGGCTACAAATGCATCCATATTGCACATATTTATAATTAAATCAAATCTGATTTTTAGCTTTTGAAATCTTACTAAATAAATAATTGGAAATATTAACAAAGAAAAAATAAACCCTAGATTAATATCTAGGGTTTTGGGGACCAAAGGTTAGGTTCACCAAATGTTTAAACCTAAAATATAGATTAATGATTCTAGGGTTAAAGGGGATAGATATAGCCTAGGGCACACGGGTGATAAACTATCTTTGTAGTGAACTAATTAATTTTTAAACTTAGATAAACAATATTTTGAATTTAAATATAGATATATGATAAAAATAGTAAATAAAACCAATGATTTACATTTAAACAAACAAAAAATAGTGGTACTTAGCTAAATTACTAAGTGCATTCAGAGCTGATATGGAATAGGCTAGAAATAGATTCAAGTCCAATAGTTAGATTTTATAAATTTAAACTCTATGATCTCAAACACTTGCATCGACCTCAAAAGGTTTTGTTGATGATTATATCTAACTTGGACATAGGTGTATAGTACAAAATACCTACTAGATCTAGATGTGTAGAATGATATTAATTCACCAAATAAGTAGATATATAGAAGTACATCACAATGATATGGAAATATAGCAAAAATTATGAATAATATATAAGCCACTTTGAGGGGGAAACCTCCCAAATGATTTCAATAAGAATGAATACTCAAATATGATGATGAATAACTAACCCTACCTATTATATATAGTCTAACAAGGCCATGTGCCACCCATAGGATAATGTAATATGTATATGAATGCATAAATAAATGTAAAATAATATGCAAAAGGGTTATGCAAGCCACAAGTTGACTACACAATCCCTAGACATGCCAACAGTTAAGGGTATAGCATGCCCTTCCCCTTCAAAACAATTTTGTCCTCAATGTTTAAGCAATATTGGATGTTATTTCATGAATGATTCATCCTTCCAGGTAGCATATTCAAAAGGAAAAGTGTTCTATTTGATTAGATACTCAATAATTAGTCTGTACTGTAGCTGTTTAGTACATGTTTGAAGGACCTTTATAGGATCAAGAATAACCCTCCCTTCTTCATCTAATTTTGGTAACTTAGTTTGAGTTGTAACTCTCTTTCCAATGATCTTGTTAATGTAAGATACATGAAATACTAGATGAATTTGAGTGGATGGAGGAAATTCCAGCTTGTAGGCCACACTAGCAATTTTCTACAATATCTAATAAGGGCCATAATACTTGGGAGACAACTTATTATCCTTTTTATATTGCTTCAAGGAAATCTACTTATATAGATGCAAGAGAAAAAATACCGAATCACCAATTTCAAAATGCCTCTCACTCCTATTTTAATCTACCTATTTATTCATGTGATTCTAGTGAAAAGCTAAATTTTCACACAAACTAGCAAGGACTTATTATTGATGTTGAAGGTGTTCCTCTACTACACGTACCTTTAGGTGGGTCTTCAAGGGTGAAGTGAGGGATGGAGGATGGTATCCATATAATTCCATAAAAGGAGACATTTGGATGAAATATGTACTAAATTATTATACCACCATTCAGCCAAGGATAGCCACTAAACCCATTTATCCTATTTATCTAACAAAAAAAAATGAAGATACCCTTCTAGACACTTGTTGAATATCTTAGTTTGTCCATTAGATTGAGGATGATAGGATGAGCTATGAGCCAATTGGTTTCCCAAACATGTAAATAATTCTATCTAAAAATTACTATTGAATATGGGATCTTGATCAGTAATAATAATCTTAGGAGTACCATGTAATTTCTAAACTATATTGGGGAAGGTAGAATCTACTGTACTAGCCACCAATGGTTGAGATAAAAAACAAAAATGAGCATACGTTGTGAGTATATCCATAAAAACCATGATAACATTTTTACCTTTAGATCATGGTAACCTAGTAATTAAATCCATAAATACCTCTTCCCATCATTGACTAGGGATGGATAAGGGCCGTAAAAGACCTAGGGTTTTAATGGTTTCACCTTTTTTTTTGAAAGACCATACATTCAGCCATATATTTATGTACATCCCCCTTGAGTCCTTTCCAAAATAATCCTTCTTGACTCTATGATAGGTTTTCAAAAATATTGAATGACTGACAAGTGGAGACACATGAAGTTCTTGAAGGATTTTCTATTTTAGAAGACAATTTTGACACAGATATAATCTATCTTTGTATCATAATACATTACCCTTCTATGTAAATTGTTCAATCCCATCAGAACCCTAATTCAAATTATTAATCAATGCATGGGTAATACTATCATTCTCCTATTCTACCCTTACTTCTTTGAGCTATTCTACCTGCCAAATGGTCATAGTACATAACAATGACTTAACTGGTTCATATCACCTAGATAGTGCATTGGCCACCACATTTTTTCCCCTTTATTTTAGACTATTTCAAAATAAAAACTTGACATTTTTTTCACCCATTTTTTTTGTTCTTAAGAGGACAACCATTGTTCTAGGAAATATTTAAGGCTATTATGATCAATCTTTACTTGAAAGTGACGACTCAATAGATAAGGTCTCATTGTTTGAATGCATATAAAATCGCTGTAATATCTTTCTCATTGATAGGTTTGAGCTTATTTTTACCCTTAAATTGATGAATTTCAAAGGCAATGAGCCTACCCTCTTACATGAGTACTACACCCATACCATATCCAGATGCATTAGATTCAACCACACAATTTTTAGAAAAATTTGGATTAGCTAATACTAGGGTGGTGCATAGAGCCATTTTTAGTTGTTTAAATGCCTTGGTAGATATATAAATCCACTTGAAGGAGTCTTTATTCAACAAGGAAGTGAGTGGTGCTGCAATAATACCATAATTTTTGACAAATCTACGATAATAACAGTTAGCCCTAGAAATCCCCTTAGTTTCTTAAGTGTCTTGGGAATCTACCAATCCATGATATCTTGGATTTGTTTAGGATCAAATTTTACTCCTGCATGTGATATAATATGACCCAAATATTCCACTTCCTAAACTCCAAAAGAATATTTAGATGGTTTAGCATACAAATGATGTTGCTTAAGAACTGAGATTACCTATTTCACATGATGTAAGTGGTCTTCCCAAATTTTACTATAAATAAGGATGTCATAAAAAAACACAAATAAAAACTTTCTAAAAAATGGCCTAAAAACCATATTCATCAAACTCTAGAAGGTGGATGGTGCATTGGTGAGACCAAAAGGCATGACCAAAAATTCATAATGGCCTTCATGAGTACAAAAGGCTATTTTAGGAATGTTCTCTTCATGGATCTAAATTTGATGATACCTAGAGCAAATATCTAATTTGGTAAAATAAAAAACACCATGTAATTCATATAAAAAATCATCAATTATAGGAATAGGAAACTTATCTTTGATAGTGAACTTGTTGAGCTCTCTATAATCTAGTCACATCCTCCAAGTTTCATCCTTCTTTCACACCATGACTAATGGAGAAAAATATTCACTTTAGCTATGGCAAATAATACCTGCCTCCAACAACTCTTGTACCATTTTTTTAATTTCACTCTTCTAGTCATAAGGATATTTGTATGGTCTGATGTTGGGTGGCTTACTTACAAGAATGAGTCTGATGGCATGATAATGAGTATGCCTAGGAGGAATACCTTTTGGCATGGGTACAAAAACAACTGAATGCTCATCTAATATTTGTTGTAACTTAGGATGGGTAGACTCAATTTGTTGAAAATCAATGGAAAAAAAGTGTGCCACAAATCCTTCAAAACCATTTTTAGCATCTTAGTCATCTAATGTGAACTAACCATTTGTGGAGATTTAAATCTTAATCCTCATAGTTCCACATGCTTACCTTCAGAATAAAAATGAATGAATAATTCATGGAAAATCATCTTAATAGTACTGAATGTGGTGAGCCATTGTAATCCAAAAATAATGTCAATCTTTCCCATAGGAATAACAAACATAGGAGATTCTAGCAAATATTCCCCCATTGCTAACTTAATACTATGGTATTTTTTAGAACAATTAACTATACCACCATATTCAATCATGACTTGAAATTCTAGGGATGGGTAGATGAAACAATTCAAATGAGAAGCCAACTTACTATTGATGAAATTATGTGTACTACTTGAGTCAATAAACACTATGACCTTCTATTTCTTAATGAAACCTACCACCTTAAGAGTTTGATGAGTAGAAGTACTTGCATGGGCATGGCAAGAGATAGTAGGTTGAGAATCTATAGCTTCATCCTTGGGTCCTTCACAAGCCTCAATAGATGCCTCTTCATCATTGTCAGTCCCTTCAATGTAAAATAACATTTTTAAAATACATCGATGACCCTTATTACATTTGATATCATAACCATAACACAACCCTTTGGCATGTTTCTGCTCAATCTGTAATGGTGTCAATCTAGTAGGTTGAGGCCATGATAGAGTTAGGAATCTGTGTTCCTGACTAGTAGTGAAAGGATGATGTTTGATCATCTCTTTTTCTTTTACCAAGTGTGGCCTTGGTATAGCTTTGGATACAATTGTGGGATGAAACATACAAACCTACAATTGAATTTTATCTTTTAGTCCACCCAAAAAAAGGTCAGTCAAATTTTCCTTAGTGATATCCTCCACACATAAGGATAGATTTTGAAATTGATGAATATAATCCTTCATTATTCCTATTTTTCTTAGTTTGGATAATTTTTTAAAGTAGTTTTCAAAAACATTATCTTGATAATGAGACATTAGTTCATCAGAGAATACTAATCATGTCATAGGAGCACCAGTCTTCTTATTTTGAGCACAAAGCCAATGATACCAAATTAATGGCTCAGGTTCTAGATACATAGATGAAATAAAAACCTTTTGAGAGATAGGATTTTTGGGTAAATCAAATAGATTTTCAATTTGAGTGATCCAAGTGAGTGGATCCTTACCATCAAACTTGTGCAAGTCTACTTTTGGTAACATCAATTTTACCCCCGTATTGGCAGTGTTAGTATTGAGAAGAAGAAGACTAGAAGGAAAAAGTGGAGGGTTGTTGAGTGGTTAATGATATGAAATGGTATCCAATTATGTCATACTTTGATGCAACTAATTTTTCATGCCATTAAACTACCCTTGCATTACTGATATTTGAGTTTGGACTTGCACATCATTCTATATTAGGCCATGTAGATTTGGCTAGATTTGAGAAATCATATCAGATGATGTAGACTCCATTCATCCCCTAAAGTATCTTTAGGAGTGTCTTTCCCTTTCCCCCATCTATGGGTGTTAGGATCAGCCATACAAAGGCTTGATGGTGAACCTTATTTTGCCTCATTGACCCAACTTTGACCACTAAGTTTTTTTAAATATTTTAGACTCAAATCATAAATATAAAAGAATAGACCCAAACTAATTTTTTCCAAGGTTTCCAAAAATATAATTTTTTTTGAAAAATTCTACAAATTGCATGCTATGAAGCAAATTTATAAAAAAAACTAAAATGGAGATAAATTTTGAAAAATAGATCCAAATGAGGTGAAATTTTAATGGAAACTTGAATTATTTATCGACTCCAGTAAAAAAATTGTAGATAAATTCACACCCATTTTAAAGATATATCCAAATTTCAAGATCTAGGGTTTTTGACCTAATTATGGCCTAAATCGATGCTCTGATAGCACTTAAAATGATATTAATTCACCAAGTAAGTAGATATATAGTATTATATCATAATTATGTGGAAATATATCATAAATATGAATAATAGATAATCCAATTCAAGGGGGAAACCTCCCAAATGCTTGTAATAAGAATGAATACTCAAATATGATGATGAGTAACTAACCCTAACTCCTATATATAGTATAAAAAGGCCATGTGGCACCCATAGGATGACTTAATAAGTATATGAATGCATAAATAAATGTAAAATAATATGTAAAAGGGTTATTCAAGTCATAAGTCTACTACACATATCCCTATACATGCCAACAGTTAAGGGTATAATAATGTGACCATATATAATGTTTTGGGTTTTGTGTCACCTTCACTTTGGTACATTTAGATATGGTTCATAGGTTGTCACTCCTTATCAAATAAAAAAACCATAGTTCTTCATCTTCATAATGATTATATAAAAAATGGGTTAGTGGGCTCATAGTGTTGAGATAACCCAAGTAGCCTCTATCAATGAGTTATTCCTACATAGACACTATTTGAAAGAGGGCCTTAGACTCATGTAATTATCCCCTATGTGCAAGCTTGTGTGTGCATAAGGATGTAATATGTGATAATTAAGTACAATAGTGACTTATATTGTAACTTTTAAAATAAGGATCATAGGCTACTCCTTTAGTACTTAAGACCTATAGATATGCTATCCCTATAACTGATATGGAAATAGGTGAAAATAGGGAAGATTTGCTCACTTGAATGCATAATTGAATCCTTTTGGTACGTTACATTATGAGTTATTTAGTATATTCTAGGTGATGAATGAATGATTATTGATAATGAATATATACCAATCCTTTTTTATAATATCTCACATTAAAGAAACTAAGTCAACCATAGGGATACATTTCACTTTCAAATTTGATGACTTTAGATCACTAGACACTTATGTTGGGATAGGACACTTGCAATGATATAGGCATCTGATAGGGACACAAGTGTCTAAGTAGATGAATAATAAGAAAAAATATAGAACATATAAAAATAAAATATAAGTAGGTTTATAACATTGTTAGTATGATAGTAGGTTTGAGTCATTAGAATAAAATTGGTCAGAATAAGAGATAAGAAATATGCATAGAGAGATATCAGATGTGAAACTTTCGATAGTGGGAAAGTATATAATTGAGAGGGATAGGTAAATTATATATTTTCCAAGTTTGAAATATTGAGGTGATATATAATTTATAAATAGTGTCTACATTACCTAAAGTTACGATTGAATTACATAAGGAAATTTGTACACTTCACTTCAATGGATCCAAGTGCTTTTAAGGAGTTATGGTAGGCTATGTTTTAGTTGAAACTCATGGAAAAATCATTCTCCTAACTATATAATTAAAATTTAATGTCAAAAATAACTTGTATGAATACAAGTCTCTCATTCTTGGGATGCAACCCACCATATATTTATATATCCTCTACTTATATGCCTTAAGGATTCACATATTATATGTCACTAAGTCAGTGGAGTATGTCAATGTAAAAGTGAAAATCTCATTACATATCACCAATTTGTTTCTAATATTGATAAATAGTTTAAATTCTTCACCATAAAATAAATTCCATGAGAAAAAATGTTATAGCTAATTCTCTTTCTTCGTCAGCCTCCATTTTTTATCCCCATCAGGCATTACATGACTCTTAGTTTATAATCCATACAAGGAAATCTACATCTAATTTATTGTATAAGGATGATTCTCTTATTTTTTATATCAATGATATCACTAATTGATAACATACATATTATAAAGACATAATCTAATTCATTGAACATCATACCTATCTTCTTGATGTTGATTCTCTCAAAAAAACTAGACTTCTTAAACAAGCTTGAAAATATGTACTTAGATATAACATCCTTTATTATTGAAATGGTGAAGGTACCTTGATATATTATGTTGCTCAAGATGAATTTACATATATTATTGATAAATTTCTTGGTGGAATTCTATGTGGCCATTGGATTAGACACATTATAGCCAATAAATTGGATAGTTTTAGCCTACTCTTATAAAATATGCCACCATGTTTAATAAAGTGTAATCCTTGCCAAATACATGATGATATAATTCAATCACTTATAACTAAGATCCAAACCTTAGATTATATTTGGAAATTATTTATGTGGGGTTCAGATCTCATTGACAAGTTACCTATATTACAATATGGACATACGTTCATTAATAACACCATAGAGTGCTTCACCAAGTGGGTAAAAATTATGCCCCTTGTTAACGTTACATATGTAAATATTTAAAAATTAATTATTAATCAAACATATTCCATTTTGGTATTACTCACACCATCATATCTAAAATTGGTGGTAAATTCAAAGACAAAGACATGAAAAAATTATGTGTAAGATTCAAAATCATGCAGAATTTTTTCAAACCTTATCACCTTCACTGTAATGGCCAAATTGAATCTAATAAAAAAATGATTAAAATTATATTATAAAAATATATCATAGATTCTCATTCCTATTAACATTTCAATATTTATCAAACACTTTGGGATTATCATACTAGTATTCATACTATCATTTGGGCAACTCCCTTCTCATTAGTTTACAAATTTTAATTCATATAACCACGATAATTCAAGTTACTTTCATTTCACATTTCTCTTCATAACATTTTATTGATGAAGAGTTTTTTGAAGACCATATTCAAAATTTAGATATCCTTTATGAGTGATGTATGGGTGGTTTAAAACATAAACACCAATATAAATCTCACATAACTAAAGAACATAATGAAAAATTAAAATTCTATACTTTTAACATGGGAGACATGGTATTTGAATTAGATTACACCCATGACAAAGAGGGCATGTATTCCCAAAATTGGTGGGGTCCTTACTTAGTCAAATACATCCTCAAATCTAGTACTTATATATTGAAAAAAAATTAAGGGCACATCTTCAAAGAAATGACCAAAACTTTGTTTTTGAAAAAGTATTTTGATTAGTTACATGTTTATCGTATTTTTAATTTCCTTCATCATGGTTCATTTTAAGTACTTTTTAATTGCATGTATATCATTAGTGTTATATACATATGGTGGAGATACCTTTTTTTTTAGATTTAGTTTTGATTTATACACCTCTAGCTTTCCCTTACACATTAGCCTTAAAACATCTCTTAGGTCTTTAGGTATTTTTGTCTTTACTTACACCTCTTGGTTTTTCAATTTGTGAGTTGCATTATAAATCCTTGGATAATACCAAGCCATCTTTAAAATTCCCATAATTTAATTATTTATTTTTACTCAATCCTTTAGGGTTATTTTTTTGTGACACTGAGATATTTTAGTTTGTGATTTGAAATATAAGACCTTGGATAATACTAACTATTCCTCACAAACACCCATCATGTCACCTCTATATATTGATTATACTCCCATTATCTAGGTGTCTTCCCAAAAATATAAGGCAATTGTCAAGAGTAGTGTTTTCCATCAAATTTAGTTATATTTTTCTTGGTAAACATCTGCTATTATCTCCATGTATTCGTTTTACGTTATATCATTTCTCATGATGATTATTCATGCTTATTTGTCATTTTACCATTTATTTATTTTTTAATTTTGGAAACCTAATCATTCTATGATCATTTTCATTCATTACCTATATATCAATATCAATTTGGGCTCACCAAGGTCAATTTTGAGATTTCACTTTTTTTTAACATGAAAATTTGAGTATTAGACACCATGGTCTTTAGATCATATTTCATATCAAATAAGTGTAAGTTATCTAGTGATATTCATTTATAACACCCATTTTTGTATTTCCAAATTTTTATGGATAAGGAATAACAAAATATAGAAGAGCTAAAATCCAATCATAAAAAGGAAATGTTAAATGTGTAATTATATCTTATAAGTCAAATCACAACCAAAAGACATGATCACTTTTTGGCACATCTCCTATCTTAGTTAAATATAAAAATCCACATTTAACCTCATGATAAATACAAGGTACATTGGAGTATGGTAGGCTAGTAGAGTGGCATAGGATGTCTCACTTTATATCACAATATATTACTACATTTTCATGCCACCTATATTCTCACACAAGTACCCAATCTTTGTAATAGAACAATAAATATATAAGTAGTCACTGGGAGTGGAAAACACAATATAGTAAGGTAGGTTCATTTTAATTTTCATGCATTTCCACCTTCATGGGATGATATTTATATACTTTACTAGTTAGCCCAAGATTACATTGTTAGGTATGGTTCTTTCAATCCATTGATGTTGAAAACCCCTAGTCTTGCCAACTTGATCTAAGTGTATTATCTATGTTAAATATCATAATTTCACATTGAAAACACCCTTATTACCCCAAAACCCACTTAATTTGTATCTTAACAGGTAGGTTCATTTCTAAATATTTTCCCCATTTTATAAACTTCATATTCTCCATGTCTTTTTAACATGGGAAGAATATGATAGTTTCAGTTTATCCATTCTTAGAATAGAATCTACATCTTTGAGTTATTATGAGATGATCTCTTGGTCATTGTCTTATCTATATAGGATTTATATTCATTATGTTTTTGACCCTTGAGTCTTATGTTCACATTTTTGTGAGTCTCCTAATCTTGTTTATTCCATTTTAATGTTTTCCCATCTTTGATTGAATATGGATTATTACTTCTCTTTCATATATATTTTTAGTGTTATTAATTTCATGTCTTTCCATATTTGATTGATTATGGATTAGTATTCTTATTTCATATATGTTGTTAATAATTTCATGTTTTTCCATATTTTATTGAGTATGGATTATTACTTCTCTTTCATAGATGTTGTTAGCATAAATAATTTCATTTTTTTCAATCTTTGATTGGGTATGGATTGTTACTTATATTTCATAGATATTTTTAACATTAATCATTTCATGTTTTTCCATATTTGATTGCATATGGATTGTTACTTCTCTTTCATATATGTTGTTAGTGTTAATCATTTCATTATTTCCATATTTTATTGAGTATGTATTGTTACATCTCTTTCATAGATATTGTTAGCATCAATAATTGCATGTTTTTCCATCTTTGATTGACTATGGATTATTACTTGTCTTTTATAGATGTTATTAGTGATAATATATACATACATACATACATACATATATATATATATATATATATATATATATATATATATATATATTATGGATTTTTACCTCTTTTTCATATATTTTGTTAGTGTTAATCATTTCACATTTTTCCATATTTGATTGAGTATGGTTTTTATTTCTCTTTGATATCTATTTTTAATAATTTCATGTTTTTCAATATTTGTTTGAGTATGGTTCTTACTTATCTTAAATTTATTCTGATATCATTATTTATTTCCATGTGTTCTTACTTTGATATAGATTATTACTTTTCTTACTTTAGAAGCATTTTTGGGTCTTTCAATCATTAGTAGACTGGGATTTTTATCTATCTAATTTCCCCCTTTTTTTAATTCATTTTCCTTAGTATTTTTGTTCTAACCTATCCCTTGGCATTTAGGATTACCAATTTTTCAAGTGATTTATTTAATTTTGATACTTTTACATTTACTTTGGCCTTATTACATTTGTTTGCATTTATCTCTAGCCTTGTATCCCTAGGGACTATCTAATGCAATTTGTCCACTCTCCAGGATTGAGACTCTTATTTTTGTATGCATCCATTTGACAATAAAGGTAATTCAAGGTGTGTATATGGTGATTTAAGTTATTTTCTCAAAATATTGATTTTAGTATTTTAATTTGAGTTAGCTTAGTTGTTGTGTTGCTATGTTTTTTTTGCTGAAGCACCATCCTATGTTACACTATTTTGAAATGTGATAAGATTTAGGTGGGGAATATGTATACACATGGTATTTTATCACTTCATAATTTAATGACACTTTCTCTTGTAGTATCTTATTGAGATTTAATCTCCATAAGTGCATGACTTAAAGGGTGCACTATAAAATGGTGGGTAAGCCTTTGGTGCTTTACAAGAGATGTTTTTATCTATGTCATGATCATATCTTTCCTGTAACTATTTTTGATTCCTCAGATTTTACCTTCTACCTACTTCCTTACATCCTATCCTATTAAGTTGTGTTAGTTCCCTCATTTCCTATTACATCATCCAGGCCTAAGTATTTTATTCAATGCATGTTTCCCTTCCCTACTATATCATCTTGGTTGGTGTAGTTCTAAGTTGAAATTCATGATAATTATATTGATTCAATGTATTTGACATAGTTGAGTGCTAATCGACTCCTTTAAACTACATTTAACTAGTTGATATCATTAGCTAAGTATATGTTTGACCATTTGACCACTACATATATATTAATATATTCATTTAATATTATATACTCACATTATTTTTTACTTATCTTCTCTAATTTCACTCATACATCTCTATCCATGTTTGGATGGGCTATAGGTAAAATATTATCTTGAAGAAATCTTGGATTGTGGAAGTATTAGAGATTTTATAGGAGGTCCTTAGTTGGCTTAGAACCTATTTTTCATCCTTTGAGGTCTTCAAAACCATAACAATATATTTCAAATCACCATTGGCCAAGGGGGAGATTGATGTTTTATGAGTCCCCATCAAGTTAAGTACCTTTAACCTTATGTTCTTTCCTTTGTTTCATTTAATAGGTAGATGTTGTTTGTTTATTAGTAGATAAATGCATGTGTGTGTCAATCCTTGTCTAGAATTTATCTACACTTATACTTAGTGTGTCTATAAGATTATTTAGACTTTCCATTTATCCATTATTAGGTAGCCTAGGTACCCAATTTCCTAACATGGCTTTTTAACCATTTTTATTATTCTAAACCTTTGCACTTTGGTTTAATTTACTTTAATTTTATAACTATTTACTTTTTTGGCTAACCATATTTGGTATAAGATTCATTTATGATGTATTTTTTCTTAGTCTTGGATGTATAATTTTTTTGAAAAAGAGTTAAGTAATCTAGTGGTATAATCTTGCATTGGCCTCCTTGGCTTCATACCCCTCTTTTTTATTTTTCCTGATCTTATATATATTTTTGGTCAATTATCTATATTTAATTCATCATGTTATAGGGATACCTAAGTGCATGTGGTTTTTTATATCCTCATAATCTCTAGACACTACCATCCATGTTAGTGTCCTAAATCCAACAATAATGTTTTGCCTAATTAAATTCCCTATTTATGTACTTTTTGATTTGTGATTGCTTTTAAGGATTTGCATGCTTACTCTATGGCTGACTTTCACATGCTACTATGTATTAATTCAAATTAAAATGTTCCATATATATACAAGGCTAGGGCATAATATTTGATCATCAATCTATTGGAAATATTTTCATTGATGTCAAAGGTCTAACATTATTGGTGATAAAGGCCCCATTGCATTTAATGGTGTTTTTAATATTCATATCTTGGATAATGTGTGTTAATATTTACTTAATATTAATGAATATATTTTTCATTGAATATAAGTCAAAATAGGGTCCATGGAGAAGTCAAAGAGCCACGGGGTAAAGACAAAAGATGAATGGGATGCATTTTCTCATGAAGAGTCATCTTGAGGAATTCCAAGAGTTACCATGTGAAGACAAAAGAGGGTATGGAACATTTTTCCATGAAGGGACACTTTGAGGAATATGAAAAGTCACCAAGATAAAGACAAAAGAGGACATGATGCATTTGCTTATGAAGAGTCACCATGTGACTTTTCAAATGCAAGGATACAAAGGGTCATGCAAGTTTGGCACCATTTTATATGAGGATTGAAGGGTGACAAAGGGTGAATGCCAAAAATCATTTGGAAAGATATAAATAAAGGCTTGAGAAGCCATTTTTAATATGCAAGAGAGTGCATGGTTTGTATTTGTTTTCAAAGAGAGAAAATCAAGAGATATTGTAGAGTTCTATCATTTGTTGAGTAAGCAACATTGAGAGATAGTTATGTTTTATACACAAGATAGGTTGGTGCTCCTATGGGTTGGTGCTCACAAATAGTTGCTATGTTGGTGCTCAGTAAAGGGGTTGGTGCTCCTGTAAGTTGGTGCTCATTCATATACTTGAGATTTTTCTCCATGGATTTTCCCACTTTGGGTTTTCACATAAAAATTTGGTGTCTCTCTCTCTTGTGTGGTACATATTATTGTTTCAGTTTTATTGTATATCTTGAATGTGTGATTAAGTGGTTAAAGAAAAGAAATCAAATTAAGTAAGAGATATATAATATACTAATTCAATCCCCCCTCTCAGTATATTTTGTACTTAACAATTGGTATTAGAGTAGGTTCTTTTTAAAAAAGTTTTACATCTTGAAGGTAGATTGGAATAGCATGATAGCTAGATCAAATGAAGGTTTTTATACAAATAATGCGACTTTATTTGATGGGATAAATTATGCTTTTTGGAGCATAAAGATGAAGACTTATTTGATGGCCCTTAGATTTAAAATTTGGCAAGCAGTGGTGGAGGAATATGAAGAGCCACAAACACTTGTAACTACTCTGGTAGAAAAGAAGGCAAGTGAAAATAATGTTAAATATTTAAATGTTATTTTATGTGGTTTATGTGAATCAAATTTGTTAAAGTTATGCAATTTAAATATTCTCATGAAACTTAGGTAAAACTTGAGAATATTTAAAAAGGTGGTGAAAAGGTTCAGCAAGCTGAGCTTCAAACTTTTAGAAGATAGTTTAAGAGTTTGAAGATGGAAGAGGAAGAAAATATAACAAGTTATCTTTTATGGGTTGATCAAATAGTTAATCAGATTCAAGGTCTTAGAGAAAAGTTAGAAGAATCAATTATGGTTTAAAAAGTTTTGAGATCTCTACCATTGAGATATGATGTAGAAGTTTTAGCAATTGAAGAGATGAAGAATTTAGCCAAGTTAAAGATGGATGAGCTATAGGGTATTCTTATAGCATATGAGATGTGCATCAAACAAGAGAAACCCTTAAAGAGAGAAGATATTTTCAAGACATCAAAGAAATAGAAGACTAAGATTTAAGAATCAAGTGATAGTTTTAATTATGATGAAGATGATAATGGAGCTCTATTCATTTACAAGCCAAAAAATGGCACAGGTAAATATTAGGAAAAATTACCTTTTAAATGTTTTAATTGTGGAAAGATTAGAAATTTTGTAGCTAAGTTCCTAGATAAGGGTAATGGTGATAATGAAGAAGAAAAGTATACATACAAGAAGAATTTCAAAGGAAAATTCAAGAAGGGATTCGAGAAGAAGAGATTAATTTTAAAGATCCTAGCTCAGTCGAAGATAGTGGAGTCAATGATTTAGAAGAAGAAATTCTATTCATGGCCATATATGAAGATGCCTCCACAAGCAAAAGTATAGATGATCAAGAAGAAGAATAAGATGAAGCTAAAGTGAATCTAGAAGGAGAACTCATTTGTGCCTTAGAAGAGTTAAAATCTCTTGAGAAGAAGAATCAAATATTAAAGATCTAGATCAAGAAAAATGAAAAGGAGTCAAAGGAAATAATTGAAGATCTACAAGCACACTTTGAAGAAGCCAAGAAGAATGAAGAAGATATAATGGCATAGTTGAAAAAAATAATTAAATAAAAAGGTATGTTATTTAAATTTCTTCTTTAAAAGTATATCTTGAGAAAACAAATAAAGCAATCAATGATAGAGCAACCAATGATTCAAAATTGGAGAATAAAACTAATATGCTGAATAAAATATTAAAAAGTCAAAGATCAATTTGAAATAAGATAGGCATTGGATTTTAAAAAGAGAAAGGGGAGGACACTACTTTCAAAGATAAGGAAAAAGGAAAGAGCTATGTTGAAGCTCTTACAAAAGAGGAAATAAAAAGAGAAGAAGTTAATAATATAGAGGACATCTCACACAAAGAAGGATGGAAGGCACAAAGCTACAAAAGGCAATCAGGTCAGAGATACATAAATAGGTCCTATTTTTATGGTTACTATTTTTATTGTAATGGATATGGTCATAAGAAAATTGAATGTTAAAAAAGGGCTAACAATTTCAAAAATAAGGAGAAGAAAAGTCATGCAGAGTCAAGCAAAAGCCACAACTCTTTTTCTCCTCTATCAAGATTTAATGAAGAGGCCATAATATATTACAAGTACAAAAACTTTAGACACATATCCCAATACTATAAAAGCATGTTTGAGTCAGTCAAGAAGGACCAGAGTTTCAAGGCACCATTCATCAAGAAGAACGTTCAAATAGGTTCATGGTAAAAGAAACAACCTAAAAAATCTATGTTGGTACAAATAGCTTTTCATGAAATAAATGAAGAAAAGCCATGGTTCATTGATAGTGGATGTTTAAGACACATGATAGGAGACAAAATAAAGTTCATAACCTTGAAGAAAATCAATGGTGGTAAGTGAAATTTAGAGATAATATTACTACCAAAATTGTCAAAAAAGGTACACTTAGTTTGGATAATGGTAGAACTAAAACTAAAAATGTTTTGTATGTAGAAGGTCTTAAGCATAATATTTTGAGTGTAAATAAAATGTATGATCAAGTTCACACACTAAATTTTTATTTATAAGGTTGTGAAATTAGGAGAAAATATTTAGATGTGTTGGTTGCAAATGCTTAGAGAATAGGTAGTAATTTGTATATGTTATCAGACATCAAAGGTCAAAGATGTTGTTTGAGTTAGATTGAATAAAGTTGGATATAGCATAGGATAATGAGACACATCAATTTTGACAATCTTGTCAACATCAGCAAGAAGAAAGTAATCATAAATATTCCAAAGATTACAAAGTCATTTGACACGCTTTGTGAACCTTGTCAGCATGAGAAGTAGACTGGAAGGTGGTTCAAAATAAAAGAATACTCAACCACTTAGATGTTAGAGCTTGTTCACACTGATCTATGTGAACCTATGAGAACTCAAAGTGCTCAAGGTGAGAAATATTTCATGTTTCTTATTGATGATTTTTCATGTATGACTTGGATAATATTAAAAAAAAAATAGAAGCTTTCAGATATTTCAAAACATTTAAAGCATTAGTTGAGAATGAAAATAGTTTGAAGATTAAGTGTCTAATATTAGATTAAGGAGGATAATTTATGTTAGATTAGTTTATTGAGTTTTGTGAAGACCATGGAATAAAAATACATTATTTAAAAACTAGAACTCCACAACAAAATGGAGTAGTTAAATAGAGAAATAGAATAGTTTAGGATATGGTAAAGACAATGCTAAATGAATCCAAGATACCAGATAAATATTAGAGAGAGGCAATTTATATAACAATGCATATTTAGAATAGAGAATTATTAAGAGTCAATAGGGACAAGACTCCTTATGAGCTATGGAAAGACAAACTAGCAATAGTTGATTATTTTAGATTTTTTGGTAGTAGATGCTTCATAAAGAGAACTAATGAAAAACTTGGTAAGTTTGAATCTAGAGTAAATGAAGGTATATTTCTTGGTTATTCTTGAAAAATTAAAGCTTATAAATGTTATAACAAAATAACCAAGAAAATTGTTGAAAGTATAAGTGTCAGGATAAAAGAAGATGGAACACAAAGAATCAATGATCTAGTGGACATTCTTAAAATCATTGAAGAAGAAGATTTTGAAGAATTAGATGAAGATGATAAGAAGGAAAAAAAAGACACCAAAACTACATCCAAATATGTTTAAATAAATCATAATGAAAGTGACATCATTGGGAACATAAATGAAGGAATTCATACTAGAAGAATGACAGTAAGTGAATATGAGCTAGTTAATTCTTCTTTGTCATCTAAAATTTAGCCTAGAACATTTTCAAAAGCTAGACATGATAAGCATTGGCTTAAGGCAATGGATGAAGAATTGAATCAAATAGAAAATAATGATACTTGGGAATTAGTGCCTAGACCAAAAGATCACAATGTGATAGGAATAAAATGGGTTTATATAAATAAGTTGAATGAAAATAGAGAAGTGACCAGGAATAAAGAAAGATTAGTATGTAAAGGATATGATCAAATTGAGGGAATATATTTTGAAGAAAATTTTGCTCTAGTAGTAAGGCTAGAGGCTATTAAAATGTTTTTTACATATACAATGTTAAAAAAATTCAAAGTATTTTAGATGGATGTCAAATCTACCTTACTAAACAAGAATATAGAGGAAGAGGTATACATTAAACTGCCTAAGGGATTTATTCTCTCAAATATTAGTATCCATGTATGCAGATTGAAGAAAGCACTATATGGATTGAAACAAGCTCCTAGAGCTTGGTATGCAAGACTTGATAAGTACCTACAAGATCAAGCTTTCAAGAGAGGATTTGTTGACAGTAATCTCTACATCAAAATAGAAGGTGAGCATCAATTGATTGTTGTGGTATATGTTGATGACATCATTTTTAGAGGAAACATCAAAAATATGACAAAAGAATTTTTTGATAATATGTAAAAATAATTTAAGATGTCTATGCTTGAAGAATTGTCATTTTTCTTAGGATTGCAAATATTTCAGTCAGATACAAGAATTTTCATATCTCAAAGTAAATATGCCAAGAATATGTTGAAAAAATTTGGTTTTGAGGATTGTGCACCAATTGGCACACAAACATGTATAGGAAGTAAGGTGAGCAAGGATGAAGATACACCTATTGCAAATCAATCTTTTTATAGATCTATGATTGGTAGTCTTTTAAATTTGATAGCATTGAGGTGAGACATCATGCATATAGTAGGTATGGTTGTAAGATATCAGTTAGCTCTAAAATAAAGTCATGTTTAATTGGTGAAGAGAATATTTAGATATATCAAGGGGACATTGGATTATGGATTGTAGTATCCCATAGGCAGAGATTTCACTTTGGTTTCTTATACAGATTTAGATTGGGTAGGTTGCTTGGATGAAAAAAAGAGTACAAGTGGAGGAGCTTTCTTCCTTGGTGATAGCTTAGTATCATGGCTAAGAAAAAATAAGAATTTAGTATCAATTTCTATAGCTAAAGCAGAATATATTGTAGTGGTATTATGTTATACTCAAGTGCTTTGGATGAAGCAAACTTTGGAAGAGATCAAGGTAAAATATGATGAAACTATTTCTATTTTTTGTGACAACATAAGTGATATTAATATTTTGAAGAATCTAGTGATGCATTTAAGAATAAAACATATTCTCATTAGATATCACTTCTTGAGTGATCAGGTTGTAGATCAATAGGTTAAAATGGAATATATCAATACTACAGAGCAGATTATAGATATTTTCACAAAGGCACTACCAAAAGACACATTTGAGTATCTGTAGGAGAAGTTGGGAGTAATTTATTTTACTTCTTGCCATTGAGGATTAACATCAATTGAGGGGAAACTAAGTGTTATCTCTAGGATAGGCCCTTTATCATTGATGTCAAAGGGGGAGAAGAATATAAATAGGTGTAGAATAGGTATAAGGAACAAGTACAGGTTGCTACAATAAGGGGGATTTACTGTATGTTTTTTAGAGGGTAGTATGTGTAGGTTTTAGGATGTGGCATTTCCAATTTGAGGTTACCATCAATGACAAAGGGAGAGATTGTTGGAAATATTATCATTGATGTCAAAGGTCTAGCATTATTGGTGATAAAGGCCTCATTGCATTTAATGGTGTTTTTAATATTCATATCTTGGCTAGTGTGTGCTAATATTTATTTAATATTAACGAATATATTTTTGGTTGCATATAAGTAAAAAGAGGGTCCAAGGATATTTCAAAGAGTCACAGGGTAAAGATAAAAGAGGAATGGGATGCATTTTCTCATGAAGAGTCATCTTGAAGAATTCCAAGAGTCACCATGTGAAGACAAAAGAGGATATGGCAGATTTCTCCATGAAGGGACACTTTTAGGAATATGAAAAGTCACCAAGATAAAGATAAGAAAGGAAAGGATACATTTGCTTATGAAGATTCATCATGTGAATTTTCAAATGCAAGGATATGAAGGGTCATGCAAGTTTGGCACCATTTTCTATCAGGATTGAAGGGTCAAAAAGGGTAAATGCCAAATGCCATTTGGAAAGCTATAAATAAAGGCTTGAGAAGCCATTTGTAATATGCAAGAGAGTGCATGGTTTGTATTTTTTTTTAGGAGAGAAAAGAAAGAGATATTGTAGAGTTATATCATTTGTTGAGTAAGTAACATTGAGAGATAGTTGTGTTTTATGCACAAGAGGGGTTGGTGCTCCTATGGGTTGGTGTTCACAAATATTTGTTATGTTAGTGATTAGAAAAGGGGTTGGTGTTCCTACAAGTTGGTGCTTGAAAATTTTGTAATTTGAGCTAGTACTCATTCATATACTTGAGATTATTCTCTATGGTTTTTCCCACTTTGGGTTTCCACGTAAAAATTTGGTGTCTCTCTCTCTTGTGTGGTGCATATTATTGTTTCAATTTTATTGCATATCTTAAATGTGTGATTAAGTGGTTAAAGAAAATAAATCAGATTAAGTAAAAGATATATAATATACTGATTCACCCCCCCTCTTAGTATTTTTCATGCTTAACACAATCAAGCCTCTCAATTAATATATATGTTATTTATTCAAAGGCTATTGAATCATACTATATAGTAAATTTATGGAATTGGAGTCTAAAGCATTATAAATGATAAAATCACACTTGAATTTCTTTTACCAAGGGTTGAAATAGGAGAGAGTATATGGTCACACAATAACCATCACACACATACACCTAGGAGGGAGAAATGCATGTGAATTTGAGTTCCTATTTGGATTATATGGCAATGGAGAAAACATTTAACAATAATGTGGTTGATATGGTCAGCATGACTCACGTGTTAATCCCTTTTTTACTAAGTCATAGGTATGCAAGAATAAAGAATCTAGGTTATTATTTTCATGGACTAATTGCACATAAACTGATCACAAATTTAGACATAAATAAAAAACATAGGTATAGGGACATGTCTAAGAATAATTTAAATTGGATAAAATATAGGTATAAAAATATTTAAATCAAGATGTTGGCATCCACATTAGTTTTTAGGCCAAAAAAAGAGGCAAAACCAAAATGAATAGAACACATATTTAGATTAATGGATTGAGACAGATTTGAGTGACTGTGATGATCTAGAATAGAACAAAAAATAAGATGTGATATTTCTTAACCCTTAGTATCATAATTTATTTATTTCATTTCTTTCACATTTTGAATGAAATTATTTCAAATATTATATTATATTACCTAAATTTGACTATTGTATTATTACATCCAAATTTTTATTTATATAAGGTATTTTTGTAAAATATCAATTTGAATAAAACATTTGAGTAAACCCAACATACTAAAAATAATACTTATGGTCTTCTCCTTATATTTTTCATAATTTTAATACTACTTCTCCTATAACTGATATGTAAATAGGGAAGAATAGGGCAGTTTTTCAATATTGAGAGATGATTTTAGATAGATGTGTGCTTGAGAAATATTTGATATTGCTTAATTCATAATGGATGTTCTTTGAAATTTATTTTTACAACACCTTTCAAATTTTTCTCATGGGAGAGTTAAAATAACACTATTAGCTAACACATACATATTGAAAGATTTGAAAATTTGAGTATTTTTGAGGTATGGACACTAACATTAGAACTGGGACACAAGTGCCATTACATAGGTGTACTCCTTCCTTGCTCTTTTTTCCTTAAAAAATTCAATTATTTCAAAATTAAGATTATATGCACTAATTATACTATAATATGTTCTTGGTTGTAGGTAATACAAAACTAGCAAATTTAAATAGTTCTCAAGTCAAATGTGTGTTTTACACACCAAAGTATAAATTTGTTTTCCTTTAACATAGTAATTTCATTCTTATGCATTATCATATTAAAGGGGGAAAATATATATGTTAAATATGGATTTTATATGATAATCTAATCTTGTACACTTGGAAAATATCATTAATGGCTCAAACCTTCAGTTCAAGACCTTCCTGATGCTAAAAGGTTTGTGCTCACCATTTCATTATGTCTAAATACTTATCCTATAGTCCAAACATGATATTATAATTAACCATATCATATATAGCCCTTAATAATCTTTAAATTTTATTTACATCCTTCATTATCATTTATACATCTTCAATATTTTTCTACTCTTCTAGACACTACCATTCATATTAGGACACTAGAATCGATGCTAGTGTTCATAACTAAAAAACCAATCAAAATTGAAAATATTTTGATATGTATGGGTTGGAATATAGTGTTATTTTAACCCTCAAGTGAGAAAATTTCAAAATGTGTTGTATAAATACAAGCTAAAGACCATTCATTATAAGGGGTCAATATCAAGTAATTTTCAAGCACACATCTATCTAAAATCACCTCTCAAGCTTAAAAAACTTCCCTATTTTCATATCAGTCATAGGAGTAGTATTATTACAGTATTGAATTATCCAAATAAAAACTATTAGAATTATTTTCCAAGTTAAAAATATACCAATACATGTACTCACATATAGCATATTACATAATTATTCACACATAGACCCACATAAGGGAGACAACTACATCAGTCTGAGGCCCTCTTCAAAGTATATGGCTATGTAGATAATGATCACTAATAGAACAATATTTTAGGTTATCTTGATTTCAATTAATCATACTAACCCCTATTTTACAAGGTGACATGCCCTAATTAGAGGACCTAAGGTTTTGAGCTACATATCAATATCCAAAACCTGTGCACATGATTTAAATAGAAAATATGTAAGGTGATAAGGAACCCTAATAGGAATAGGTGTAACTTATATAAAAGGAGATATAAGTCACTATGGATAGAAGCATCAATTTTATGACAAAAATGTTAATGCTATTATCTCTATTTCAATGGTAGTGTCCATGTTATGCCCTCAATCTATGACATGATAGGGATATGTGTGGCCAATTAAACTTTTTTTTTGATTAAGTGCTAGAACTAGACACCCTAGGATCCAGTGATATAGTCCTTTTCCAATGCTATCATCTTGAGGATTTAATCTTTTTAGGTTTTGTTTACCTACTTCGTGTGAGCTTGTGTACCAATTTTCAAGTCCTTTATATCAATATATCTCCTTATAGATATGATTATTCATGTACTTATATCTTCTATGCAATTGAAATAAACTTTGGAAAATGGGAAAAAGAGGTTAGTGTGTGTAAGATGTAGTAGACATGCTACACACCCCATGTGTGGGCATGCTACCTACATACCAATACTTTGAGGAGGGATCAAGCTATATGTAGTTCTCTATATAAGAGTTCTTGGTGCAATAGTGAATGAAATGCAAGAAATGCTAAAACTAGCTATGCTTGAGATGACTAGGGATTGGTGTAAGGACTTAAATTGGCTTGAAAGTGTATAGGATGGATGTATGCAAAGAATAGGAAAGATTGCTTGAGTGGTCTTGCTTGGTTAAATAATATTTTCCAACCCTTTCTAAATGATCTTTGAATGGGATTATATATGGATTTATTTGTCATGGGTTAAATGAATGCACATTAGGCTAACATGATTGAAGATAAGGATCCAAAAGGAAATGATCATTGGTGCCTAAGATACACTTGGAAAATAATGTTAAAATTTAGACACATTAAGGTCTAGTATTAGTGTCCAATTTGGGTGCTATTATCCTAAGATAATGGGGCCTAAGGGGATGGATTAGTCATGAAGAGAGGTTCCTAGCTTAGCTGGGATCAAGTTTAGAAGGTCATAAATGACTGGTAATCAATGAAAATAAGCCTAAGAGGGTCATGAGAGCAAAAAAGGACCTAAGTATTGGGTGTCATTAGCCATGCTCAAGTTACCAATTTTTGCATTTTATATTACTAAAGATATTTATTCTACACACAGTCAAGTAATGGAGACCTTATTTGATGGGTCAACACTTTCAAGTAAAGATTGATCATGATAACCTCAAATATTTTTTGGAAGAATTATTTTCATCATAATAACAATAGGAATGGGTGAATACAATATTAGGATATTATTTTAAAATAGTATATATGAAAATAAAAGAGAATGTGGTGTTAGATACACTATATAGGAACTATTAATCAATTACATGATTGTTATTTGCAATGACCATTTGGAAGGTATATTGGATAGAAGAATCAAGATCAAAATGAGAGAATGACATGGATACCCAGGATTTGATTCATAATATTCATGTTGGTTGTAGGGGGTTTTAAAATATTTCATGGAAGGAGAACAAATTATGGTATAAATATTGACTATATCTCTACAATAATTATCTCCTCAAACATAAAATCCTTTAGGAGCTTCATGCATATCCAATAGGATGTCATTCAATAATTTTAAAAACATGACACATAATCAAGCAATATTTATTTTGGGAAGCAACCAAGGGGATGTCTATAAATATGTGGCTAAATTCATGGTATGTCAATAGAACAAAGGTGAAAACATTAAGACCTTTGGTATTTTTTAGCCTTTATCCATCTCTAGCCAAAGGTGGGAGGAGGCTTCCATGGATTTAATTATTAGGTTACCAATGTCTAAGATAAAAATGTTTTTATGGTAATTATGGATTGACTCACCAAGTATGCTAAATTTTTTTTACCACAACCATTTTTTCCAATATATTAGTTTCTGATTTTCTCAATACAATTCAAAAATTTCATGATATTCTGAAGAACATTTTAAGTTACCAAGATCCTATATTTACTAGTAATTCTTAGAATAAATTATTTTCATGTTTGGGAACCTAATTGGTTCATATATTGTCCTATTATCCTCAATATGATGCAAAAATAGAGGTATTCAAACAATGTCTAGAAGGGTATCCTTTTTTTTTTTAAATTTCTAACAAACTAGACAAATGGGTTCATTAGCTATGACTTGTCAAATGGTAGCATAACACCTTTTTCATACTTCTTAAAAAATGTATCCATTTTTGGAATTATATGGGTATCACTCCCCATCCATAATTTTAACCTTTAATATGCATCCCAAGGTTCAATCTATTGAGTAACACATTCACCATCAACATGAGGTACTCATTAACTTGCAAGAGAATTTAGCAATGGCACATAATATAATGAAGTAAAAAGTGGATCAACATCATAGTGAATGGAATTTTTACATAGGTGATTGTGTCTTTTTGAATTTTTAGCCATATAAGTAGATGTATCTAAAGTAAAAAAAAAAATAATAACAATTTGTCCACTAAGTATTATGGCCCTTATTAGATCTTGTAAAAAATCGGCAGTGTGGCCTATAAGCTAGAATTTCCCCTATCCACTTGCATACATCTTATATTTCATGTATCTTTCCTGATTAAGGTAATTGGATATAAATTTTATACTCAAACTAAGATACCTAAATTGAATGAATAAGGTTTAGTCATTTTGAATCCTAAAGTGATCTTTCACACATGCACTAAGTAAATGCAAACCAAAGAAATTAAGGAGTATTCAATCAAAGGGAATAATTTTCATTATGAAGATTTAACATGGAATAATGAAGAATTTTAGAATAAAAATTATCATTTTTTTTAAATTTGAGAAAAAAAAATTATAAGAGGAGGGGCATGATATACCATTAAACTATGGTATGTCTAGGAATGTGTGGCCAACTTGTGGCTTACATACCACTTATATTATATTTTTGCATGTCTTTATTTCTTAATAAGTTTAACATATATAATAACCATGGATAATTAGAGTATATTTAAAAGTTATTTTTTAGTATTTAAGGAGTATATTGTGAGTTATGCTCTTATTGCATTGTTGTGTAGGTTTCCCCTCAAAGTGGCTCAACTATATTTATCTATAATTCTACTCTTTGTCAATTGTTGTTGTGGATATACATATGATTCTATTATTTATATGATATAATATTTTATTTTATGAAAATATCATTAATTTAATTATAATAAAGGCTAATAGAGAGATAATTTTTAAAATCTAAAGAATCATAGTTGAGCATCATCCTGACTAGTTCTAAACCTACACTTCTTAGATTTTATTATGCATCATTAATAAGTAATGTTATTCCTTATTAGTTTTAGATTGAGGGTAAAAGCCCCTGAAACCCTATTACAAAGAGCGAAAGAAAGAACGTCTAAGACCACAGGCAAAGCCTTAAAATACACTACAAGTAAGTAGCAAAAATAGGTTTTAAATGGACCTGGAACCACCAGATAAACATCTGGTCAAAACCCAGAAAACATAGATCTGGTAACACAACAGATAAAAGATAACAAAAAAGAAAACAAGGAACAGTACCAGTTTCAAAACCAACAAGAAGGACTAGATTATTCATCCAGTTCCAGTATCAAGTTCATGGCTTCTTTTCCTTTCAAAACAGTTTCCTCGGTGGTAGCCTCCAGCAGAGCTCCTTTTTGTGTATCTTTCTTTCTAGAGCTTTGCCTCGTCCTTTTGCTACGACCCTCTAGTGCTTTGGTCTCCTCATTAGCTCGTTTACCTATATTGATAGCAGTAGCACAAATGTTGGATGTTACTTCCTCCATTTTCTTTCTATTGTCCTTTATAAGTTCCCAGAGGTTGTTTTCATAAGCTTTGAGCTTGATGGGATCTCGCTTAACTGATTTTCCATGTTTATTTTGTTCCAAGCAATTTTCAGGGAATCTTCCAAATTTTCCACTTTTCTCTTGAGATCCATGATCTCCCTACACATCCAGGAATCGATTTGGGAAGATGCCTCTGCCTTACAGTTAACCCATGTCATAGGAGTATATGATTCATCATTCTGATTCTTCTCTCTCCAGTCCTCAGGCTTTTTATAAGGACTATTCCTGGCTTCTTCAAAGATATCTTCTTGACTCTTTTGTTCCCACTCCTTGATTCCAGATTGTATTTCCATCTTCTTATTTTGAATATCAACCTGCTCAAATTTTTCCTTTTTGCTCTTTGAAGTTGGGTCCTCAACAGGATCTTCCTGGTCAAATTCTTCCTCCAACACATTCTGGTTTTCCTCCGTATCTACAGTTCTATTAGCAGAATCCTCCTCAGTATTCACTTTATCTTTTTCAATTTCCTCAGAACATTCTTCATCATCACTTGAGTTAGTATCCCAGCTTTCGGTTCCTTCTTCCTCCAATTTTTCCTTCTCGGGTTCTTCAATTTTCTCCCGTCCCCTTTCTTCTTCTACATTCTGCTGTTTAGGACTGGGGGACTTGAATTTGCCTCTCCTGATTACTCTTTCATTCTTTTTATCTCCTGACACCTTATTTTCCCCCTGTTTGGGGTACTTAACCAGTGCCCTATTCTTATAGTAGCCTTCAATAAGCAGAATAAGGCCTTCATGGAGAATAGGGCACATTTCCTTTTTCCTATGAGCATATAAGCTTTGGACCAGGGAATAGCGAAGATAAAAAGGAAAAGAAAGACTAACCTTATGCCTAAAATGGTTGAGGAAAACAAAATGGAACTTGTGCACTCGTTTGCTTCTTCTGTCCAGGATGAAGTACTCCCTTATACAGCTTAAGACATCCCTCCATATCCCTTTAATCTAGTCCAGCTCATAGAAATCCCCATTTTTGACCAGCTTCTGCTCTTCCTCATCCGTTTTGGGGAACTTACAAAAGGCCTCGTTCGAAATGCTTGTTTGCTTGAAAAATTTGAGTCCATCCATTGGCAACCCTGTAACCTCAGCAATAAAGTCCTCTGTTAAGTTTACTGATATACCATGCAAGGTGACCCTTTCATCAGACCAATTTTTGAAAAAGGCCGTCGTGATATGCGGTTTTGAGCCATGGAGTCTTTCCATGTAGCTCGTAACTTTTCCTTTTTGTAAGATTCTCCAGACTTCATGCTTTTCTCTCCATACTTCACAGCTCTTGGGTTCCTATTTACGGGGTTCTCCCTTCCTTTCACGAGCCATACTCATTTTCTTCAAATCCCTTTTGCTGTGGACTTTGCCCTGAAACCTCCTACTATCATATTGATTGGGAATTCGACTTTGAATGTGATTTTTCATGATCCGCTTATCCCTCTTGAGGGCCTTGATCTTTAATAATTGAATTCTTTTCCCCGTGCTGCCACTCCTCCTACTCATTATAATTTTATTATACTCCAAACTTACCTTCTTTCGCATGGGTGGCATCATGAAAAATGAGCACCCTTAAATCCACATTCCTTTCTAAATATTCATACCACCTCACTATTTGACCTTCCTGGACAGCACAATTAGCAAGCCAATCAGCAACACCATTGGCTTCTCGAAAGGTGTGGGTGATTTTAACATCTTCAAATTTTTTCAAAAGTATTTTCATCTCCTTTACCTTATCCTCTATGGTCCAAGATACAATATTCTTGTTATTGAGAATATTGATAACATTCAAAGAGTCCCCTTCAAGCCACAATTTAGGATAACCTGAATCCACAGCTAATTTAAGGGTCTGGAGTGCAGAAGTAGCTTTGGCAATGTGACAATTAGATATACCAATGGGAGTTGCGATAGCATCAATAACCATACCCATATGGTTTCTCAAGACACCACCACAACCAGCATTCCCCGGGTTCCCTTTGGTAGCACCATCAAAGTTACCTTTAATCCACCCTTGAGGGGGAGCATTCCAAGTAACACCTAATCTTGGGTTTTCAGGTTTACCAAGAGGAATATCCGTCCTCAAGGGATTATCCACATTGAGAGTAGAGCTTGGATTCTTTTGGGATGAAAAATTTTCCTTTAAAGCTCTAATAATATTCTGTCCTACCACCCATCCAGGAAGTTCTTTATTTCTAAATATTCGGTTATTTCTTTCCTTCCATATTCCCCACCAAGTATGGGGAAGGGTAATTTTCCATAAGAAGAGAACATCAGGGTTCTTTGAAGGGCAATACCAGCTTTTGAAAGAAAGTTCCACGTTTTTGTGATGAATCCATGTAATGCCCCATAGATAGAGAACCTCCTTCCAAACAAGCTGAGTGAAGGAACAATTCACAAACAAATGATCTCTATCTTCAAGGTTTTTCTTACAGAGAATACACCTATTAACAATATTGATTCCGCATTTCTGTAAGTTATCCAGAGTCAAAATTTTATTTTGGAGAAGGGTCCAGAAAAAGAACTTGATTTTAGGGATGAGCCCCTTAATCCAGGCTCTTGTCCATAACGGTTTTCTACCATTTCCCTTAGAGATGAAGATGGAGGAGACTTTAAACTGTCTACTTGGCTCATAGTTCCAAACAATTCTATCATCTTGATTAGGATAAAGAGATATTGCATTTAGGGATAATTGAATATCCTTGAGATCTTGATCATAGTCAGTGAGGTTTACCCAAGTGTTGTTTTGCCAGTATTGATTAACCATTATTCCCACTCTTTGATTACATCTTTCTATTATATCTTTATCTTGGATTTCTTCCTGTAAAGGTTTTCCTCTTAACCAAATATCTTCCCAGAATTTCACCTTTTTACCATTTCCTACTTTCCAAGAACTTCCTTCTTCGAGAACATGTTTTGTTCCCTGGACTGCCCCCCAAATGGCAAAAGGATGGGATATATCCAGAGTAGTAAAGAATTCAGGAAGTGACTTTGCCTTAAATAAGTACTTATGCTTCCATATTTTACTCCATTCTTTATTTTCCTAATAGACCCTCCATCCCTGTTTAGCTAAAAGGGCAGTGTTCATACTTCTAATTTTCCTTATACCAAGTCCACCATCCTTGACAGGTTTGCAAATATTATCCCATGCAATAAGAGGCATTCTACTTTTCTCTTCTGTACCTGACCAAAGAAAGTTTCTTTGAATTTTTTCAATTGCTTCCGCAAATTTAGTGGGGATTTTGAAAAGGCTCAAAGCATACGTAGGTATGCTTTGAAGACTAGCTTTGAGGAGTATAAGCTTGCCTCCATGGCTAAGAAGACTGCCTTTCCATCCCGCCAACTTCTTACTAAATTTGTTGATTAGACCTTCCCAAAAGGCTTCAAGGGCTTTCGACCCAAAAGGAAGGCCAAGATATGTGGAAGGAAAAGAACCTATGGAGCAATCAAGGATTCTTGCAATTTTGTTCTGTCTATAATTTGGGGTATTGGTGAAGAAAACTGCACTTTTGTTCCAGTTTATAAGCTGTCCTGAGGCCAAGGAATATAGATTAATAGCTTCCTTTAGAATTCTAGCTTCAGTGACTTCAGACTGTCCCATGAAAATAGTGTCGTCCACAAATTGACCATGGGAGCAAGTTAAAGGATGCGAAGAGGGTCTCAGACCTTTAAATAAACCTCTACGAACTAAGTCCCTTAGGTATCGCCCCATACTATCAGCCATGATAATAAATAGAATCGGGGATATAGGGTCCCCTTGTCTTAATCCCCTAGACGGATTGAAAAAATGAGACGAACTCCCGTTTACCAACACGGCTATAGAAGTTGTGGATATCAACTGTTTGATAATAGCAACCACTCTTTGTTCAAATCCAAAGGCAATAAGACTATTAGAAAGGAATAGCCAATCCACCCTGTCGTATGATTTTGCTATGTCCACTTTCATTAAGAACCCCTCAGTGTTGGATTTGAGTAGTGAGTGAATATTCTCATGCACCGTAATAACTGAGTTGAGGATTTGTCTGCCAGGAATGAATCCATTTTGCTGGTCAGCTATTATCGAAGGGATCACTTGGATTAGTAAGGTCGTGAGAACTTTGGAAATTATCTTATAGAGAGAGTTGCACAAGCTAATCGGCCTGAACTGATCAGGGCAATATGCTCCTGCTTTCTTCAGAATAAGGCACAGAAAAGTGGCATTAATTTCCTTCAGCATCTATTTAGCTCCAAAAAACTCCTTCACCACATTACTGACATCCTTACCTATAAGTTTCCAAAGCTTTTGAAAAAATAACATGGGGAAACCATCTGGTCCTGGAGCCTTTTATCCTCCAAGAGATCTAACAGCTTTGAAGATTTCCTCCTCCTTAGGTATAGAACATAACATATTGTTCTGATCCTTCGAGATCAAAGGGGGAATCACTCGTAGAATATCAGCCTGGCTTTTCAAGTTGATGTTTCTATCTGCCTTCATCAGGGAGGAGAAAAATGAAATCATTTCCTCCTTAATTTCCTTTTCCTCTGTTATCTTTTGATCTCCTTTTTTTAAATGATGAATATGTGTTTTTGCTCTATGTTTCAAAGTGGAGATATGGAAAAACTTTGTATTTTTATCTCATTCTTTCAACCATTGCACCCTTGATCTTTGTCTCCAAAAGGTTTCCTCCTTAGTTATTATGTCTTGGTACTGTACCAATTGCTCACTTTCTTCTCTATGAGATTCTGAAGTATATCCATCTTGCTGAATTTTTTCCTGGATTCTTCTGATGTTCTCCTTGATGGTCTTCTTTTTCTCAAAAATATTACCAAAATAGTCCTTATTCCATTTCTTAACTTCCTTTTTAACATTTTTGAGTTTGGATGCAACTCGGAAGAGAGCTGATCCCTCAATGGGAATATTGCACCATTCTTTAAATTTGCCTTCAAATTGTGGATGCTGCATCCACATCTTTTCAAATCTGAAAGGATGATTCTTTTTTTGGATCAATTTGTCCGCTGTGAATATAAGAGGGAAATGATCAGAGCCTATTCTGTGGCGTGCTTCCAACTTACAGGTATAGTCTTTTAACCAGTCTGGGGAGATGAGAGCCCTATCAAGCTTGGCCTGTATACATTCCTTATTCAGTCTCTTATTGCTCTAGGTATACTGAATTCCTTGCAACTCCACATCCATTAGACCTTCTTTGCTTATAAACTCCATGAGATCAATTCTCCCTTCCATTTGAATAGTATTACCACCCATTTTCTCATAATCATAGAGAGGGACATTAAAGTCTCCCATTATAATCCATCGTCCACAGTAATCTTTGCTTCTGAGTTTTGAAAGAGTTTCCCAAACCTTTTTCCTTTCGTTCCTGATATTAGGAGCGTAAATATTTACAACATACCAACTTTCCTTTTGGTCAGCACTAATTAAATTAACTGCCAAGAGATTTTTACTTTCCATCAAAATAGAACCAAAAAATTGATTTTTTTTCCACAAAATCACTGTACCTCCCGAGGCACCTTCAGAGCTACTAGCTTTAATGGTGTAATTTTTAAAATATTTGATCTGTTCAGCTTTCTCCTTACTCATTTTAGTTTCTTGAAGCAGAAGGAGGTCTGGCTTTTGCTCTCTAACAAAATTCCTAACAAAATCTACTTTAAGAAGACTATTTAGCCCCCTTATATTCCAACTAAGAATCCTCATTTATTTTTATTATTGTTGATACATTGCCACAGAGTTATCTGCTTTCCATCTGCTATATTGAGCTTACTTTCTAGTTCTCTATTCTTCTTTGCAAATTTTTTCCCAGGTTTATCTGAGACTCCTACATCCGGTTTAAATTTGGCTTGCTTTTCAGATCCTTTTCCTCCTTTACTCATTAGAGGACTATTAGCTTTCGCACCACCATTTCTTGTCGTAATGTGGTTAGTAATGTTCTTTATTTCACCTTTAGTATTTTGGTTTTTAGGGTTTTTTCCACCCTCAACCATTACTTCTACCTTGAGGGGCTCTTTCGCTGAAGTAATAATTTCAACTATTGGTTCCTCCTGCTTTTCCCTTAACTGATCTTCACACAAAACAACCTCTCCTTCTTCTATTTTGTTTCCCCCTTCAGGTTCAACTTCTCCTTCCTCTAATTCTTGAATTTCTATTCTTTGGGTGTTCTGAGTAGGATCGTTAACCTCTTCTTTAGGTAGAAGATCTGAATCTATGTCCTTATTAGTTATTAAGAAATAAAATTACTATTCTAACATTTTAATTTATATATTTATCACATTTACATATTTGAACATTGTATTAGCATATATTTTGAATATAAATTATTTAATTGGTTTACTTATAGAATAGTCTTCTTCTCAGTTGATTAGGCTATTCTCCTAATTATTAATTATAAAATGGTCAAACATTCGGTGATGTGTTTATAATTTGATGTTTTTTATTTATTCAATATAATTTAAAATTTAATGCAATTATCATATACCCTAGAATCCAATTAGTAAAAAAATGCTTGACTATAATGGTTAAACTATAATTGTATATTTGATTTCTGATTTACTATCAATACCCCTTCTTATTAGGTTTAAGACATAATTGTCGATGCATGAGTGGGTTATAAAATATTTGGCTATGTGATTCCTATTTTTTATTTTAAAACACACCCTAATTCTTCCAAGAATCAGGCAACCTCGTTTTGATTTTTTAGCCACTCCCACTTGCACTCATGTCTTATTGCTCTTAGCTCTTTCAGTTGCTTTGGTGTTATACTTCATTTTTTGAGCTAAAACAAAAATTAAAAACATCATTACTAGAAATACCACATCCATGTGATGAAACATTTTATAAGACACTTAGCATGAAAGTGGAGTTTTGACCTCCAATATGCATTTGAAACATAGCTTGCCTAGTTCTCTTAGCCTATTCCAAGAGGTCATATTAGTTTCCATTCTATTATGGCTCCTGAAACCTTTACCATTGTGATGACCAAGTTTGAATAGTAAATATTCATATTAATCATTTGGCCTCAAAGTGGAGTCTAGTGACATTTTTTATACTTAAAGAAAATCACTCTTTGATCCCTCAACTCTTTGCATTTGATTTGGGGGTGTTTCTCTTAATTTATACTCATTTATTAATTTGGAAGCAAATAAGAAACTACTAAAAGGGGTGTGTAAAGGAATACCTGGTAAAAGTGTGCACATGATCCAGATAATGATGGAATTTTCTCTTTGTCTTGGTAGGAATAACCTATAGATAAGAAAGACACTAGAAAAGGGGTTTGTTAGCTAGATAGTTGAGTGGACTACCTAGCGTAAGCTAGATCTAAGAAGCATATGCTTGCTAAAAGGATATCAATCCACTATTTATAAAAATTAATTTGATGTAGATGAAAATAAATAATACTTTCATTCAATAACATGAAAGTAAATGCATGTAAGAAGAATAAGGTAAAATGCTTGTATAAAGAAAATGATTAAATGTAGTAAAATTAGGTCAATACTCATGCTAAGATAGTTGGGGTTAGGTTCAAAAAATCTAGGGAGTCTCTATGAATAGGTAGGAACATAAAAAGTAAGATTTGATTAGGGTTAAGGGGTTGAAAATAACTTTTTATTTTTTTCTACCATAGTGACCATCGGTGGTTGGGTGAACCATCAGTGGTTGAGGCTAACATCGGTGGTTAGGTGACCATCTATGGTGGAGCTGACTATAGACGGTTACCTATGTAACTCTTGAAATATTCAAAAAGGGAATTGTAGATTGGGTATATGGTTAGGTGAGGGTTGGAATATGGGTTTGGTTAGAAAAAAAGGTTGGAAAATGAGTTTGGATTAGGTTAGGGTATTTAGAAATGAAATGAAATGAAGAAGCCAGTACCAAGTTACCTATAACTTGTTAGATAGCTAAAGAAATATGGCTAGAGTGATAGTAATTTTGGACTTTGAAATTGATTTAGATAGAGGTTTGAGTCTCTATTATTGCTTCTTTCTTACTAAAGGGATACTGGATACCTGTGTGAGAAGGTGTGATAGCTTAGACATAGTTTTTTGGATCCTCCAACTTCTCTCCTTTTATAGGATAAAGTTACTAATTATGGAGGAGGAAGTTGATAATTAGATAGGAGGATAAAGTTTCCATTTATAATGCTTTAAATCTTATTAGCATCACAAAAGGGAAGTTGCTAAATTATGCCATGCTTATCTCGTACATAGCTAGAAATGGCTTTAAATTAGGTTGATGACCTAACTGTCGATGGTCAGGCTAACCTTTGATGGTTAGATTGACCATAAGTGGTTGAGGAGCTAAAGGAAAATGGGTGAAAGTATGTTAAAATGAGGTGGGTTAAAAGGTTCAGTTAAATGTGTTAGGTTAGGGGTTTAAAGGGTTAAACTTAGAAAATGAGTTTAGTTAACTAGGTGGTCAAATAGACTTGAGGTCAAATGAGGGTCAAGGTGCTTCAAAATCTAAAATTGTCATGTATAGTTTTTAAGTGTCTACATTTTGCCCTTTTTGTTATGTGGCCTTAAATTAACAAGACATAGAACAAAAATTAATATATTGTTAGTCATGGTTTGATTGGCCCAAGTATAAGAGGAGGTGTTCCCCCTTAAACTGGGAGTGGATGAGGTGAAAAAAAATTAGGTCATGGTTTGATAAAGTGGTGAATGGTGAGTCATGAGGTCAGTGACACCAAAGGGTTGGGTAGCTAAAATATAAACATATGCACAAAATGTGACTAAGTGTGATATTCAAGATCATGCAAAGACTAAATTTGCTAATGTTGGTAAAAATAAGGTCAGGTTCTACTGAGATATATGGTAGGGGTAACCGGTCCACAACATTGGTCATAGTTGATTGAGCCAATCCTATCAAGCCACCTAGACAAGGTTGATGTTTATCATAGGTATTTAGGGTAAGAAGTACTCTCATGAAAAACACATGGTTAGGTCATGTATGGGGTATAAATTATAGAAGTTCAACATGGAAAGGTTGGTCATTATATTCATGAAGACCAAGTAGGGTCAACACAAAACATGTAAATAGTTTGGGTCAAAAATGACTAACATTGAGGTGGATAAGGTCAAATGGGTTGGTGGGTATGGTATGTTCTGAGAGTGTAAGGTCAGGCTAAGGTGGGGATTAAGTGATCTCCCAAAAGTTTAGCTCCTAGGTGGGGTACTTTATAAATAATCAAAAAGGGGTGGGGAATCATGTTCGTCAATTGTTAGGAAAAACTTTAAATAACTGAGAGGTTAAAAATAAAAAAATTAAAATCATTTTTACCATTTGACTTTGTGATCTTGGTGATTGGTACTCATGAGTTTGTGAATTTTGTCATTTAGCATTGAGCTTGATAAGGTGGATAATTATGAGTGGTGGATTGCCTGTGTAGGGTTGATAGAGTGTTGATTTGATAGAGGGTGGATGAGGGTGCAACTAAGTAGTGGGATGGGGCCTCTGACCACTTCAACTATCATAAAATGAGGTAGGGTTTTTTTTGAATTTGATAAGTAGTGTAATTTAGTTGATTTTGATTTGTATTTTGATAGGAATAGGGTTTGTTAATATAGATGGGTAGGGTTTAGGGGAAATGATGCCCTAGTTGTAGTGTTTTTTGAATTTGAATTTAGCAAAATTAATGGGGCAAATTTATAGGTAAAGGGTGTTTTGTGTTTGAATTGGGTTGTAAAATAGGTCTAGGTAGGCTAATGTTGAAACTGTGGTGTTTTATGGAGATTTTGGGGGGTTGAAGGTTCGAAGGTAGCACCATTGGTGGTCACACATTGTGATTGTTGATGGTTGACCCCCAGGGGAAAAAGGGGCCTAAGGGACTATCGACAGTTCAATGAACCATTGATGGTTAAAGGTTTTGGGTAGTGTGTGTAGAAAAAGTGGTAAGTTGTTTGAAAGTCATGAAAGGTTTAATATTTAAAGTGTTTTTAAAATTTAAAGTGTGTTTAAATTTTTTATTTGTAAATGGTTGTAAAAGGGTAAAATTGATGAATTTGTTTAAGATTGTGATTTTATGGAAATTGTTAGAGTTGGTGTGTTTTTAAGAATTGTGGTGAGTATGATAAGGTGGTTATGGTTCAAAAGTAGTTGAAAGCATTTTAGTTGGTAAATGTATGTGTTAAGTATGAAAATGTTGGTAAAATGTTTGGAAATGGGTTAGATGGTTTGGTAAAGTTTTGGAAAGTGTATAGAACATTAAATGTGAATGTTGCAAAGTTTGTTGTGGAAAGTTTTAAATTGGTTAAAGGTTCTAAAGTGTTGTTAAGTGGGATGAAGGGTAAGTTAAAAGAAGTGTTGAAATTTTATAAAATTTATTAAAGTGGGTAAGTTCTTAAAAATATGTTTTATAGTGGTAGTGAAAAAGGTTTAGATAGGATGAAGGGTCAGTGGATAGAGTTTAGTTAAATAAAATCATCTAGGTATTTAAAATGATGTGATAGGAGTGGTATTAGATAGAGGGATAGGTTTGTTTAAATGATAGAGGTAAATATGATTTACGTAAATGGGTTGGTTGGAATAGATTAGAAGAAGGGTAGGTGTATGTTGATACTAAGGTCTAAGCATGCATGCTAATATTATGGTTTTATAGGCCCATGAGCAAATTTAGATAGGGAACTGAGTCCCTAAGATATATGTCAAGTTCCACAATGGGGTGATACAAAATGAGTGGATACACATGGAGGAGGTTGAACTAAGGGCCATGAGACATTATCAACACTTATCGTGGGATGTGGCTATGCTCATGGCCCTCATCGAGAGATGAGACCCAACCATGAACATGTTTTTGCTATTGATGGGTGAGATGTATATCCTTTTAGAGGATATTCAATATATCACATGGATACCCATTTATGGGGAGCTAATTTATCACATAGAGAGAAAGGAGTGAAACTACCACATGGATCTGATATATAGAGTAGATTGGGTTTATGCCAGATATCATGTAGGTGGTATGTGTTATGGACCACTATACTAGAGCGCTCATGGAGACCCATGTTTATTAACCATGATGATGATGGGGTTATCTTACTTCACACTACCAAATTAAATTAGTGGCCGATACCCTTGTATACTTTTGGGAGTACTAATGGAGATGCTATTAGGGAGAACTATGTTTGGTTGGGCCCCTGTGTGATTGGTCTAGACTTATACGGAGCTCTAGGTATTTTGAGCACACAGGTGGTATGGGATTAGCATTGGGTTTGTTCTCCATTGTTGAGTATATGAGCATATATGAGTGTTGAGACTTTTAGGGCTACCATGGGATGGTTATGCTATGACATACTACAAAGTGGGTTTCATGAGATGGAGAGGAGATTATGCACTAATAGGGCTAGTGGTTCTGCTAGAGACATAGATTGGTTCAAAGATATTTTATAAGGTTTGGTTGTAGGTGATATAGTGTGGAGGCCATATATGGGATGGTCAAGGTGGGTAGGGTATAAATTTAACATGCTATCACTATAGAGCTAGTGTTGAGTTTATGGAAGGCAGGATTATAAGACTGAGCTTATCTTGTTCGATCGAGTATGCAGATAGTTTGGCTTAGTGTAGGGGATTCTAATAGATTTCCTAAGATATAGGAAGGAGGATTTATAGTTATTTTTCCTAGAGCCATAACCATAGGAGGTTATTTTGGATCATGAGGAGCTACCACTGAGAGCTATCATAGATGATGAAGGTATTGGAGATGGTTATGTGACATAGTACCAAGCTTGATATATAGTGATCAATTTTAGATGGGGTGATGGGGGTCAGTAGCCCATGGATATGGATCCCATAGGGGCATTGACATATGGTGGTGGCTCAGATGGATAGGCACAAGCAACACTTGTAGTAGCACTAGCCCAAATTACCAGATTACAAGGATAGGTAGCTACTTTACAAGGATTGATTGTCATTTTATAGGGTCAGGTGGTGATGCTGACTAGAGAATGGGATCAAGTGAGGATCTCTCTTGGGTTAGTGACTCAAGAGAGAGATTCATTAAGATAGAGGGTAGGAGTGGTAATAGCAATAGTAGTAGGACCACCTGATATAGTTTTGAGGACACAATACTTAGCCATCATTAAGGAGTTGAGATATTATGAGGTGATAGTATTGGTGTAGTTACCATTGGAGATGAGGTATAGATAATATAGAGTTAATTTGGTAGGTGTTCCATTGATAGATACTCTAAGATAGTGGGCCTCGATAGTGGGGTAGGTAGGGATATCATGGGGACCACTACCAGATGGTAGTGGTGTCCAAGGGGCTTGATATATGAGATTGTATATGTATTTTATTTTTATATCAACCTGTGTGTTGATGATGCAAGATGTATATGAGAGAGATTGATGTATACAAGATTATATGTATTAATTTATTGCCTGATGATGACTTGATGATTATGTTATGAAGTTAAGATGTTTATTATATTTTATGGATATTATTTACCCTATGATGATGATGATGATGTGATTATTATTTATGTTCATAAGATGATATGTGGATTGATGCTTTATTACTTAGTGTAGGCATGCAATGATGTTTATTGATGTTCATGTTTTTGGAATTTATTGTACATGATTATGGATGAGTTTTGATGATATTCATGTAATGATTTTATTTATGATATTATTATGGATATGTGATAGAGGATGTGATTAGGCTATGAATAATTTTTTCCATATATTTTTATGCTTTGTTCATTGAATGGAGATAGTATATATGATAATGGATGGTTTTGATTATATAATGATGTTGTTTATGATATTATTATGGATATGTGATAGATGATGGCATAAATGATTATATATGATCCTATTAAATAAAATGATGGCATAGTTTATAGATGTGACATGGTTTTTATTTGGTAGATATAATGTGACTCATGGATAATGTTTATATTGTAGATGGTAAATGGAAGATGACATGGATTATGTTATTTGTTGATATGATGTGTGATTATGGTTATGAATGTGGTTTATTTATGGCTCATTAGTTTTGATGTTTATGAATGTGCACGGTGTATTTTTTGATATGAGGAAATGGTAGGATGCTCATGCCCCATGCTCTATAAGGTGATATGTGGATTTGTAGTTTAGGCATATGATGACATGTTAGTGGATACTATGGTTTGTGTTATGTTTTGATAGATATGATGTTGAATATTATGGATGAATTATGTGATGATAAGAGGAGGGAATGAAAATGTGCTTGTGCTTTTGAATTTAATATATTGATAGTTGTTGGTATTATATTGTGGATGATGTGTTTGTTCATGGTCATGATCATGGAGATGATGGTTTAGAATGTGGTTTTGGATGATGTGGTTTATGATATGAGTGATGATGTGATTGATGTTTGGGTGCATAAATAGGATATGGTCCACAATATTGTGATGTATATGTATTACTATTTCAAATTAATGTTTTTAATGTTCAGATATGATATGGATGAATGGATATATAATAAAGACACATAAAGTAAGTGTAGATAACAGACTAAACATGGGAAAGGGATAAAAATTATGAGACACATGTATACTTAATCTAATAATGATAGGGTAAGAAAAAGGCATGTAATATTCATTGAAAAAGACCTAAAAAAACCCAAAGTTGGGTGCGAGTTAATGAAAATAAGCCTTTCAAATGCTTTGATTGACAAATAAGGTATCATGATCACTTTGTGTCAAGTAAGCTCATAGTCCCTTTATTTTAGAGAGTTTAAGAAGGGAAAGTAGGTGATAGGTGGAAATGGAAAATGGGTGAGATGGTATCCTAATATAGGTGACCAAAGAACTATAACAAACAAGTCCATGTCATAATATAATGTGTATATTTATCTATACATGAAGTCTACTAATTCCATATGTTAAGTCTGATTATGGCTTGCTTGCTTTGATTTTATCATAGGGTTATTTGTTGCTTTTGTTTTTTTGAGAGGTTGGTGAAGTTGATCAATGCAAGAAACTTCAAATGATTGTGTTTGACAAACATAACTTAGCCATCCTTCAAGGGAGTGGTCTAAAGTTGGATTTTTATAGTTGTCCTTCAAGGGAGTAGTCTATCTTTAATAAATTTAGTTTTTGGGTAGTTATCCTTCAAGGGAGCAGTTTGTAATGCTAGAGATATGTTCCCAAGTGATATTTAGGGATCCTAATTTGATTTTGAATTCTATTTTTATACATGGACAAGTCTATCTAGGTTTAGAGATCTATCTTTATGGAGGTAAGACTTTTAGCATAAAAGGTTAATGATATATGAGGATAAGTAGTTTGAGAGATAATTGATCATGGGATTCCATCTAATTAGAGATGAAAAGTATCCATGAGAACCATGCCATGGTATCCATGCTTAGGACGAGGCTATAAATATGATGGATAATAACATGGTCTTATGATGTTTTCATATATCCTCAAAGGGAGAAGGATAGGTGAATGTCTAGGGAGAGTAAAAATCTTGTAAACCAAGGGATGAGCTTAAGTTAGACACAAAGGTGAATGTGATCCTAATTTAACAAAATAAAGGACACATATGCAAAGTGTTAAGAGGCTTAGATTATATTTGGAATTTGAGAGAAGATAAATGATAAGCTCATGATCCATACTTATGGGTTATGATGTAGAGTCCAAGATAATTGAAAGCAAATTTACCTTTTTGGATTTTCTCCATATTAGTTACATGTTGGTTTTCCTTAAGGATGAGGTCTCTAATATTAAATTATTTCTCTTTAAGGTATTTTTTGTAAGTACTCTTGATTTTTTCTTGATATACATGAAGATGATTAAGCATTACAAGGTGATTCTCATCAAGGAGCTCAAGACATATGAGACATTCCTAAAGATAATCACTTTTAGAAAGGATGTCATGTAAATATATGTGAAGAGAAGGAATTTTGGCTTCAAGAGTATGATTGATTCTAATCCAAAGATGAGAGAGAAAGGGGTAACACCCATAGAGTTTTGAATGCTAGTTTGATAAGCCCATAAAGTGAAAGGGATGTGTAAGTGACAATCCTGACCTGAAGTACTCACTACTTTGGTTAGCATTTTGGTGAGGGTTTTATTAGAGGCTTCCACCTATCCATTTTAATGTGGATTATAGGGTGAGGAAAAGCTTAATTTGATGCCAAAAGCATCACAAAAACCTTAGACTTTCTTATTTTTAAAGGATTTTCCATTATCAGTGATGATCTTATGGGGAACATTAAAGTGACAGATGATATGGTGATTAATGAAATTGATAATATTTTTGGCTTTGGTCAAGATAAGAGGAATGGATTCCCCCCACTTGGTGAAATATTTGATAGTGGTAATGATGGATTGGTGTTGTTGTGAATAATGAGGATTGATTTCCCCAATAAGATTAAGATCCCATTGTGAGAAGAGCTAATAGTCTTTGGATACTCAAAGGCCATGGGTCGATGCATACTTTAATTTAGCATGTTATTGAAATTTAACATACTTATTTACATAATCACAACAATATTGATTAAGGGTGGGCCAATAATAGCCAATGCAAAGGATACATTTAGCAATAACTAGGCCACTAAAATGTCCCCCATAGATTCTATCATGTGTTTCCTTGAATGCATGAGAAACTTCATGACTATGCAGATAATGGAGAAGGAGGTCATCAATGCCATGCATATAAAGGATTAACCCTAGTATGGTATAATGAGAGGTACTCTAAACAAAGGATCTTCAAGCATTCCTTCAAAGGTTAGGAGGAACAATGCCAAGGATAAGATAGTTAAAATTTTGGTTGTATAAAATATTAAAAGGAGATACTTCCCCACTATAAATGGTGGAAAGGTCAGAAATGATATATGAGGGTGTGATAAAATTATGGATGGTGACAAATAGTTTAGATTCAGTAGGTTGAGATGGGATTTGGGAACCAATGGAAGCCATTGTATTTGTGAATTTATTGGTAGATCAATGAACTAATTGGATAAGGTAATGATCAAATGATGCTAAGAGTACATCTATGAGTTTTTTTTTACTTTAATAAGACATCATTTTTGTATTGATAGGATCCATTGAATTTATTGATCACAAGTTAAGAATCACTAAAGATATTGATTATTTTATCTCCCAAAGCTAGAGCACTTTGGAGACCTATGACCAGGGCTTCATACTCAGCCACATGGTTGGTGCTTTCAAAGTCAAGTTTAAAGGAAGGGGAAGAGTTTTACCATTAAGGGGAATGAATATAACTCTATCACCCCACCATGTTGGCATTTGGAGCCATAAAAAAACATGGTCATTTGGTCGGTGGGTTCTTCCCAAGAAAGAGTTGTGATGGACTCATTTAGAAAGACAAGAGGAACTAGTTAGTTGTCTATTAGAGGAGCTTTAGCTAATTTATCAGTGATGAATTTCCCTTTAATGGACTTGTGCTGAAGGATCTCAAGATCAAACTCATCTAGGATGATGATCCACTTAGCCATACACTAGTTTTGGTATGGTTTAGAGTGCATGTACTTGAGTGGGTTGGTGTTAGTGATGACATAGGTTTTGTGATTAAGGAGGTAATGATAGAGTTTGGAGGCCGCAAAGTCTAAGGCAAGATAAAGTTTCTCAAGATGAGTATACTGAGTCTCATATTGTATAAGTGTATAACTAATGTAGTAGATGACTTGATATTTGTTATATTCATTATGATGAATGAGCATTGACCATAGGGAATGGTCTATGGTGGATATATAAAGGTAAAAGGGTTGGTACTATTTATGAGGAATAAGAATAGGTAGAGAAAGAAGGTACTCCTTTATTTAATCAAGGGATTATCAACAATCCTTGGTCCACTTAAAAGAGGTGAATTTATTGAGGAGATGGTAAAATGGTTGACATCTATCTGATCATTGGGAGATGAAGTGATGAATGGATTAGAGCTTCCCTTGTAGGCTATGGAGTTGCTTAAGGTTAGTAGGAGGAGGCATCTCCAAGATTACTCTAACTTTGGTGAGGTCTATTTTGATTCCTTGAAGGGAGATGATAAATCCAAGAATCTTCTTTGATAAGACCCAAAAAATACATTTCTTAGGGTTGAGCCTGACATGATAATGGATTATTCAGTCAAAGATGATTACAAGAATGACTATGTGATCTTTTTGATGTTTGGATTTACCAAGGAGATCATCTAGATAGTCCTCTATAATTTTATGGATGAGATCATGAAATATGTAGGTCATGGTATGCTGATAGGTTGCTCCAACATTCTTTAGACCAAAAGGCATGACCCAATAATAGAAGGTTCCCCATGGGGCGATAATGGAAGTTTTATGCTAATCTTTGGGGGAAATCAAGATCTAATTATATCTTAAGAAATCATCCATGAGAGATAAAATTTCATGGCTAGTTATAAGATCAAAAAGTTATTCGATGTTTGGAAAAGAAATGTCATCCTTTGGGAAAGCAAGGTTGAGGTCACGAAAGTTAATGTAGAGACAAAGCCCCCCTATGAGCTTGGTGATGGGAATGATGATAGAAACCCATTATGGATAGTCAATGGACTAAATTAATTTTATGGATAAGAGATTATAAAGTTATTATTTGATAAGAAGGGTTATGTGAGGATGCATACTAAGCGCACTGGCTTAACCTCAGGATGGGTGATAATGTTGTGGAGGGAAATAAAAGGGTCAATCCCAAGCATATCTTGGTAGGACAAAGAAAACACCATACTATGCACATAAAATAAAGAAGGGTAATATTATCACTCCATGAAATTTAAGGATTGAATGATCTTAATGATATAGGGGTTATCTTATGTACCCAAGTTGACATTAATGGTAGATTAATTCAACATGGTTTGGTTCTTAGGAGGAAGGGATTTATGAATAGAAGAATCCCCCACACTAGAGTAGGTGATAATGGAATCATCATCTTGATGTTAGATGGTATTGATGGTAGGAAAATCTTGATCTATCATTTCAAGATGAATTAGAGCAAGGGTTTTAGTTTGGACATCCTTTTGATAGGTCAAGGGGCCAAACTAATGGTGTTGATAAAAAAAAGTTATATGGGATGATATCAAAGTCCTCAGACTTTAGGTAAGGTGGGGTTGGTGAGGATGAAACATCCTCATAGATGGTGGTGATAGGTTTTGGTGAGGTGGGTTATTTTGGTGGTACATACCCAAGGCTAAATAACTCACGAGATTTTTGGGTTTTGATTATGGGTAGCTCATGAAGTCCCTATTTATAAAGGCAGGGGCTAAACCCCTTCCAAGCACACCTATAAAGGTAAGCTTTGGAAAATGTTGGTTTGTAGAGACAGGAGAAGTTAGTGGTGAATGGTAGATAGATGAGGTAGTGGTAGAAGTAGGAAGTGGTTGATCAAGTCCCCCATAGATGAAATTTGTTTGATGGTTAGGGAGCCTGAAAGGGATGATGGTTCTAATGTTAGGATCATAGGAAGGGTCATATTTGAGGTTCCCATATTATTATTGAGTAGGGAAAGTATCTAAGGCTAAAAGGTGATATTCCCTAAGGGAGATATGTTGAAATGTGGATATTAAGGGGTCCTCTATGGGAATCTGGGAAGAAGGGACATATGAGCTAGTAAAAGCTTCATTAATGGTAGGGGTAAAAGTGTTATTAGTTTGGGTTGGTGGTGGGTAATGGTGTTAGTAGATGATGATGAGGTGGATGAGGGAGGAAATAAGATATCATTAGGCCAATATGTCATATTGTAGGAGGAAAAATGACTAGGATTAGATTTGATGATAACAACTTGACCTTCTTGCTCAAATTTGACACATCAATGTAACGTAGAAGGGACACAATTCATGGCATGGATCCAAGGGCATCTGAGTAATACATTTCATTGTAACTCACCATCTATAACATAAAATAGTTTATGAATGGTACAAGGTCTCAAGTGGATATTAAGGAAAATTATCCCCAAGGTAGTGGCCATGGTATCATTGAAGGAGTGAAGGACCATCGCACTTTCTAACATGATGTTCTTGGGCAACTGAAGTTGGTCATAAGCATGGGAAGAGATAATGTTTATACTAGCTCCTTCATCAATCATCACCCTTTTGATATGGGTTTGATTGATGTATGTGTTAATAAAGAGGGGAGGATCAAAATCATCTAGATGAATGGGAGGTATTTTAGAATCCTAAAAGGTGATGAAGGAAAAAATTTGGAGGGCTCAAATAAAGGGTGTAATATGTTGAGGGTAATTTGGTTGAACCTCTATAGATTGTAGAGCCTTTTTCAGTGCCTGATGATGGTGAGGTGAAGTGTTGATTAGCTCATAAAGGCTCATTTTCACTGATGTTTAGTGAAGTTGTTTCAACATGATATGCTAGATGGAGTTAGAAGGGTTGGAGGGAAAGGCTCCAAAATAGAAATTTTATGTTTTTGTGGTGGCATAGGTGAAGGTGTAGGTTTTTGGTTATAGGGTTGATGGGTTGAAGGGTATGTCCATGGAATGGATACTTTATCTTTTCCCTTGTCCTTATATTGGGCCCAAGATTGGGTAACCATATGAATAGTGTGGATGGGGGGATTTTCCAAGTTTGATGATTGCTTCAATCCCCCTCCTCACTCTTGGGTGGAGTGGTTGAGTAGGTAAAGGTTAGATAGGTTGAGTTTATGGTTGGATTGGTGATGGAGGTAAGAGAGTGTCATCTAATAATATATCATCCTCATCATATAGGCTATAAAAAAGTGCTTGGAGAGCTTTATAGTTCTTTGTGTCATGTTCTGGTGTCCTATGGTATGCACAAATCAAGTTATTATTGAACCAGGAGGGTTTGGTATTAGAAGGGTAAAATGGTTTGATAGGTGGTAAGCTATGGAAAAATCTTGAAATAACCTTTGTATGATGGTTGAATAAGATTAATTCAAAGGTTTTGGAGGTAATGGGTTTATAGTTTTAGGGGTGGGAGCCTTCTTAGAAGTAGTTTTCACCTTAGAAGTTATAGGTGGTGGAATGGTTTTGGTAGATGATTATGGTTAGCCTTTCTTAATTATTATTGATTTTGGGGTAAATGATTTTGAGGTTTAAGATTTGGATGATGAGGGTTTAGATATAGGTGGGACAGTAGAGGTAGATAGGTTAGTTAAGAATGATGGATAACTAGATGGTTTAATGGGTGTAGACATAGTTAGAGAAAAAGGGGATGGTTTACTAGAGGAAGAATAGGTATTTAGGATGGTATAAGGATGGGGTCCTAAGATTGAAGGTAAGTGGGGAGGAGGTGTTATGGGTCTAGTTTGAGGTTGAGGTTTTGGAAACTCTACCTTCTTAATTGGTTTGGTTGAGGGTTTATTTGGTGGATTAGATGGAATTAAGTCCAATTTCAAAGAGGGGTGAGTAAGGATAGGTGTGGGAAGAATTTATAAATTATCGATAGGTTTGGTAAGAGAGGCATAAGGTGATTTGGAAATGTTAGATGGAGGTGGTTGGGATGGTCCAATTATGGTTTTAGAATAAGGGGTATTAGATGAAGAAGTAATAATGAGTTTAAGGGTGGATTCAATTGAGATTGAGGATTTAGATTTATTATGATAAGGGAGCCTAAGATTATGCCAAAATCTTGCTCTATCAAAGTTAGGTTGAAAAGTGAATTCTAGACTTTGGACTAGTCTAGAAAAAGGCTTGTAGATGGGTTTGGTTCCTTGGTCATTGGTTTCAAAGATTAAGCCCCTAGGTGGAGAAGAGGGAATGGATCCTTCATGTTTGTTTTTGATGGGAGGTTCCAAAATTGGTGGTTCGGTGGTTGAGGTAACATTATACTATGGGATGGTTTCCAAAGAGGGAATGGATGGTTATATGGTGGGGGAGGTAGGTATGGTGTCCTCCAGTGAAGGAACATACATGGTTTCTTCTTTTTTTTGGGTGTCCAAGGGAATTTAGGGTAGTTATACAACTTTAATAGGTTGAGTGGAGGAAGAAGAGGTGGTTAAAGCAAAGGTTTTCTCCTTTGGTGTTTCCATCAAAAGATAGGTAGATCAAGCAAAATCTCATCAAGTGAAGAGAGAGGGGTGATGGATTCTTTCATTTAGGTATCCGAAGGAATGGAAGGAGAGTCCACTACTTCTATGAGTGAAGTAGAGGAATAAATAGTTGTGGTAGTGGTGTCTTCAATAGTGGGCTAATTAATAATAACATTAATCGTATGTGCCTCATAAGAATGAGATTATTTTGTTTTGTCATCATGGTGATGGGTAAAAGGAGCATGATTAGGAAAAGGTTTATGAAATATGTTGAGGGACTAATTAGGATGTGCATTAGGATTATCAAATAAAAACTTTCCACTATAAATTAAGCTTTAGAAAAGACTTTTAAAAGTATTGCATCTACTAACGTCATGTCCTATAACTTGGTGAAAGGCACAATGGTAATTTTTATTGTACCAACCAAGCACAAGGTGAGAAGTATCAAATTATTTGGGTGGTTTTATAGGTGGAAGTTGGATGAGGTTAGCTTTGATAAATTTGTCCAAAATTGAAGCATAAGACTCCCCTATAGGAGTATATTATTTTGGAGGAGCTCAGGTTTAGTTTTGGTTTTGTTGGTAGGAAGGGTTAGAGGAATTGGTTTGATGGGATTGGTTGGTAGTTGGTGATGGAGAGATTTTTAGGACAACTGAGTCTGTAGATACTTTTGTCTTGGTGTTTTGGTAGAGGGAGGGTCATTGGCTTTAAATCTAGAATTTTTGTTCCATAGTTTTAATCTTTTTTCATCAATGGCTTGGTTTTCAAGTTTAAGTGACATAGTGAATGCCTCATCAAAAGTTTTGAAAGTTTAAACTTGAAGAGTGTGGGAAATATGTTTGGCACAAACCCAAGAGAAAAGTTCAATCACTCAAGCTGATGTAAGGAGAAATAAAGTTGGTTGATGAGACATCTCCATCTAGATACGAAGTTGGCTATTGATTCATCATCAAATTACCTAATAGAATAGAGGTTAGTAATAGAAACCTTTTAAGATATATTTACTAAGAAGTGTTACAAAAATATTTGGGCAGTTTGGGAGAATAAAAAGATGGAGTGTTTGGTGAGAGCACTATACCAATCAAGGGTCAGTCCTGATAAAGACATGGGGAAGGTACAAAGGACAAGAGCATCATCATATGCAATCAAATAATAAGAATGAAAAAATGATCTCAAATGTTTTTGGGTGTCCTCCTTGCCTTAAAATTTGGAAAACTTGGGTAATTCCCATTGAGGAGGATAAGCATGGATAGGATTAGATGGATGGATGGGTTAATTATAGATTATATCATAGGATAAAAGGTTATGAGACCCAGAGATAGATGACTCTAGTTTGGTCATTTATCCATTAACATCTTGACCAAATCCATTTGAGGTTAGGAAGCTACATAATTAAATGGTAAATTTTGTTGAGGTTGGGTGGAAATAATGTATGGATAATCATTAGAAGGTGTTAAAGAAGCCACATATTTGTAAATGGTCATAGGAGGTTGGGATGATGCCACATTGGGGCTTATTAGCACAAACACTTAGGTGGAAGGTGCTATGTATCCTTGTGGGTTGGAAACATATGGGTAAGATGTCATGGGTACCTATTGGGGGGATGATATGGGTTGGTTTAGAGGTATGTTTGGGTTGGTAGATGGTGGTATGGATGTAGATTGGGTTATAATTATGAAAGTGATAGTTGGTTGTTGATGGGTGGTAAATCTAGTGCTAATAAGTGGGAGTGTTTGAGGTATGGAAAGTACCAAGCTATGAAGTGGGGTAGAATTTGGTAGGTTGGTTGAACTAAGGGAAATGGTAGAAATAGGGGTAGAAGATACCCCCATAATAGAAGGAGTATAGGTAATAAGAGGTAAAGTTGATCCAATGTTGGAGTTATTAATTGGGGTAGTAGGTGTTTGGTTACTAATTGGGATGTTGGATGGAGTTTAGAGAGTGGTAATAGGTGGGACATTGGAAGAAGAAGAGGCTTGGGTGAGCATAGATTGGGGTGAGGTGGCACCCATTAGAATATGGAAAGGATTACCATAGGGAATATCCATAGGAAGAATCGAAGAAAAAGGTGTATGGTTAGATAAGGTGTTTAGGTAGTGCTGAAGAGCCCCAGGGTTGTTATCAGGGAAGGTAGTGAAATTTGGATCACCCTCAACAATAATTAGAAGCCTAGTAGGTGGGGGAAAAAATGAGGGAAACCCTTAGCATCAGAGGTATACTCCATAGAGGAAGAAGAAGAAGGTGGTTGTTGGTTGGTTTGATTCCTTAACTAATATCTAGTAAAGACCATGAGAGGAAAAAAAATAAATAACAAAACTCACAACTCAAACACAAAATAAGCCAAAAAATAAGATCTCAAGGAAACCAAACATACAATAAAGTGTGTTTAATAACCTTGGGGGTTAGTTTTAAATCACTTTTGGCTTATGCCTTAGAAAGTGTGAAGAGTAAATTTGGTTTGTAGATCAAGTAATAAAGAGTAATTCTAAGGTTGGTTTTAGGTTGTGTTTAGGTGATCAAGAGAGAAAATATGTATTGATCTTTAGTACATGGCTTGGTATTCAAGCCCACCCCCTCACTTCACACACCATAATGATAAAGGTGTCAGGTGCTTAGCCAAAATAAACTAAATTTTATAGTTTATACTCAACTAGAGAGTTGAGTTGGTTCTCCCCTTGGTAATGACCTCCAAGTAAGATCATTAAGAAAGGGTAAGATTTGTCACTAGGTGATGAAATCCTAGTCAGGCCTTGTCTCAGGTTTGTTTTGATGTGTTGATTAGTTATGTGGTTTGGAAAAAAAATGTGATAACAAAAGTGAAATATATGATTAATTACTTTTGCTTTTAAGTTACTAAATGAACTAAATCAAGAAAGCAATCAATGCAGGCAAAAGTTTTATTTAAGCCCAAAATAAATTTAGATTTCATTGGATGAACATAGAATAAAGGATGAAAAAGGGTTACTATGGTCCCACCAGGCATGCCAAAATGTTTCTCTTAATTTTCAATTATTTCTTAATTTAGAAGCAAGTAAGAAACTAGTAAAAGGGGTGTGTAAAGCAATACCTAGTAAAAGTACATGCATGATCCAGATGATGATGGGAAATCCTCTTTGGCTTGGAAGGAATAACTTTTAATTAATAAAGGCACTAGAAAAGGGGTTTGTTAGCTAGATAATTCAATCGATTTCCTAATGTGAACTAGATCCTAGAAGTGTATGCTTTCTAGGAGGCTATCAATCCACTATTTATAATAATTAAGTCAATGTAGATGAAAAGAAAGAATACTTTCATTCAATAACATGAATGTAAATTCATATAAGAAGAATAAGCTGAAATTATTGTTTAAGGAAAATGATTAAATGTAGTAAAATCATGTCAATAGTCATGCTAAGACAGTTGGGGTTAGGTTCAAAAAATCTAGGGAGTCTCTATGAATAGGCAAGAACATAGAAATTAAAATTTAATTAGGTTTAATGGGGTGAAAATAAATTGCTGTTATTTTTTGCCATAGTGACCAATGGTGGTTGGTTGAATCATTGGTGGTTGAGGTTGATCATCAACGATTGGGTGACTGTTGATGGTATAAGTGACCATCGGTGGTTATGATAAGCATCAATGGTTACTTATATAACTTTAGAAAAGTTTAGAAAGGTAATTGTAGATTGGGTAGATGGTTAGGTGAGAGTTGGAATATGGGTTTGGTAAAAAACAAAAGGCTATAAAATGATTTTGGATCAGGTCATGGTATTTGAAAATGAAATGAAATGAAGAAACTAGTTCCAAATTACCTGCAACTTGCTAGATAGCTAAAGAAATTTGGCCAAAGTGATAGTAATTTTGGCCTTAAAAAGTGATTTAGATAGAGGTTCAAGTATCTATTACTATTTATTACTTACTAAAGGGATGTTGGATACCTATACAAGAAGATTTGATAGATTGGACATAGATTTATGGATGTTTAGATCCTCCTACTTCTCTCTTTCTATAGGATGAATTTACTAATTATTTAAGAGGAAGTTACTAATTAGATAGGAGGATAAATTTTCCATTTATGATGCTTTAAATTTTTTTAGAATTTTAAAAGGGAAGTTGATAAATTATGTCATGCTTATCTCGTACTTAGCTAGAAATGGCTTTAAAGCAAGCTGATGACTTGACCATCGATGGTTAAGATAACTGTCGATGGTTAAGCTAACCTTTGGTGGTCAAGCAACTAGAGTAAAATGGGTGAAAGTAAGTTAAAAGGAGGTGGATTAAAAGGTTCATTTAAATGTGTTAGGCTAGGGGTTTAATGGTTCAAGTTATCAAATGAGTTTAGTTAACTAGGTGGTCAACTAGACTTGAGATCAGTTGAGGGTCAAGGTGCTTTGACATCTAAAACTTCATGTGTATTTTTTGAGTGTCTATAGGGGGATAAAATTTATTTATTTTTCCCTTTCATCCCATGAAATCTATCCTGGTGAGAGGACCAACCTTGTGTGAGTCATTTTAATATTTAATACTTGGTATCTAGACACTTTTTTGATTGGCTTTCATCTCATTGAAAATCCAATTAAAAAAGTCACCTTGATTCATACTTAGGTTTGCATACATGCAATTTTGAAAATATTAAGTCTATAGACCTAATCAAGCTTCCAAATCCTTACTAGGTCTATCAGATCCTAACTTGTCTTTCTATTACATAATTGGGTGTTTTTAGTGATTTGGTCTATGCTAGAGCCAATCACTTGTTCTATTAGTTTATCCTATCCCTCTCTTGTTTACCTATTGTTATGCTAGAAATTTTCTTACAAATAGATTGTAATTACATTTAAAAATTGTATATTTTAAGACATTATTCTAATTAATGGAATATGTGGATATTTATTACCATTGCCTGTGCATGTGAATGGTGGTGGTGATTTCTTATTTTCTCATTTTTTCCTCTCTCAAGCTCTTGCACTAGGTCCATTGATAGTTGTGCACATGTTATCCAGGTGAGGGTTCAATTTCATGGCTGTTTACAATCAAAATGGATAGATTTTAATTCAAAATAACATTATTTATCTCTCTTTCCCCCTTCTCTTTTGCATTTTTTTTTAATCAAATCTATTAAACTAAGGTTTTGTTTGATAGCAATCTATTTATGCATACTTATCTCTATTATTTTTTCTATTTATTTATTATATTTTTACCACATTATTTAATTTTTCAATACAAGGTAATGAACACCTAAAATTAGCATTTTTTATTATTTTTACCTCAAACCCTAATTTCTCATTTAGGAAAATGTATGCACATGCTTCATTGTTTTCAATATCTAATTAGAACCCAGTTGAGTAAAATGCTAATTCATAATTATCATCTAGTTTTCTTAAGAATCCAATACATTAAAATATTACACACTAGTAGGTCCCTTAAATTAAAGCCATCTAAAATGCACAACTAAGCAAATATTAGTTCACTATGACCTGAAAGATATAGACTCTGGGGATACCTACCTCACATGATTACTTTCAAGAGAGGCTAGACAAGCTTCACCACCTTAGAGTTTAACATTGGTGAGATGAGATAAATTAAATGTCAAAAATTTTAGTGCTAGAAAGAGGGAAAACATAAAACTAAAATTTTAATATAAAAATCAAAACTTGAATACTTAAAGTGTTTCCCATGCTCGAGGAGTTTAAAAGCAAAGATATGAAGTAGACAAATACCCACTAGATCAAAGTTCATAGGGGTTGACTTTGAATTTTTAGATCTCATTGAACATTGAAAATCAAGAGTAAATAATGGGAAACTAAAAATTAGACATATCTAGTCAACTAGTATCTCATATATAGCTGTAGTTTCCTTCATCAACCCATTTTCTACCCCTATAAACCCACCAATGCTGGCTAATGCCACTTGGCTTAGTGGAGGTGGATGCCTTGTGAATTTTCCATGGCATGCCCATGAATTACCAAATAATACTAACAATTTATACCCAAATTACATACCTAATGAGATTTAAACAATTGAAGAACATATCTAGGAATTCAAAGATGCCCTTTTCTAAACTCAAGTTTAACACAAGGATGTTGTTTTTCACCTATTTCCTTACTCCTTGGGAGAAGCTAATTATGCTTGGTATCTTTGATTTCCAAATGAATCTATTACCTCTTAGGATTATTTAAAAATATTGTTTATCAATCACTTTAGACTACTCATTGATCTAACTATCTTATATCACCACTTTATGACTACCCATAGGGAACCAAAAAAACCAATGAGTGAATTTAATACACATTTCCACAAGCTATACTAGATATTGAAAGACCCATACATGAAAATGGAAGTGGTTTTCATATAAACCGGCCTTAGGGACTTGGGCTTAATGACATCCATGTTTCTTAAAAGAACCCCAACTACACTCTTATCCTTGTCTTTGGCCTACAATGAAGCTATCAAAAATTGAGTAAAAAATGGCACCACAAAGATATGGGGTTGGTAATTTACCTTTTTTAGACCAACCTAGTGTGTATAATCAAATTCAAATGATAATTTATGCTCTGTAACATAACACTTTAATTATGAATCCAATCTTGGGTGCCATTTATTAAATCCTAAATATGGTGTAAAACCTAATTGATATGAATTATATGCCTAAAAATCATCCTTGTATGCTGCTAAATCATGTTTTACCGTAGACAAATAATAAACTTGTTTATATTGCTTTAAAAAACATGTTTGCCATGTCTAGCATGAGTGGTTATGCTAATTTTACTAGGAACCAGTAGGTTCTGCTATGATTTCTAAAAAAATAGACACATATCAATAATGATCATAATAAAACACACTCTGCTATCCCTATATTTCTAAATGCTACTACACCTATGGTTAACCCATAACCCTAAATGATAAATCAGTATAATGCTAAAATGAACTTTGAAATATAAAATTTATAATAAATGGTTTAAATTTTGATGAACAACATGGTCAACTTACATAGACAAGTGCCATAAAACACTGACCAAAATGATAATAACCACACAAAAAATAAAAACTTAAATTTCCAAAGAACCAATAAGTAGTGGAACACAAGGCCTAATAATGGAGTTCCTAGTCTTCATGACAGTTCAAATTAGATCAATAACAATAATGCCTCAAACTCAATGAATCTATTTGATTTAACATTGTCCATCTGGTGTAGGTTGTAAAACATAGCTGATCAAGATGAAATTGATTGTGTTGAGTTAATCTTGGCCACAAACATCTTACAAAAGGATATGGACAACCTTGAGATAGTGCCTACACCTAAAAATAATAAATCTAATCAAGGCAGAGGAAACCCTAATACAACTTTAGGATTGGAGACTTATGAGTTCCCATTTAATAGAAAAAATGAGATTGAAGAAAAATTAGATGAGGCCCACACATTTAAACAATTCCAAAGGGGAAATACCTATCATTTGAAGAGTAAGTTACAAACTGCATTACTTGTATCTACTCTTAAAAATAACACTCAAGTTCCACCTAATGATAACTTGAGAAACAAACCATTTCCACCTAAGGGACCTAGTATGTCTTATCAACCCAAGAAAAATGCTACATCCCCAAAAAATAATAAACTAGTGAAACCAAGAAAACATGGATATAATATTGTAGAATACATGAATAAAATTGAATCCAATACAATAATGTTTAATTTGATTCAAATTTGCAACCAAAAATATCTATTAATAAAATAATTATCTTCTCTTAAAGGGAAATAAACTAATAGGATAGTTGATGGTCACATCGTAATATATAAAGAAAATATTAAAACTCCACCTTTCCTCCTAGAAATATATATTTTAGTAAAAAATTATATAATTATTTAGTGGATCTAGGTACTTCTAGCAACATGAAGCCTTATGTAGTTTTCTAATAGTTAGGTTTGGCCACTAAAAAGCCAAATATGAAGGTTGTTTAGTTGGATAAGTCAGAGGTTAAGGTTATTAGTGAGCCGAGTCACATCAACATGCAATTGGCCTTTGATCCTAGGGTGAAACAATTTATTATTATTTAGTTGGTGGATATACTAGATGCATGCAATATGATCCTAAGTAGAGAATAGTCTAAAACACGAAATGGCTACATGGTAACTAACTTATCTCACATGTGGATCCCATGGCATGGTACACCCAATTACATCATAATTGAGAGAGAGAGAGAGAGCTTAAGATGACCCACATGATTAAAAAGTATAAAAAACTGAATGAGATCTTATATGAAGAGTTTGATATTGAGGTCTACGCACTTGATAAAAAGGTAGAATCTAACACGAATTTGTTCATAAACATGTTAACCATGCCAAAAGAATCAAAATTAGAGGAGTTAGACCCACTAGATGAAGAGGATATCCTTGTTACACTTAAGATAGCTCCATTACTAAGTGTTTCCCTTGCATACAAAGATACGAAAATAATTGATCCAAACATAGAGGAAAGTTTCTAGTAGCTTTTATTAGCAACACAGATGGTTGAGTTAGAAATTAGCAAACTACGACACATTTACTTAAGTGAAAAAAATACATGGGAATTTATTGTGAAGAAAATACAACTATTTCAAATAAATAAACCCCTACTTCTACTATAAATGATAAAATGATAAGGACTTTGGCATGGGAAGAAACAAGTTTGTGCATTCCTAATGAAGAAGATATCCTTGTCACGCATGAAATAATTCCTCTATATAGTGATGCATGGGCTCATAAAAGTGAAAACCAAAATGTTGTAAGTTATTATGATGAAAATATCACCATTATAAATTACTCAATTCTTACATATACTACTGAAGACCAAACTAGAAGTTCAATGATAGTGATATAAAAAGGTGGATGTCTATTGGATGTTGAGGAAACAAATGAAAAGGTCAATATTATAACAACACCCATTTCTAAGAGTCCAATACAACCTAGTGCCTATTGTATCATCTTCAAGAGTTTAAAGATTGAAAAATAAATGTTGTAATTAGTCTCCTCCAAGGTCATTTCATCACCAAGTTTTGTAGGCAATTTAATTTGGTATGTGTTGATACCCACCGCTATCCCTCACTATGATATAATGAATGGATAAAGGTTTTTTCTCAAACTCCATCCTAAGTGATTTTTAAAAGTAAATCATAAGTATATTCCTAAATTTAATGTTAAGAAGTTTATTAATTTAAATAAAAATGTAACAAATTAAGCCTCATGGGATAATGTACATAAATAAAAAGGATAATATCCTCATAAGTTGGAATGTCCCCTTAGTTTTATTTTACCAATATTCTCAAAATCTTAAACATGAACATGTTTTGTATCAGGTGTCTAACTATTGAGACTACCCCTTTCTTACCAATGGGTAGCTCCTTAAATGATACTTCAACATTTGAATTAACATGGTTGGTTCATGTAAATACTTTCTCTTTCCCTTTCCTACTTTGTTTCATGATTTCTTTTCTACTTTGTTGTTAGTTTAGTTTGTTTCCCTTGATTTCCTATTTTTATCCTTGGTTTAGCCTCGTTGCTTATCCATTTTTGGTCCATCCCATATATTTTTCTAGGTAGGTTCCCATGTTTTTAAAATAATGAAACATATAAGGCTTATACGTAGGTAGATTGAATAAAATTCTAGTGTGTAAGTAATCTAAGTAGTTTGTTATGTTAGGCTATGTTTTCAAATCAATTTCAAAAGGTTAAGCTATTTTGTGTGTTATATATTTGTTCATGTTGGGCTAAGTTTGGGTAAAATATTTGGTAAATGAATAAATTATCTTGAAAACCAGCACAAAAATCACATATTAATGGTTTTTGGGTTTGCCTTGATGAACCTAATTTGGTGAAGATCTAAGTTGAAAAATCTATAATTCTACCTTTTGCTTGCAATGGTGGTCCCTGTATACACATAATATTTTCAAAATTGTATCAATTAGTAAGGATTTATATATTGAAATAACCCATTGGGTTTTAATAACTTTGAGTGTATGCCTTAGGGGGTACACTAGGAAAGGGGTGGGCAGACCATTAGTGCTTCATAGGATTTTTGTCCCTTTTACCATTTTTTATATACACACTTGTCTCCTAAAAACCTTATCCCTAAGCTTGTTCTTCTCTATTGCACTCTCCTCAAAAAATTTATACCTTTTGTCCCCATTTTACTAGCCTTATCCCCATTTTTATTGTTTACTATACTAGGTTGATTGGGTTGACCCTATACAACTTTAAGTGAAATTCATTTAGGGTCTAGGTTAGCTCTTGGTCAACCTAGCCCATGACCTAGTGAATTTTTGTCCATTACTATGCTAGGTCGATTAGGTTGACACTATTGACTAAAAATTTAAAAAGGGATTAGGGTTAAATCCATCTATATATATATAAGTTTAATTTTCCATTATTTAGAGAAGATAAGAATAATTAAGAGCTATTTCTCATCTACTTATCCACCATTCTACTTAAGGAACAAGCTTAGGGTTTCATATTTTCTATAGAGATACAAATCTTATCTTATAGATAAGTCTTTTGGATGCATTGATAGGTTGTGTAGACTAGAACTAATTTATCCTTTTCATTCTTACATACCACAAAAATCTCCTGTGAATCACCTTAACATGTGGAGAAATTAAGGCTCGGTGGGTTCATCTTCAAAGGTAAGCATTCCTAACTTTGTTCCTCCCTTGTAAGAGTAGATAGATATGCATTTGTACTTCCATTCCATGTATTAGGAATATGTATACATTGATGTGAATATACATCTCTTATGCATGTTTAGTTTTATTTTTCTTACCCCCACTTTGTGCCACAAGATTTGGTGAGCACTAGATTAGATTTTACTTTACTTATTATTTTATTGAAATATAAAAACATAGGACCTAAATATGGTTATTGCATGATTGTGCTTAAATGGAGGCTTTGGAACTCTCCTTAGCATTACATATTATGATAATAGATCCCTTTATTAGGTCTAAAGGATCCCCAAGTTGGTCATGTTCTTGATTATCTAATGTGTCCCCAATTAGAAGTGTATGGTATGATCTGTCTTCTTTGAGTTAGGATTGATTTATAGACATGATGTATTTTTGATTGCATACATTCTGGTGAACCTAATGTGAATATAACCTTTTTAGGTTTTGTCTCATATTTTTCATTATTTTATCATTTTATTTATTTATATTTGTGATACTAGGTCAATAGTGTCGGTATAATTCTAACTTTTGTGTGTAGGTTTAACACATAACCACATCAATACAAATCTATTCTATTTGTGTAGGTTTTTCCATTAAATACAAGCTTCTAGGTCAAATTTATCAACATAATACATTTTCCATACTTTAGACATATTACTAGGTCGACCCTACTGACATAGTACACTTTTTAGACTTCTAGAAAACATACTAGGTCGACCCTGTTGACGAGGGTATACTTTACAGGATTTAGAAACAAATTTTTATATAACTAGGTAAACCCAATCAATTTAATTGGTATATATTTCAAGTAGCTTAAATATAAATTTTGAAAATTCTAAGCATCTTCCAACCCACCAAGGTTCCTTTCTCTCCTTCTCTGTCAGTTTTTAATTTCATTACAATTCTATTTTTCATAGTTTACAGTCTTTAAAACTACCCCCATATAGTAAACTAAGTTGACCCTATAGATGTAGTTCTATATTTTTATTTTGTCTAGAAAACTAGGTTAACACTATTGACATAGTTCTTTTTCATACCCTTGCTTCAACAATATAGTAGCAACATTATCGACTATGTTTTGTAATCTCTACATACACTATCATCTAAAATAACATTGTATTAAGTTTCAAAGTTGAAATTAACACTTACATGCTAGTAATTATCTCACACTTTCATTTTTTATTTGTGTTTATGATTAGAATAGATCACATAATCTAATTAGGTGGTTTTTAAATATACCATTCAGTTGCACTATTTTTCTCACACTACCAAATCACATAATCTTAAAATGCATTTTAACAATTATCTACCCAAGGCATACCTACTTAGATTTCATCACCAAAGGGAAAGCCAACTTGGTTTTTTGGTTAAGTATAAAAATGTGGTTAATGGTATATACTGGATATGCACCTAATACCCTTATCACTATAGTGTGTGAAGTAAGGGGGTAGGCCCCAATACCAAGCCATTATCATTGACAACACAGATCCCTTTTAGCCTAAACATCTTGAAACCATCCATAAATTGATTTATAGTTCCTTGATTACAACCAACTTCCAATCACATCTTAAAAATCATATTTTAATAATATAACAACATTCAGGATGACCACTTAGTTGGATTTTACTTTCTAAGTTGATTGCTTGTTCTTTGCTCAATTATATGTTGTATTAAAAAAACTTGTATTACAAAATGTTGGTGTAAGTTTTTGTGCTATGTGCCTCTATTGGATCATCCTCATTGACCCAATTGATTATGTTTCATTTCATTTCTTTCTTTTAAAATTACTTAATTTTTTTTTCCTATTTCAATACATAGTCATTCTGCCCGAAATAGTCCCTTATAAACTATCTTTTTTTTTTGTCTATAGTACTAGGTCAACCCTATCAACATATTACTCTTTTCTAATTCCAAAGATACAAAACTAGGTCAACCTTATTTTGTATCTTTTTTTGCCTATTTATTTCCTAGGTTATAGAACTAGGGTGATGTAATTGACTCTATATTCCTATTTTCTTAAATTTTAGACCCTATTTTTCATATTAGGTCAACCTAATCAACTCTGTACATTTTACTATCTCTTCCTATTTCCTTGATTTTTCATCACTCTTACATTATTTAGTTCTTCTATGTTATCATGAACTTCCTATTTAAAGACAACACTAAGTTTAATTCAATAGATATGATGAGTCTTACCAACCCTCATATGTTTTCCCATAAGTAGATTAGGGTTCCTCTCTTGGATGAGAGTAATATTCATATAACCACTCACACAATGAACCATGGGACCTCTCCTCATTCCTCTTCACTTCATATCCCTCTCTTATCACTTGAATATTAACCCAAATTAGAGTATACCCCTATAATTCTCTTTTTTATCTATGAATTTCCTCAACATCAGGGAAAGGATCCTTCTACCATTTACCATATCATGATTAGTGGTCAATTTGAAGAGCCTCATTCACCTTCTCCTAAATTCTCAGATGGATTTGGGGATACTATTTTATTTGATTCTCAACCTCTTCCCTCTATTTTGACCCCTTTTCATACTATGCCTTCTTCTTCTTTGACTTATTCTACCTCCATGCCAAGTATTTCCACTAACATGGTAGGTTCTATATCTAGTGAGCCTCTCCCAAGACCCACTCTCCTCAACTCTTCCACTAGTGCATCATTTGATACCCATGATACTGATTCTTCTAGTGCTTCCTCTTCTCATCCCTTCAGTAGTCCATATTTTGCTACACAAGCAATTTTTTCCACTTGTGACTCACATTATAACAACTCTTCTCAAGATCTTACCAACACCAATAATGGTACCCAAGCCACTACTTCTAATTCTAATGTTTCAAATAATGACAACAATGCAAATCAAACCCATAAAATTTTATTATAAATGCTTAATAAAACGAATAATTTTCAATCTCATTATATAAATCAAATGTTAAAAATGCAAAACCACATTATCCATCTTCAAACCCACCCTCAACAGATGCCATAGGGCACACATAATCAAAATATTCCCCCACCTCATCTTTAGGATGCACATGGTAATCTTATCCCTCAACCTCCTATTTTGAATAAGATAATCAAGCATCTTCAAAATGATCCTCTTACATCTCAAATTGCTAATATTGATATATGAGGTATCACCCCTACCATTTATTAAAATGTGTCAACTAATCCTAATCTTCATCTAAAAACATTCAAATATATATATAAAGACTACGTCAAATTAAATAACTTTTCCACTACCAAGATATTATCCAAAACTCTTATAGGTGATGATATAGATTGGTACAACCAACTTAAAACTCATTCTATTAATATTTTGGAAGATTTAGTAAATGATCTAGTCTAAGAGTTCTAAAATAATGATCTTCCTGAGAATACCTTGGTCCATTTTATCAATTGTAATAAAATTGAAAACAAAATTTCCCAAGATTTAGTTAAAAGGTGGAAATCATTGTCTAATAAATGTGAACATAACATGGTTTATGATAACCTTTTCCATCTCTTTACCAATGCTCTTTTTCCAAAGTTACAATATCAGGTCCACACTCTCTCTATATATACTTTGGAAGAGGCCATTGACCAAGCAAAACATCAATATTTTTTTATGCATCAATTCAAACCACCCCAACTTTATACGGGTTCTCGTATTTTAAGAACAAGAATCATCATGCTACCAATGATGGTGTCACAAACTCTTATGACACCATTCACACTATTCAAGCTATTGTTCTTAACCAATCTTTGGAACCATCTCCCCCTTCTCAACAATTCACCAATCCTCATTTAACTTCACCTAATAACATCAATGTTCACAAACCTTTATCCTCAACTAAATTAATAAAATGTCTACCTATGCATCTTCCATGATAACTTGATCCCCCTCATCCTATGAAATCTTGGTATGATCTCAATAAATTTAATTGGTTTCACACTAGTTGGGGTCATTCTCATGAGACCTATAGGTAGCTTCATAATTTGGATATAGATTTTATTCATGGTCCTAATTTTGATCATGATTATATCATTGAAAAATGTCAATAAGCCTATGACATTGCTTTCAAAGTCCATGAAATTAATACTAAATCTCAAGCTTTAAATCAAGTTAATGCTCATTTGGCAATATATAAAGATCCTATTCCAAATCGCCAAGCTAACCAAGATAATTTCACCCATTCCACCAATAATGTACATAGTCTTATTGACCCAACCCCAGAAGAGGATGTAGTTAATATGACTTATATGAGAAGGGTGGTTGATTTCATTGATCCTCAACCTATCTACACACCTACTTTGGATCACACCTTTTTTTTTATCCAAGATTCTTATCCAACTCATTTAACTGGGTTGAGGAAAGATGAACTTATATATTTTGATGAACCAATTCCAAATATTCCCTTGGATAACACTTCCCATTCTATTTATGGCATCCCTCCATCTTCTTTACCTAACACCAATGATACTCAAGTTTATATCAACAATTTTTCTACCAATTCTCAAAACCAAATTGTATCAACTGATTCAATTTCTTAACATAATTTACAACCTTATTATAAACCTTCTCCTTATTATCAACATAAATTACAATGTAATTCAACTCCTCCTTCTAAGGACCTCCTTTAACACTATGTACCTAATTCTAGTAATCTTCTTATGGGTTATGATGAGTTGGATCCCATCATGGAAATCACTAATCTCCCATCCCAAATTACATCTATTTAGCTTATGAGGACCTCTCCACATCATCAAAATTTTCTCATGTAACTTTTGTTCAAAATGAACATCCCTCATCTTCCCTTAGCAGGTTACGAAGCACCCTTATCTAGAGCCAAAGATAACATATTACAATAATGTGAAGATATTTCCATACATCTTGATGAAATAATGGACACTTCTCTTTCCCTCAAGTTTCCCTTTGCTTCCATTATTCCTGATGAGATTCTACTTTATGTGGAAGATCCTCCTCTATTTATTAGTGTCTAAATTGGCAATATCCAAGTCAAATGTGCCTTGGTTGATGAGGGTTCTGGAACTTGTGTTGCCTCTCTCAATTTTATCAAAACCCTTGGATAATATAAATGTAATCTCAAATCTACACATAGCACATGTCAAGGATATGATAAAATGAAACTACCTCCTTTAGGTTGTTTGTGGATTCCCATTACCATCCCACATGATGCCATTTGTGTGATGGTGATGATATTTAACTTTCATCTATCTTAAAAAAATTTACTTGGTAGGCCATGGACTCATCATATACAAGAAGTTTCTTCTTTCATATACTAATTCATTAAATTCCCTCACAATGGAGCTATCTATAAGATTCAAGGTGACACTAATCGTTGGAATTTTGAACAATTCCAAGATCATGGTGTCTTCAAGATTCCTACTCTTGAACCTTTGCCCAGTGTTCCATTTTTTGAGTCTTAATAATTTAAATTTCCCTTCAATTTCACTCAAGGTTACAATAGTCACCCTAAACACATTTTGGAATATTCCTCCAACCTCCTAAATTCTAATGATGATGAGACTGATAAGATCAATCTCAAGATTAAAACTTCTGATCTCTAACCTCATCTCATCTCTCATCTTCTTACTTCTTTATAACCTCATTCTCACAAACCACCTTCTAATGGCATCCCCGTTGTCATGACTAAGACTCAACTTTACATTCATCACACCTTATTGGATGATAATGTCATCCCTACCTATGTCATTGATCTTTATACACCTGATTATGATGATGGTTATTCCTTAGATGATCCATCTTAGGTGGTCTTGTTTAGGCAAATGATGCTAATATTATCCTTTATCTTTCCTATTTACTTCAATATTTTAGTATATCTTCCCATCATCCATCATATATAGTTCTTAATTTTAGTATTTTTCCTCTTTATCATAGGGTAGAAATGGTGCAGACACATCCAATTTCTAAATAACCTCGTAGGAGTATGCTTATGGATTGTGTTATGATTGGGCCCTATCACTTTACTAGGTACCATGACCCTTATAACTTGTTTATCCCTAAAATGCATGTAGCTCTCCTTTGAACTTATATAGACCCCACCCATCCCTTAGTAGTGCCCACTTCAAATCTTTTTCTTGCTCCTAATTTAGCTGAGTTTATTCTTACTTTTGATACTATCACTCTTATCAAGCCTAGTCTAGTCCCATCACCACCACCACCTTCTCTTGGTGATGGTTTGCTTCGTTTACCAAAGATGGTTCTATTACCCAAAAAATGGTCCAATGAGACTTCCCAAACTCCCACTTCTATTACACCTCATCCTGTGAGTACCTCTACTAAGCCTACTCATAGGAATATCTATTAATTCTATAACATAGATAATCATTCATTCACACATTATCATAAGCTGTGATAATATATTAACACTTTGCATCCTTCTACCCCTTAATCCTTAGATAAGGCCATACCTCCCTTGAAAGTAATACATGAGTATAATCCTAAGTATGGAGAGGTGTATTGTCTTTGGCATCAATATGGCACCCATCACACCAATCATTGTTGTATCCTTCAATAACACCTTAAAGATCATATTTTAACTATCCCCGTAACTTCTAACATTCCTCTCATAGGTCATTCCTAAAATAAGTCTCCCCATTTTTCCCCCATGGTTACAACTCCTATGGTTCCATCCCCTCTTGTGTTCCCTTCTTCACCACTTATTCCTCCACTTGTGAATCCTTCACCCATGGACCTTCCCTCATCTGTGGATCCTTCCCCATCGATGATCCCTTCATATCCCATAGACTCAATTCCCATGTATTCTTCCAAGCATACTTTACCTAATATCTCTCCTCATCACATTCCATCAAGCATTCCTACCATTTTTGTTGAGGAGATTAGATGTGAAGTATTTTCCTAGTTTTCACTGAAGATAGATGAGACACTAGTTGTAGTTTGCATCCAACTTCATAGAGTCTTATCAAATGTTCCAGATAATGTGAGTGAGAAAATCAACCAACACATATGAGTACATGTATGGTGTTATTACATTTTCATTTGGATTGGATGTTGATCTAATATTATCTTTATCTATTTGTTATATCATTTGACATTATGTCAAATTCTTATTTATCTTACATGTTGATTTTGATTTCTCACTTTATATTGATTATAATGTCATTTATGTTTGCTTACGGATGTCTTATTTATCATTAATTTATTTTTATTCTTGAGTTTCTTTCTTGAAACCTCCCTTATTATCTTTTCATGATTTTTTGATTTCTTATCTCTATATACATAGATAATTGTCATTGTGACTTGGTTATACAAACCTTGTTTCCCTTTAGTCATTCCTTCTTTATCATGTGATCAATTATCAAATAATTAATCTCATTATAATATATTTTTACCATTCCACTTTGGATCTCCTTTATTCCCTTTATTCCCTTTTTTCAAACTAAGCATATACATGGTTGAGACTTAAGGTTACATGCTGGTTCATTATTAAACCTAAGTGTTTTAGTTAGTCTTATCTTTGGTTACTTATCTTCCTTTAGCCTAAGCCTAAAATATCATTTATGTGTATCACTCTATCTCTCACGATTGGTCATTCCAAGTCCATATGGAGGAGGAATATTAAAAAAAAGGCCTTAAAAATATTCAAAATCCAAATTATTTAACAAAAGGCAATGATACAAATGACAAAAACATTTAAAATCCTTAAAAATCAAATCAAACTAAAAGACATGATTCAAAGCACATCTCATTATTCTATTAGAAGATGAAACTCCATATTTGGCCTCATAATAGATCTGAGGTCCATTGGGGTGAAGTAGGCTAGCAGATTGGAAAAGGAGAATAAAAAAATCTTTTAGTGCTACCTATTTTCTCATGTAAGTACCCAATCTTCATAATAGATCAATGGCTCTGTAAGGGGTCATGAGGAATAGGGAACATGTCATGGGAAGGTAGGTCCATTTTAAATTTTTTATGTCGATCTACCTTCATGAGTTGATCTTAGTAGCATACTTATTTGCTTATACAACTTAGTATCTATAGAGAACATGTTTCCTTTGTACAATGATGATCACTAGTCACTTAGTGTCTTTTCATGTCCATAGTATGCCTCATATCTCTTAAGGTATTCTCATAAGACACCTATGTTATGATTTTTACATTACCTTTTTCATGTCATACATTCCTAATATCTCCTCTTGAGAAATATTGTTTGTTCACTAATGACTCCCCTAGGGATCCCATTTGTGAGTTGCATTATAAGACCATGGGTAGGACCTAGTCTTCCTCATAAATTACCACAATTTCACCTTCCTATTACCAACATTACTTTTTACCATATTTTTCTATTATTCCACCTTATTGGTGTTCCCTTTGTGATTTTTAATGTAAGACCATGGGTAGGACCTGGCCTTCCTCACAAAAATTTCCAATAATCCAAGTCACAACCAAAATTATATGTGTCAAATATGAGATAAGATGTGATCAATTATGAAGTTACACATCATTAACATGATTCCAAACTTGATTGAGTATGTTTTATGCTTATTTAATTATTCTTTCACTTTTATCTTCTTATTTTCTGATTGCATGTAAGAATCCAAGCATTTCTTAATTTTTCATATTTCCTAACTTAAATTAGTGTGATAAATTTAAGACCATTTTTTACAATTTTGTTTTTCTCTTATACTTCCCAATGTGATTTAGTATGATTAAATTGTATTGATTAATTTGGTTTTTATACCATTTGTTCTTTTACATGTTTTCCACTTTATTACATTACTTTCATACTTCCCAACGTGACTTAGTATGATTCTACTTGTTTTAATTTGGTGCCAATTTTTATCTTGGTTTAAAAACAAAAAAAAATTAGTCTTGTTTTTCCACCCTTTGGTTATTTATACTTAGTCATTTTCTTGTTATTACACATTTCCCAATGTGAACTAGTGTGTAGTACATTTGTTTTTTGATTATATTTTACCAAACCCTTTTTTGCCTATTTTTTTTACCATGCATGTGTCTTACATAATGATAGAAAAGAAAAGACAAATCATATATTTCCTATAACATATTCAATAATAGCTAAATACATGTTCTATAAATAATTATACCCAAACATCCATAACCATAGTCATAATACAAACACATAAAATCAACATCCAACTACTAAAATGAAATATATATATATATATATATATATATATATATATATATATATATATATATATATATTTAATGTGTTTTAATACAAATTAAAACATTATACATCATCCCAGATCTATGATTGGGCTCCATCCTATCCATCTCATGGCCTAGTGACACTACCCATAGATGCCTCAAATTGTCCCCTCTAAATAGGATGTTGTAAAGAGGCTATCTGAGATCTCAATCCTATCACCTATCCCTATAGGTTGGCCACCTGTCCTGTACCTACATTAGCTTAGAATGCACTTGTGTTAGCTAGGTAATGGTAGCCATATGCATGGATTTATCTTGAGCTAAGGCCTACCATGCATATGCCTCTCCCACTCCCACCCTTGTTGGTGGCTATGGCTCTTTCATGTGTGCATTTACTCACCTCACACCCTCTCATACTAGTATAAACTAGTTCCCTAGGGTAGATATTATCTGAGGATCCTCTAGTGTCATTGGGTTATATAACATTAGTACCTCATCAAAGATCTCATGGAGTGATCCCATCACTCAGGATCCCCATATGGTCTCCTCCTCTATAAGATCTATAAAATTCAAAACAAATAGATATTAGATCATAATTATGTCTAAAAAATCTATCTATCTATAATCTATCCTAAATAACTTAAAATTTTTTCAAACCCATCTATTTTTACCTATCTATGTGTCAGTTACTACTATTTCACCATCTACATAACCATTGATCATAGTGTCTCCATCAATGCATCTTATGAGTACCCCATCTATAGGTCACCACCCAAGATCAAATACTAGGGTCACCACTCATGCTCATCTCAAGATGTGCCTGAGCGGTACCTCTATCACCCAACTCTATTCTAGCCTACCTGATAGGTTATCTAGGATGACCACTATCTCTACTCACTCCCACTACTAGTGTCTCTATCAATGGTATAACCAAGGTGATCATTGCTCATCCTGATATGGTGATGATAGTGCTACCTCTAGCACTACTACATCTGTATCCATTTCCTCTCTATCTTTTGCCTATCATGCTTGACTAGTCTATGGTCTCTTACGTCACAGTCTGATTGTTATCTTATCAAATGGTGGCCCTAATCCTTTTCTCCCCCTCAACTCCCTCACATTCCTATCCTAAAAGGCTGGCACTACTATTATTACTATTAGATGAGGGAGTCCCATCTATCTTGGTATATGTAATACTAGATGTGGCTCTATCCACTAGGTACAATGGCCTGTAATCTATGTCTTTGTAAAATGTTGGTGCCATTGTCTCCTAGCTCAGCCATACCATATCAATCTACCCATATAGTTTCCACATGATGTCTACCCACCTAACTATCTATAATTCTAACATGTAGGGTATGGACTATGTTATGTGATCTTACTACCACCTTTTTACTTGAGACAACCAATCATCAACCATATGGGGCAACCCAATCAGATGATACATATGAAACCTCTCATATATCCACAAATTTAGCAAGATAATAGGCCTTATATACTTCTGACCTTTAGACAACATCCCATACATGTCATGCATAAGTTGTACCTAGATGATAAAACTTAAATCATATAATACCCCATGATCCAATATAGTTTGGCTTAAGGCTATCACATTCAATGGTACCTTTCTATCTAACTTATGACATAACACTCATGTTATCACAAGTCTTATAGCTGTAGTCTAGATATCCAAAATCTGAGATGTATAAACATAAAATAAGCTAAATCTTAGATCAAGATATATCCTCTTTGATCCCTTCACCCATATAACAAAGGCTCTCCTCTCCTCCTATCCATCTAGTACTCCCATGACCATAGGCATACCTCCTATTGGTATTCTAAGTATAACATGGACATCCTCGAGGGTAATACCCACCTCAATGGTATCCCCATCCACCTTCTACCTAAATATGTTAATCAATCATTACCAAGCTCCTAAGAACATGACTATCAACTCTGAACTCAATGGAACTCTACACATATCTAAAATCCCTCTTAGACCTAATGAAACCAATCTTGATCGATCTTTAGCTGACAATCACTCTAGGAGGTCTAAGAGCCATGCTGCATCCACCAAGTGTCAAAATCTTAGAATCCCCTACAACCATAAAATAATAAAAGATGAATTAAATCTTTTATGTCATTTATAATCAAAATACATTCTTTTCAAAATTTTAAACAAAAACAAGCTTGATTCACTTTAATTTATGTATTCTTGATCAAATCATCCTATTTCTAGCCTACTCAGCCCTTTCAGTACTTAGTCAACCATTATAGGCCTTTTTAGCACTCTTTCAACCTATTTCATGCATTTTTGTACTATTATGGTCATTTAATCAAACACTAGGTTGATCAAATTTTCTTCATTTTGACTAGGTTGACTTAACAAACTAAGTCAACCCTTTACTTTCCCCCCTTTGTACTAAGTCATCACAGTGGATCATTATACTAAGTCAACAATCATATACTAAGTTGGTAGTCTGTAAAAAAAATTAAGTCAACACATACCTACAAAGTCATCAGTGTGGATATAACAAAGTTTTAGCCTATTAGGTTGATTGGGTTAACCTAGTTGTTTCTACCGAGCAACCCCTTTCATTTCTAGTAATAAATGCCCTCCAATAGTTATTATTCCAATCCATTTAAACCCATTTCCATATTTGGTTTCTTATACCCTTAGAAAAAAATTTGGGTTCATTTTGATTCCTAAAATTACTCTAAATTATAATTTTTTTAAAAACACTAAATTTTAATAAAATATTCAAAAATAAGTTTGAGATTCTTGGTTACCTACCTATGTTGCACATGTTGCGGCCACTGGGAGTCCCTCTTGTCTTGATTGTCATCTACTCACTATCCTAGCTTGTTTGGTCTCTCATAGATCTTTTTATCTCACCCACAAGTCAACAATAACAAAATGACTTCCCTTTCACCTTATTTAAACTTATTTTTCATAAATTTCTACCTTTCAAATATTTTCTAGTCAGATTCCTTATTTTTCTCATATCTTTGTTTTTACTAACTCTTTTTCCAAGCCATAATTTTTTTTAGAATCATGACATCATAGAGAACATTTTCCAATACTATATACCTATATTCCCAAATTTTTTATTTTTGACTATTTTTTGCACTAGTCTCCATAGGTTCGTCTAATGTTCTTCACATTGGACATCTTTACTTCTCTTGTAGTCTACTTATTTATCTAAAACATTAAGGTAAGTAAAGGTATGTGTTTTTAAATTTTTCTTTTCATTTATCTTATTTTCTCTTTATTTCATTTTACTTAGCATCAACATTATGTGTTATCATGCTCTATTCTTGAAGCACCATCCCTTGTTGTACTCATGTGACATGTGATAAGATTCTAGTGGGGCATATATATACACATAATATTTTAAATTTTTTATTGATTAATGATACTCTATATCTTTTAAGAACTCATTGTGTCTTAATATTTATAAGTGCATCCCTTAAGGGGTTCACCATGAAAGGGGTGGGCATACCATTGGTTATTTGTAGGATTGTTGTCCCTTTTCCACTTGTTATCTACACACTTATCTCTTGAAAACCTTATCCCTAAGCTTGTTCTTCTCTATTTCACACTCCTCAAAAAATTTATACCTTTTATCCCTCTTTTTTAGTCTTAAACCCCTTTCAAATGTTTACTATACAAGGTTGACTGGGTCAACCTTGTACAGTTTTGGGTGAACTTCATTTAGGGTCTAGGTCAGCTTTTGGTTGACCTAGCTCGTGACCTAGTAAATTTTTGTCCATTACTATGTTAGGTCAATTGGGTCAACCTTATTGGCCAAAACTTTTGGAAAGGATTGGGGTTAAATTTTCCTATATATACAAGTTCATTTTGCCATTATTTAGAAAAGAGAAGAAGAAGTAAGAGCTATTGTGCATTTACTTATCCACCATTCTACTTAAGGAACAAGCTTAGGGTTTCATACTTTTTTTGGAGATATGGATATTATCTTATGGAGAAGTATTTTGGATGCATTGATAGGTTTTTTAGCCTAGAGCTGATTTATTCTTGTTATCCTTACATACCACAACAACCTCTTTTGAAACACCTTGGCTAAGGGAGAGCTTAAGGCTTGGTAGGTTCATCTTCAAAGGTAAGTATTCCTAGCTTTGTTCCTCCTTTGTAAGAATAGATAGATATGCATTTGTACTTATCTTCCATGCATTAGGATTATATATACATTGACATGAGTATATGTCTCTTATGCATGTTTAGTTTCATTATTTCTTACCCAGACTTTGTACCACAAGCTTTTGTGAGTAATAGATTAGATTTTACTTCACTTTTTATAATTTTAATGAGATATGAAAACATAGGACCTAACTAGGGTTATTGCATTATTGTTTTTGATAAGAGGATTTGGAACTCTCCCTAGAATTGTGTATTGTGATAAGTGATCCCCTTATTATGTCTAGTGGATCCCCATATTGGTCATGTTCTTGATTATCTAATGTGTCCCCAATCAGAGGTGTATGGTATGATCTATCTTATCAAAGTTAGGATTTATTTATAAACATTATGCATTTATGATTACATAGAATCACCAACCTATAATTAAGATGCTAAGAAAAGAAAGAGAGAAGAGAAAATAATAAAATAAAAGAAAAATCAATTTAAAAAATCTCAATTCTAGGTGATTTAGGAAACCTCTACTAGGGCTATTGATGCCTGACTAACATTAGAGAAATACCTTGAGTAGGATCAAAGAATACTCTATTAGTGGTATGGAAACCTTAATAATATCAAATTAATGTCTATACAAGTGCTATCAAGGTATGATTTAGTAGCTTGATGATTTTCATAGTAGTTAGTCCTCATAGGTTCTAAGAAGTAGTAATTTAACTCAATTGTACACACTAGGTCAATGAACATGTCTAATTTGGTCTTTTAGTTGTTACCATCTTATCTTATATTAGATCTATTCATGCTCCATGTGCATTCTCATCTAGAGATTCTAGGTTTGTATACATGTTTCTATCTTTCCAAATTTCTTAGGATTATTTTCCAATAGAGTCATAATTTATTATTGCTTACACAACATGCCCTGATTATTCTAAGAATCATGGAACATATTTTCACTTTGTAGCTTCTCCCTCTTGAACTCATGGATAGTTTGTATAAAAAATATCAAGTTTCCTTGGTGTTCCATATTAGTTTTTGATTTTAACTGAGATCAAAATAATCACTATTGGAAAGATCATGTCCATGTAATAAAACTTTATATAAGACACTTAACATGAAAGTGGAGTTTTGACCTCCCAATTTATATTTAAAACTTGGATTACTTAATTATATTATCATTTTGAAGGAGGTCATCTCAATTTACATGCAATTATATATCCTAAAAACTATCCCATCATGATTATTTATTCTAAATGGTAAAGTTTCATATAAATCACTTGGCCCTAAAGTGGAGTCTAACTACACTTATTCCCACTTGCAATTTCTCAATATCTAGATCTCTCAGCTCATTGAATTTGTTTTATGGGCTCACATTTAGTTTCATTACATTTAATCACATGAAAATTATCTCAATTATAGGACCAAGCTTGTGTGAGTCATTTTCATATTTTACACTTGGTCTCTAGATTCATTTTTTTTTATCAACTTTCACCTTGTTGAAAATATAATTGAAATAATTGCCATGTTTCCTAATTAGGTTTACCTATAGATAATTTTTAAAAACTTAATTTTTTAGACCTAATTAGGATTAAAAACCATTATTAGGTCTTTTGGGTCCTAACTTATCTTTTCATTACCTAATCAAGCATTTATGAGAGCTTTGGTCTACATTTTAAGTACATCTATCCCATAAACCTAATCAAGATTCCAAAGCCTAATTAGGTTTGGGGCATTCCTATATTTCATCCCTTTGATAATTGGAGGATTGATCATGATTATTTCTTGTCATTTGAATAGAAGTCATCATAGTGGTAACTGGGCATCAAAGTCCTGATTAGGTCGAGAGGGTAGGTGGTCATTAATTTAGCTATATCTAGGGATTTTTCTCCAAATAGGTATTTATTAGTTGATTGGTAGTGTCAATGTTAATCAGGTATGGATCCATGATTAAATCAAGGACCAACTCCCAATATTTTTCCTTTTCTAGTTAGGGCCCAAGATCTAATGGGTCTATAGGTTTCCCCCTATCAAAACCCTTTGCTATACATGCATAAAATCCATATTACAATTTTTATCCCCTCCATGTGAATTCACTATGATGCTTAGGATTTTTTTCCAATTAGAACATGAAAATATAAGAACAACTATGAATTTATATTCAGTGGTCTATACCTTGATTAGGTCTTGGACCCCCTTTAAATTTGAATTAAAATTTCCTTCCTTTTTTTCTAGTTATGATCAAACAACTAAGCCCTGAATATGTTTTGTAGTGAAATACAAAGTGCTCTTCAATTCTATTTAGGATTATGAAGCCTAATTAGAACTAGGATTTTACAATTTCCAAAAATATCATTTTAATGCAAAAATAGAATATTGGGGTTCATTTTTCCCCATCAAGTCACCTAAATTTCCTATCACTATAGCAGACATAGCTTTTACTATGTGACTTTGTTTCCCAAATTGATTACACCAACACAAACCTCATTGCACTGTGGATAATTTGGTATCCCCAATTTCACCCAATTCGGCCCTATTAAAATCTTTATCGCAACTTATTTTGTCATGTTCCCAAACCTAAGTGGGTCTTATAGGTGTTATTTTAGACCATCTATTACTTTGGGGGCTATAACGTGGTCCTCGTTAACCCCATTTCAAAACTATATATTTCATTGGATAGATGAATCTGACATAGACATATTAGTACCTCTAGTATCCCTAGATTCCTCTTATATAATTATATTTTAATGTTATAATTTTATATGTTTCTTAGGGAGTTTTTAATTATGAAAATTAACTTTTTTTGGATCTTTTTTCAGGTTATAATGAATCAAAAAGGAAAATTGGCAAGATTGGAAAAGTTAAGAATAGATTTGGGTGGAAAATAAATCAACATAAAGCCTATAAATAATCCAAGCCCTAGTCACTATAAGGGTTGGGTTTTTGTTTCTCCAAAACACTTCAAGTTAGTCACTTATTTTTTAGTTTATCCTATCCCTCTCTTATTTTCATGTTGTTATGTTGGTGAAATTTTGAAAAAAATATTGTAATAACATTCAAACATTGTTATATTTGAATAAATTAATATATTTAATACAATACATGGATATTTAATCCCTACACATGTAAATAGTGGTGGTGTTTTCTTCTTTTCTCATTTTCTCCTCCCTAAAACTCTTGCACTAGCTTCATTGATGGTTGTGCACATGTTGTCCAAGTGAGGGTTTGATTTAGTGGATGTTTACAATCAAAATGGATTTATTTTACTTCAAAATAACATGTTTCATCTCTCTTTCCCCCTTCTATTTTGCATTTTTTGTTAGATTTGTTAAACTAGGGGTTCATTTGATAGCAATCTATTTATGCATGATTATCTTGCATGCTTGTTATTTTTCATTCATATGTTATTGAAACATTGTTAAATGTATTAATGTAAGGGAAAGAAAACCTCAAATTATAATTTTTAATTTCACATTAGGGTAAATGTATGCATATTATTTATTATTTTTAATATCTTATTAGAACCCACTTGAGTAAAACATGAAGTTGTAATTACCATACAATTTTTTTAATAATCTCAGATGTTAGAATATTTCACACCATCAAGAAAATTAAATTGTAACCATTCATAATTCATAATTCATAATTCATAATTCATAATTCATAATTCATAATTCATAATTCATAATTCATAATTCATAATTCATAATTCATAATTCATAATTCATAATTCATAATTCATAATTCATAATTCATAATTCATAATTCATAATTCATAATTCATAATTCATAATTCATAATTCATAATTGAGTAAACATCAGTGCACCATGACCTAGTAGATATAGACCTTGGGGAGATCCACCTCATGAAACTATTTTCATGAGAGGCTGGACACGATCCACCACCCTAAGAGTCTAATGTTAGTGAGTCATTCCAAATGACATGTAAATACTTCCCAAAAGTACATCTCTATCAAGATATTGTTTAACAAATGGTTCCTTGCTAGGACAAGTGAGATAAATATTATTAGGGGTAGAATGTGTATTGGGAGAAGGAATTCTTATAATGGTTTGCTTCTAAAAAGATTGATAGATCATTAATTACTTAATACGAGTTTCATGGGATATTTAAGTTCACTAAGAATGACCTATGGAATAATTGGGAGAAGGATACCTTGGTGTCCCATTCTTAAATGTAATAACTCCTATATCTTCTAATTTTGTGAGTTTGTGTCATAAATCATAACAAGTATTATTAATGTGTCTGTTAATACCATGATAAGTGAAAAAGGGTTTTCATTTGATATTTTAAAATTTGTGTGGTAGATGATAGTAGTTTTAATGGAGATTAATAAACTTATTATCCAATAAAACCTTCATTATTTCATGTTGTCAATCCTTAGTACGATCAAATTTAAGTGATTATTTATTAGTATAAGTTGGTTCTCTAACTATAGAAGGTACTCAATATGTTTTTTATTTTCATTTATGTAATACATTAATTTTTTGTTCCTCACTATGCATACTTTTAGATGGATTATGGAGCTCTTTAGTTGATTGCTTCACATTTTAATAATTATTAACAAAACATTTTCCTTTTAATGGGGATGTATTTAATTTTGTGTTGTCATTCACTAACATGCATAATTGTGCACACACATATATAGTTTATCAAATAAAGTGTAAGGCATATGAAAATCTCTTTCTTTAAGTTGAGAAATAAGACCCCTACTGAATATGAATTATACATCCAAATCTGAGGGTTTACATCTTAATGAATATAATTTATCCTTGAATTGTATAGCATAATATTGAATAGACTCATCATGTTTTTTATTTAAGTATTGAAATGTTCCTTTACACACTTAAATTTTCTCACCTCATCCCTCGTCACTAATATTATTAGTATTAATTGGCACTAATTGCATCTAATGAACATATATTTCATCTAATATTATCTAATTGATCCTTACTAATCCTCCTAGTCTTTATTCTAACACCACTTTCAATATCATATCCATATACTAACCTTATATCATGCCAAAAATAAATTAATTTTTATAATATTATGTCATTTGTCACCTAACCCCACTTATCCATTATATGGGAATTTAAAATTCCTATATCCCACCTACCTACCTAACCTGAGCTTTCATACAAGCTCTAAACACCCTAATTTGTTCAAGCAACCATAAGTACTATGTATTTTGTTGCTCTTTCAAATGAAGGTCTTAGTGATTATTATATCCCTTATTCACATGGTCATTTTGAGTCTTTGATCTTTCTTATGTCTTATTTTTCCTTATTTATGACATTCCTAGTAGTCATAAGTCACCTTTTCCTAGTCATAGGGGACTCTAGCCTATCTTCCCTAATTTTAGTTCTCTTTTAGACCTTATAACTCTTCCACCACTTTCAGGACAGTAGCACCACATGGAACTAGTATCCATATATAGATCTAGTGTATAACGGATCCTTTCTCTTATCTTTAAGTCCTAACCCCTTTGTGAGCCTTATATTATGGATGTTATCCCTATTTTATGACTTGTCAACCAAAAAACAAGGTCTTATATTCAAAATAAAGTTCCTTCTATATAAAGAGACTCACAATGAATTTTTCATCTACAACTTACTATTTTGGCACATATTTACATAAAATCAATCAATAGTACAAATCAATACTCTACATACTACTCAGTATTCACACCTATACATTTCATGATTAATCAAAGAAGGGCATAAGAGAAGATAATTCTAGCATACCATGCATGTTTCTAGTGTACATTCCCTAAGGGAAAACTACATGTGATCTGAGACCCTTAGTTTGGGGTTAATGTAGGCAATGACTAGGACAATAGGGGTTCTGATTTGCATGATCGTAACATCCCATAACCCAATTTTTCATTTAATTTTTGTATTTTATCCATTTATTATTTCATGTGTGTATGTATTCATTAGGGTTTTAGAGTAGATTCAACCAAAATAGTGACACATACAAGCCCTTGAATGACATAAAACCACCTAAAAGAACTCCAAAACCTCCCATAACTTCCCTAAAAGTTTTAGATAGTCTCTAAAAGAAGGACATTAGTGACAAAATTAGACACTAGCACCACATAGTTCTACTTTCTTGATAGGGATGCTACTATCCTTAGACATATTTAAATATACAATTAGAAGACAAAAGAATCTTGCATGTCTAATTAGTCATTTCAGGTACGCTAATATGTGTAAAAAAAAATTTATCTCTAGATAAGTTCATTTTCTCCTCTTGATATTTTGGGAAAGTTTAATAAAATCAATAATTTCTAATTTTTATCCCAAATTAACAATATACTCAGCCCTTTAACTACATAGGATTTACACTAGTAAAAACCCTATTTATGAGTAGTCTCGTACACCATAGTTTTATCAATGATGGAAACCAATTCACAAAGATCAAAATGCAACTCCAATGTGTACACAAATCAAGATATATGGGAAAAACTACAAAACCAAGGTCACATTTTTAGTTTAAACACTAATAAAGATATAAAAAAATAACTATAGAAATTAAAACATAGATCTATTACACACACAAATAAAGATATATGGGGACAACTAAAAAGCCAAGGCCATAGTTTCAATTCAAACAACATTAAATATATATGAAATAATTACATAGATTATAACACAACTCCAGTTTATACACTAATCAAGATGTTTGCCTAAAATCATACAACTCAGAATATAATTTAAATATAAATATATCCCATCATTTAATGATGCATACACGAATACTGGGACCAACTCCCTCACTCTCACTCTCATATATATCAAAGCTTGAACTAGATGCCCCACTATATCTATGTGACTTGGATTGATGACTCTATTTACTCTCTCTCTCTCTCTTATAATACATGCCCAACTCAACCATACACTCAACATGATCTCACTAAAAACATATGTAGTCATTTGATATCAAAATACTATCCACACCTAGAGCATTAGGTGTGGGCATGGTATACCTATACAACTCAATACATGCCTCGTATCTATCTATCATTACTCACTTATATGTCATAGTAGCTATCACCACTTGGTTAAACAAATGGATGTGTACCCTGACCATATTGGTGGCCCTCTCCACCAATCCATCCTCCATGACATCATTAAGAATATGTCATGTCAACTCATGAAGTAACGAATTAATGGTGATCTACTACTACTCATCATCTAATGAACCTCCATAGGTCCACATAGTTCATACAATTCCTCATCACATAAATACATAATTAAATTTACATAGCATACACAAACATATTAAATTATCTTATCATCAACAACTCTTAGGGGACCTACATATAATACATCCTTTGAAATCATCCCATCTATTGGAAATAGAGGTTCTCATTTATGGTTGCTCCACCAAGATGTGTAGGTCTTAGTCACTCCCACATCATCTATACCTTATATATCAATATCAAGGTTCCACTCTATCAATGGAATAAGAATTAACTCAATAATATAAAACCTCAACATACTACCTTGCCTTGTAGGATCTCAAAAAATCCTTAACCATATCATAGGTGTTGGGGGCATATCCTTCACCACACCAAACTATCACGTGACCTACTCATATTGAAATCACTCATATAGTTATCCTCCTAGGTGCATGCACTATACCTATCCATCTCTCTACAAAAAAATATGGTTGAGCTCATCCATCCTGTGCATGTGCCATTAGCTTGCTCACAACTATATGCTCATATGCCCAATAATGTAATGATGATAATTATCTAATACCTCCACTACACATCTCCTATGCAAAATTGTATAGATCCCTAAATATGTGAGCTAGCATCATATAACCCCAAGAATACAGAGTACCATGCTCATCAATATCCTACACTATCCCATGCATACTATAGGAAACTAAAACCCCACTCCCATCTATAGCCACAAATGAAGATAAAAAAATAACTAGGAACTTATGCAAACATGGAACCTAGGTAGTCACAAACAAGGTTTAAAAAATTTCACTGAGACTCCCTATAGGATGGATCCTAACTACCATGGTAGAGAAATATCTAGAATCTCATTATATATCCCTATGACCTATATCCCCCTTTAGTATAGATCACTACCTACAAATCAATAATTACATAATATGGTACAGATCATTTATTATAATAGTCCTCTCCTTAGTGGGTAAATAGAATGTGCATGTATCTTCATCCCATCTCTCACACAACATAGTCTTCATATATTTATCCCAGGGCATAAGCTCTAAGAATATAACATATCTCAAACCTAATCTCTTGAGTACCTCCATCTTAGGATCCACCAAGGGTAAAAACTGAAAGGTCTCCATCATCCATCTAGTTTGAAACTCCCCTATGATGGCATAAACCTATAAAATTACAACCAAATTAGATATGAACAAGGAAAAATTAAAACCAATAAACATAAACACACATTAAGAACCAGTTAAATATAATCAACATCACGTATTAGGACTACTAGACACTAATTATTCATACAAGATAGTAGCATTGGATAGTAGCACCATGCCCTAGACACTATCAATAGGTTAGATAATAGTGCCCGAGATTAGACACTAGCATCATTCCTTACTTAACAATCCCTAAACTAGTTCATTTACAGTAAAAATAATAAATAAGACAACATAAATAATAAAAATAGGAAATAGTTTGGGTTCCTTACTAGATAGACCTCCTCCCTAGCCTTAATTTGTGCCTCAACCTCATTTGAACATGTCAAGCTAGCTTCTCATCTCCTTGGCATGTTTCTCTCACTCAGACAAAAAATAGCTTTTAGCTTAAATATTCTAAATGAATTGTCAAATGAATAAAATGATATATTTAAGTCATACTTACCTAATTCCACCTTATCAAGGTTAACTTTGCATTCCAATTTAATTAACTATTAAAAATACCATTACTATCACCATATCTCAAGAATCGTAGTCACAATTAATGAACCATTTCTTGCACATACGACATGACATCGATATGTAATGTCCCATATTGGTTAAACATATATTTTAGTCATTGTCAAATTTCCAAAATGACAAAAATGATATAATTATATTTAACATAACAAATTAATTTTTTAAATCCAAATACACATTCAATTATCAACTTTGTCACTATAAATGCACTATTTAAACTCAAAACAACATTACACCAGATAATTAATACCAGTAAAAACAATCATTACCAATTTTGGGCACATATCCTCACCACAGTCTTAGCTCTCCCACCAAAAGGGGGTTGAAAATATGCATATATTGATTCAAACATATAGAGTTTCATGCAAAAACAGATGCATAAGTTTACACAGATATTCAAATTCATAGTTTTAGGATATATAGACACATGGGTCTACATAGGTACATGTGTTTACATAGGTATTCAAATTCACAAGTTTTTAGATATATAGACACATAATTATACATAGGTACACAAGTTTACATAGGTATTCATATTCATATGTTGTCATATAAACATATATTTAGATTCATAAGTTGTCAAATACATAGATATTTAGATTCACAGGTTGTCAGATATACAGATATTTATATTCACAGGTTATTAGATATACATATATTTAGATTTTCATGTTCTTAGATATACAAACACATAAGTTCACATAGGTATTAAAATATATAGTACACATAGATATAGATACACAGATATACAATTTTGACTCAAGTATACTGGTTTACTTAGATATCAAGATTAGGGGGCATGATGAATAGCACACATCCTTGGTCCACATTTTAATATTATCAAGTTACACTCAGTATCATCACTAGAATCATCACCAAGTTCTCAATATTTTGGGTCACATGATCATCTACAATATTTGATCCATAACATTTCACCAGACTTAATTCACATACTCAAATTCAGTCCAGATATCAAAGTGGGGGAAAGTGAGCCTTGTTTCAACACACATTCAACTTACATACTCATATTCAGTCCAAATATCAAAGTGGGGGAAAGTGATCCTTGTTTATCCACACATTTATTTTACATGCTCAAATTTAGTATAGGGGGCATCCACACCATGTGTCTCCCCTTCACATATTTCAATCTAGTTCTTATCCACTTTTGTAGCTAAGAAGTGGTCCAAATCCAAATTAAATTCACATAATTACATGTACACATTCCTATTTTTCTTTTAATCTAGTGATTTTGTTTCATTTCATTACTAGAATAAAAGGGGGGTAAATTTAAACACTCTAATTTGGTCAAGAAAACAAAAGTACTATGTCTTTGGTTTCTCTTTTACATGAAGGTCTTAGTGATCATTATAACCCTTATTCATATGGTCATTTTGAGTCTTTTAATATTTATTATGTCTTAATTTTCATTATTTATGACACTCCCAATAGTCATAAGTCATTTTTTACCAATAATAGGGGCCCTTAGCCTATCTTCCCTAATTTTAGCTTTACTTTAAGCCTTAGTACACTAGGTCCACTTTCAATATAGTATCACCACATGACACTAGTGTCCACTTATGTCTCTAGTGTTTGATAAGCCCTTTCTCCCATGTTTAATTCCTAACCACTCCATGATCATTCTCTTATGTTTTTTATCCATGTTTTATAACTTTTCATCCAATGAACAAAATATTATATTAAAAATAAAGTTTCTTGTATATAAAGAGCCTCACAAGGCATTTTACATATAACACTTACTATTTTGGCACATATTTACATAAAATAAATCAATAGTACAACTCAATACTTTGCATAATAATTAGTCTTGACACTAAGACATTGCATGTTTGATGAAAGAAAGGCCTAAATAAAAATCATTATAGCATACCATGCAAGTTGATGGTGAATGCTCCCTAAGGGAAAACTACATGCAATCTGAGACCCATATCATTGGGTTAATGTAGGCAATGGATAGGATAATAGGGGTTTTGCTTCACATGACCATAACATCCAATAACCTAGTTTTTCCATCCTTTTTTTCATTTTATCCATTTATTGTTTCATGTGTGTAGGTATTCATTAGGGTTTTAGAGGAGATTCAACCAAAATAGTGGCATAGATGAGCCTCAAATGAAATAGAACCACTTTTAAACTCTTAAAAACTTCCCACAATTTACATGAAAGTTATAGATAGTATCTATAGGAAGGACATTAGCATCACAATTGGATGATAGCTCCACATGGTGTTACTATCATGATAGGGTTACTATTATCCTAATCAATATTTTAATAAATAGTCAAAAGATTAAAGATTCTTGCACATTTGTTTAGTTGTTTCTAGTACCTTGATATGTATAAAACTTTGTTTATCTCCAAATAAGTTCCTTTTCTATCCTTAGTTGCTATTTTGAGAAAGTTTAATAAAATCAATAATTTCTAGTTTTTATCCTAGATTAGCAATATACTCAGTCCTTTAACTACATAGAGTTTACACTATTAAAAAACCTAAAAGGTTAAAATTTTTGGTGAACTTGACTTAAAATATTTATTAAAACCCTAACTTTCTTTAGGGTTTACCTTTTCCAAATTTTATACATATAATCAGAGTTACATAATTCTATTTTTCTAATTTTTGGCATAACCTAGCTAATTTAATCAATCTTATATTACAGTTTCTTGTATTTAATTTAATTTAAATTTTTCTAACACAACCCTAAGTCTAAACCATAGATCCACATACTAGGTCCCTACACATACAAATAATATTAGTTAGGGTTTCTATTACACATCCTATTTTCTATCACACACTTTGTTAAAAAATTCTTCACATTGCACATATATTTATGTTAAATTATATTCTACCTTTTGTGTATTTGTTATTACTTATTTACATACCATTATTTTTCAAGTTTAAAATGTCATCTAAAAAGTTTTCTACCCCTCATAAAATTTATGCACTCTTGAATTTATCTAATTATTATAATAATGAATAGACTAATTTTTAAGATATTACATTAGAGCATAATAATGACTTCATTTATAATGATAATGATGACTATTGTTATTATTATCGATATGAGGATTACTCTAATAATGACAATGAAAATTAGCATGAGGATGTATTTGATACATCATCTTCTCTTTCCTCTCACTCTTTTCTTACACCTCAAAATCAAACCAACAATATTATGCCAAAATAACCTCTTATTGGTAGTGTTTTATTCCAATGTGATCTTAGCTTTTCAACTACTTTTGCTACATCATTATTCAAATTAAATCAATATAAATACAATACATAAATACCACTTTTACATGATTTAAGTAAATTAGATAGGAAAAATGCATCTTCTGTACCCTTATCAGTTAAATTTGAAAAATTAAGTACCAATGATATTACACCTTTTAGTAATGGACAAACTAAGGTATATGAAATAATTTTTTCACCTTCCTTAACATTCCATGCTCAATGTAATGATTCTTTATAACAATTTGATAATGTAAATGTCTCTTAATATTCTCCTATATGTCATAATATGCAAGAAGAAAACATGATTATTATTCTCCTACCCTTGATTCCAAAATTGAAAGTGACAATCATGCTTGCATTACACGAATATCTAGTGAACAAATGCCTTGAATTATACCTACATATGATGACACACTACATAGTAAAAAAAAGTTAAAATCTTCCCCTTATCTCTCTCTTAATGAGCTTGTGGATGATACTTCTTCTACTCTTACTTCTAAAAATAAATTAAATTCTGATTTTGATGAACCATGGGATAATGATGACTATTGTGATTATGATGAAGATGACATAGAACTATACCTTCTAATTATTGTCCTATCTCGCCTATCTCTATTGTTCAACCAAACACTAGGTCACATGTAGAAGTACACACACACACACTTATTATTATGTTCATATTCTTATGTTCATAATTTACATTTATTTGAGAATAAAGTACCTTCTATTCAAGTAGCATGTGATACTTATTTACAACTTAACAATATAATAGATACCAATGAATCTCCCTCAAAACCCCTTACTATAGTAGAACCTATTTTTAAAACTAATATAAATGAGGTGGTAAGTCATTTCCCTTTAGCTAAGTCCTAGATATCACACCTCCAAAGGTTATTGAGAGAAAACCAACCCTCTCTAAAAATTATTTCCAATAAAATGTATAAATGGATACAATAGATAATAAAATCCAAGCATTAAATGAACCCGTTGATGATAATAATATACCTTCACAAGTGTTAATTTCCTTAATGCATGTTGTGTGTGCTTTGAAATAACAATTACACCATCTCACTTTAGAGAACAAAGCATACCAATCTTGGGCTGATGCTAATGTTATACATGACAAACTTATTCCATGCAAAATTCTCAACTACAAGGTTGCCACACAACTTTTAGATACCAGTGTTACCTATGTTTGATGGACATAGCGATCCATACTTGCACCTTTAGGTTTATTGGAAATCTATGGTTCATATTACAAATAAGTTGACTCTAATATAAATGTTTTCAAAGTCCTTAAATGGGGAAGCACTAAATTAATTAAAACTTAAAATCCTTAGTGGATCTATACACACATATGAGGAGCTATATATAGTCTCTCTCATACATTACATACATAATAAGGGAAATCTAGTCACACATGAGAGGTTACCTTCATTACATCAGGGTGAGATAAAACCAACATCTAAATACATTCTAAGGTTTAAAACTTGTTTGAATCAAATTATTTATCAACTAATAGATTAATAAGTAAAGTACATATTTTCTAGAAATTTTAATCTATCATCTCAAGGAGAGATTACTATATCAAACATCAAAATAATTATGAGATTTATGTAACATAGTTATTACATTGGAGGTAGATTTGGCATTAACAGTTATACAGTTAGAGGTAGATTTGGCTATAGACCCATCAAAGCCCGAGTCATCTAATCTAGTACAAGATCCTAATCCACTTTAAATTAATAACTCCGAAAAATAGAGGTCACCAATAAAGATACTCAATAAGGTAAAAGAGCCACTCTACACAACACCTTCTACAGTGATCATAACACAAGATATACACAATGGTTTTATAGTTTTTAGATAAGGCTAGGACTCATGCCATTTTGCTTAAAATATTAGATAGGGGATGATCAAACTTACTTTTACTCATCATCATCCACCACATAATTTTCATCGGGTACCACATAAGCCATATTGTCATTTTCACAAGATAAATAGACATTCAGATGATCATTGTTATGTACTTTGAGCTTGCATTGACCAATATGGTACTCAAGGAACAATAAATTCACATAGGGGCACCGAGATATAATTCATCATACTCTCCTAGATCACACTCCTATATTATGGATTTATCCTAGGATATTCCTTTTAAGGAACCATTGGTTACTCATCATACAATCCCTATGAATTTTAAGATACCTATTTATGAGTAGTATCATACACCATAGTTTTTAGAAATGATGGCAACTAGTTCATAGAGATTAGAATACAACTCTTGTGCATACACCAATCAAGATATATGGGAACAACCAAAAAACCAAAGGCATAATTTCACTTTAGACACCAATAAATATATATGGAAATAATTATAGAAATCAAAATGTAGCTCCAATGTGTACACCAATCAATATATATGGGAACAACTATAAAACCAAAGGCACAATTTCATTTCAAACACCAATAAAAATATATGTAAATAATTATAGAGATCATAATGCAGCTTCAATTCATATACCAATCAAGATATTTTCCATAAATCATATAACTTAGAGTGAAGTTTTATTAAGTTTACCAATCAAACATTTTGCCCCAGAGTCTACACACTAGCAATGCATCACATTGAGCTCTAGTTTTAGAGACTCTTTCTACATAGACACAACATGAGCAATATGGTCATTAGTTTTCCATGACATTCAAGTTCAAATAGATCATACTACCATCACATGATATACATCCCTAAATATTACATAATATGATAAAAAAAACCATATAACAATAAATATAAAATCATAATCAACTACACATATGTAATAGCATTCATAAAATAGATACAAATTCATTAATTCTAATTTAATAAAAAAATTCTAAAAATCTAATAGGATCCAATTACCAATACACATAGTGACAAGTTAAACAATAAACATCCATATATATAACTCACAATATAGTTTTAATACAAATATAGTCTATCACTCAATGATATGGACATGACTACTGGGACTAGCTCCCTCTTTCTCACTTTTAGATCAAAGATATAACTAGAAGCCCTACTATCTCTGTGTGACCTGGATCAATGACTTTGTCTACTCTTTTTCACAATACAAGCCTAACTCAACCATACACTCATCATGCTATCACTGAAGATTTATGTAGTCATCTAATATATATATATATATATATATATTAGAATATATATATATATATATATATATATATATATATATATATATATATATATACTATCCCTACCTAGAACATCAAGTACAGGCATGGTATGCCTATGCCACTCAGCATGTGCCTCATATCTATCCACCACCACTCATTTATATGACAAGGTATATATCACCACTCAGTCAAATAAATGGATGTGCACCTTGGCCACATTAGTGGACCTCTCCACCAATCCATCCTCCATGACATCATTAAGAATATGTTGTGTCAACTTGAAAAGTGCCAAATCAAGGGTGATCTCCTAATATTCATCATCCCATAAACCTTCATATGTTGACATAGTTCATAAGATTTCTCATCACATAAAGACATAATCAAATTTACACATAATATAAAAACATATTATATTAATTTACCATAAACATCCCTTATGGGCTCTACATCTAATGCATCTTTTGTAATCATCCCACCTCTCAAAAATAGAGGTGCCCATCTATGGTCACTCTATCAAACTATGTAGGCCTCAGTCACTCCCATATAATCTATATCTAGTATATTAATATCAAGGTCATACTCTATCAATATAATATGATTTCACTCAATAATAAACAACCTTTACATACTTCTTAGCCTTGTAAGAGCCCAAGAACTCTTAAACTAGTTGAGGGCACATCCTACACCGTATCAAACTATCATGTGTCCCAATTATATTGAAATTGTTCATATAGTTACCCTAATGATCATGTATCTAAAAACTCACTCAAATCTACCTCAACTAAGTATAATCCTTTGACCACCCCTCATAGCTCTTATAACATCTCTAGATAATATCCCTTGATGTCAAACTATCTAACATCTATCAACACTACATAGTGATCCTTCTAGGAACATGACCTATAAATATCCATCTCTCTAAAAATAATTATGGATGAGCCCATCCATCACATTCATGTTCCACTAACCTACTCATAGCTATATGCTCATATGACCTAATAATGTAATAACACCAATGCTCTAATACCTCTACCACACATCTCTTGTGTAAAATGATATAAATCCCTGTATAGGTGAGCTAACATCATATGACCCTAAGAATACATAGTACCATGCTCATCTATGTCCTACACTATATCATGCAACATAAAAAGAAATTGAAACCCCACTCTCATATACAACCATAAATTAAGATAACAAAATATCTAGGAACTTCAAAAATCATGGAACCTAGGTAGTCATAATCAAGGTAAAAAATATGTCACTGAGACTCCCTATAAGATGGGTCCCATCTATCATGATAGAGAAATATCTAGAATCTTGTTATATGGACCTAGGACATGTATCCTCCTTAAGTCTAACTCACTGCCTAGAGATCGATAATCATAGAATATAGTACACATCCTCTAGTGTAATAGTCATCTCCCTAATGGGTAACCAAAATATGCATGTATCTACATCCCATCTCTCACATAGTATAGTCATCATATGATTATCCCATGGCATAGGATCTAATAATGCAACATATCTCAAACCTACTCTATTTATTACCTCCACATCAAGTTACACTAGGGGTAGACCTTGAAAGGCATCCATCATCCATCCAATGTGAAATTACCTCATGTGAGCATCAACCTACAAAAGTACAACCAAATGAGACATCTTCAAATCAAAATTAAAACTAACAAATAATAATACACACTAGGAACTAGTCAACTATAATCGGCATCACATCATAGGACTATTGGACACTAGCAAGACATAAGGATAGTAGCATTAAATAGTAGCACCACCCCCTAGATGCTAGTGTTAGGTACTATATATTAGTACCCAAGATTGGACACTAGTGTCATTCCTTGTAGAACATGCCCTAAACTAGATTATTTTTAGTAAAAATAATAAACAAGACAACATAAAAAATGAAAACAAGAAATATTTTGGGTTCCTTACCAGGAAATCTTCCTCCTTGACTTAAATCCATGCCTAAACATCCTCATAGTGCATCAAGCTATATCCTCATCTCCTCTGCATGTTTCTATCACTCAAACAAAAAATAGCTTTCAACTCAAATGCTCTAAATGAATCAAATGATCTATTTAAGTCATACTTACCTTATTCCACCTTATTATGGTTAACTTTACATGCCAATTTTTATTAACTAATATGAATCCCTTACTATCACCATATCTTGAGAATCACAGTCCTAATTTATGAACCATTTCTTGTACTTGGGACTTGACATTGATATGTAAGGTATCAGATTGGTTAAACCAATCTTCTAATCATTATAAAATCTAAAAAATGACAAAACTTATATCATTATAGTCAATATAACAACTAATAAAACATATATCTAATTACACATTAAATTATCAAATCTATCATAATAAATTCACTACCCAAACTTAAAACAACATCACACTTGCTAAGTAACACCAGTACAACCGATCATTACCACATTTGGTAGCATATCCTCACCATAGTCTCAGCTCTCTCAATAAAATAGGGGTGAATTTGCATAGATTGCTTCAAACATACAAAATTTCATGTAGACATAGATACCCAAGTTTACACATGTATTAAGATTCATAGGTTTTTAGATTCTATGTAGGTACACATGTTTACATAAATTCATATTCATAGGTTTTTAGATATACAAACACATAGGTCTACACAAGTACATAAGTTTACAAAGGTATTTAAATTCATAGGGTTTTAGCTATATAGACACATGGGTATACATAGGTACATAGGTTTACAAATGTATTTAAATTCATAGTTTGTTATATACACATATATTTAGATTCACATGTTTTCAAATACATAAATATTTAGATTCATAGGTTCTCAAATATATAGACACATAAGTTCACACAAGTATGCAAATATATAGTACATATAGATATAGATCTATAGATGTAGAGTTTTGACTTAGGTATACCATTTTAATTAGATATCCAAATACATAGATACTTTATTTAGATATCATTTATGGGGCATGATTTAGAGCACACATCCTTGGTCCTTATTTTTAGATTATCAAGTCACACTTGGTTTCATCACTAGGTCTTCACTAGTTTGGGTCATAGGACCATTTGTAGTGGTTGATCCATAATATTTCACCAGAACCAATTCACATACTTAGATTTATTTTGTATATTAGAGTGGGTTAAAGTGATCCTTATTTCTCCACACATTTATTTTACATACTTATATTTAGTATAGATATCAAATTCGGGGAAAGTGAGCCTTGTTTTTCCACACATTTAGTTTACATACTCAAATTTAGTATAAGGGCATCTACACCATATTATCCCATTCATATATTGCACTGCAATTTTTATCCACTCTCTACATAATAATTAGACCAAATCTAGATTGCATTCACATAGTTAAGTATAGGTACACATTCCTATTTTTATTTTACTCTAGTACTTTCATTTCATTTCATTACTAGAATAAAAGAGGGGAAAATGTAAACACCCTAATTTGGTTAAGAAACCAAAAGTATTATGTCTTTTGTTTCTCTTTCACATGAAGGCCTTAGTGATGATTATGGGCCTTATTCACATGGCTATTTTGAGTCTTTAGATATTTTTTTCTTAATTTTCCTTATTTATGACACTCCCATAAGTCATAAGTCACCTTTTCATAGTTACAAGGTCCCCTAGCTTGTCTTCCTTTATTTTAGATTTTTTAAAGCCTTAAGACAATAGCACAAATTTTAGAACAATATTGCCACGTAGATCCAGTGTCCACTTATGGTTATAATGTCTAAAAGGCCCTTTCTCCTATGTTTAAGTCCTAATCCCTCAGTGAACCTTCTCTTATGTTTTTTATCCCTCTTTTATGACTTATCAGCCACCAAACAAGGTCTTATATTAAAAAAAAAATCCTTATATATATATATATATATATATATATATATATATATCCTCACAAGGTTTATAAACATAATATTTTCAAACTTTATAAATTACTAATGCTTTCTCTCTTTTAAGAACCTGTCAAGTTTCAATCTCTCTGAGTTCATGCCTTAAAAGGTGCACTAGGAAAGGGGTGGGTAGAACATTGGTGATTCACAAGATTATTGTATCCTATATCACCTCTTGCTATCTACATAGCTTTCTCTTATGTACTTCTTTAAGCCTTGTATCTTTTCTTGCACACTCCTATAAGATTTTCACTACCTTCATTAGCATCTACCTAACCCTAAAACCCTTTTTGATGATTTACATTACACTTTTAGCTTGGGCAGACCTTGTATCATAATTATTGAGAGCATGTTATGGGTTTAGGTCAGCTTTCGCTGACCTAGATCAAGACCTAACTTTTTTTTTAGAAAATAATGATACAGAGTTGATTAGGTCCACCTTATCAGCTAAACTTTCAAAAATGTTTAGGATTAGATTCATCTATATATACACATTCATTTCACCATATATTAGAGAGAAAAGAAGTTTATTATTCATTTGCACTTGTTTATAATATACTCTTTTAGCATTCTACTTGAGTAGTTATTGCTTAGGGTTTATACTTGGATAAGAATATTATCTAGTGGAAAAGTATTGGATGCTTTAGCCTTTCTTAGTGATCTTTACAAACCACAACAACCTCTTTTGAAGTACCTTTGGCCAAGGGAGAGATTGAGTCTCGATGGGTTCATCTTTAAGGTAAATATCTCTAACTTTACTCCTCTATTTTAGTAGATAGATGTAGCATAAGTAATGGATTATGAATATATTTCTCTTTCCATGTAATAGGGTTTTACCTATACATAACTAAATTAGGATTTTATTATGCATGTTTATGTTTTATGTTAATTACCCCTACTTTGTGACACAAGATTTAGTGAGAACTAGATTAGATTTTACTTTGCTTTGTATATACTTTATGAATATAAAAACATAGGACCTAACTAGGGTTATTGCATGGTGTTACTTGAATATAGGATTTGGAACCCTCTCTAGTGATGTTATTATGGCAAGGGATCCCTTGGTTAGGTCTAATGGATCCATCTTGGTCATGATCTTGAATATCTAATGTATCAACAATAAGAAATTTAAGTAGGATTTATCATCTTTAAGCTAGGATTGATTAATAGATTAGGTGCATTTCTCTTTGTATACATTCTAGTGAATTTGACATGAATTAAACCATTGTAGGTTTTATTTCATGATTTCATTATATCATTATATTATATTTTTTTATTAGTATATCAAACATGTCAGTATAGTCCTAATAGTTTGTGCATAAGTTTAACACACAGTCATTCCAAAATGACTCTTTTCTATTTGTGTGGGTCTTCTCCAATTACAGGTGACAAGATTAATCTACTCATCATGGTCTTCTTTTCTAGTTCTAGATTTGCATACATATTCAAACCAATCGACTCTATTCATAATTCTCCTCTTTCAACATATAGTTCTTCAAACATAGTTGAACCAATTGACTCTATTCACAATTTATTATTTAGCACATAGGTTTTGCTAACTCCATCGAGCCAATCAAATATATTAGAAGAATATTTGAATTAACACTTGAGCATCACAATATAAAATTTTTCAATCTAAACATCTTCAAACCCACAAAGGTTCATTCTTACTCTCTTTCTCATTTTAGTTATTCCTTTTAAGTACTATTTTTCACAAGTTTGCAGTCTACAAAATTTCATCCCTAAAACCAACTAGGTTGACTATATTGACATAGTTTTGTAGCCTATTTTCCATCTCAAAAAAATAGTTGACATGTTTGACTATGTTCTTCAAGATATTTCTTATGTTGAATAGTAATGACCCAATAGACTCTATTATTATTTTTTTGCATATAGTGTCACCTAAACTGAATCTATACTTTTCACAATAAAAAAATTAACCTCTTTTTGCCAGTAATAAATTCACCTTTCCTTTCAATTGTATGTATTATTAGAGTAACAAAAGTAGATTAATTAGGTGGTTTTTTAAATTATCAACTTAGTCACACTATTTTTATCTTTTGCACCCACTTAAAAACTACTTTACACATAAAAAAATGTTAAAAAATTTATCTTTCAAAGGCCTATCTACTTGTATTTCATCACCAAAGGGGAAGCTGACTTGGTTTGTTGGCCAAGTATAAACACATGGTTAATGGTATATGTTTGCAAATAAATAGACACCCTTATCATTTTGAGACTATGAAGTGAGGGGATAAGCCCCAATTCCAAACCAATACCATCCCTAATATATATCCTTTTCAACCTAAACCACCTAAAACCATCCTTAGATTAATTTCTAGTTCCTCCTTACAAACAACTTCCAATCACATTAAATTTAAATTTAATTATGACTTAATAGAACTTAAGAATGACCAATTAGTTAGAATTTACTTTCAATTTGTTACTTTATCTTTGATCATTATATTTTATATTATAAAACTTGCATTAGCTAGTGTCGGTGCAAGGTTTGTGTTGTCTATTCTAATTAGATCAATCACATTGATCCAATTTATTGTGTGCTTAATTTAATTTAATTAGATATTATCTTGCAAAACATTTCTCTATTTTCATAACACTATTGTCCCTATTGATACAGTCTCTTCCAAATTGTCAATCTTATTTACCTTCAATATGTACTCTCTCCTAATGACTATATATTTTTCTTATCCTGACCATTTACCCTTTTTCAAGTACACAATTAACCCATCCTATTGTGTATATTTACCATCTGTTTGATTTCCTCATCTTTAATATACTATCAATCCATACGACTATGTATCTCTTTAGCCTATTTTAATATTATCCTTTGTAGCACATAATTGACCAGCTTAACTCTGTACATGTTGGTTGACACTATTCTCTATCTGGTTGAATCTATCTCCATTTTTAATTCTTGTTGCTTATTATTTCTTTAATCATCATTAAATACCCTATTAGAATCATTTTGAATAACTCAAATCAATTTAGATGTTATATGGGATGCACTTTTATTCCTACCTTTACCTCCCAAGAGGATCCTCACTCTTGGAGCACCTCTTTTCCTCCCTCATCTTTTGATTGCAACATGGTTCAAATTGTTCAAATTGATGAGTTTGATGGATTAGATCCTTTTCATACTTATCCAGATAATTCCCATCTTCAAACATCTCATCATAATGTGGGGGCAATTGAAATAAGCCTATTAAATAACCCCATAGGGAATCTACCACCTAGCAACCCTCCCCCTAATACCAATTTAGATAATCCTCCTACAAACACTAACCCACCAATAAATAAAACTCATATTTTTGCATAGATAGTGAAATAAATAAACATAATGTAAACATCTAATACCTCCAAAAGGATGCATCTAGAACATCATTTGGCCAACATGGTTAATCAACCTCATATTCTTCTCCCTTAGATTAATAAAAACTTTATTCCTTCACCTCTTAGATATGACAAGGGTAATGTCATCCCCCAACCTATCATGCACAATAATATGCTTCAACACATCCAAAATGAACCCTTATCCCCTTTCATTATTTCTATTGATATTGGTAATATATCTCCAACTATTAAATATGATGGGACTAAAGACCCTACATATTTTCTTAAGGCATTTGGAAATCTTTACAAAGAGTGGATCCAAACTTATACTTTTTCCAAAACCAAAAATTTAGTTAAAACCTTCATCAATAATGTATTAGAATGGTATAATCAACTTTACCAACATTCTATATGTCAACTATAGGATTTAGTCAATCCTCTAGTTAAATAATTCCAACATAATGATATTTGTGAAAGTTTACTTAGTGATTTCATAAATGCTAAGAAATCCCCTAATGAATTATCTTGTGATTTTATCAAATAATTGAAATATTTAGCTCACAAGGCTGATCACAACATGACTTATGACAACTTGTTTAAACTCATTATAACATCATTAACACCTTCATTCTAATACAAGGTTCAAAATTTCACTCCCTGAACATTAAATTAGTCTCTTGACCAAGCTAAGCACCAATAATTCTTAATGAAACAATTTGAACCTAATACTAAACTTATTAAGGGATCTTTTCAACATTCAACCAATGCAATAACCCATAATCCTCCTAAACCCAAACTAGGAGTAGCCAAAATAAAAATTATACAAACTTATTATATGTCATTAACCTACAATAAATGAAATAATTTTTAGTTCCCTGTAAACCATTCACATACCCCAATAATCCCCCTAAATGGTATTATCTTAGTCAAGTTTATTAGTTTCATGCTGACATAGGTCATTCCCATGAAACATGTCAAGGGCGTATAAATTTTTCCATTTATTTTATGTTTTGTGATTCATTCAATTAGGATGACATGATCAAAATCCATCATCAAGATTACATTAACACTTATCAAAATAAATAAGCTTCCAAATCTTCTTTTTCTAACAACCCAAAATCTTTCTCTACATGTAACCCTCAATAAGTAAATAATGATATTTATGTAATTGATGTTGATTCTAATCAATAATACACCAATTACAAATACTTAAATGCAACTAAGGTAAATTATCAATGCAAACCATCCCACAAATATCCCATCACCAAACAAAAGAAACCATCTTTATGAGAGAAAATTCTCAAAGATACTACTACTACTCACTTATCTTTATAAACCAATCAATAAATACCTCCTCCCTCTGAACCTCCAACTACATCTCTTCCTCCTAAAAATATTTTAACTTCTAATCCTTGTGTTGGTTCTTCCTATTGCAAAACTCACTAGAACTTATTAGAAGAACTCAACTCTATGCCTTGTAAAATTTCTCTGATGGATTTATTTCATACATCTCCTTATCATCATAATTTCCCAATGCAATAATTCTAAGAAATTTAAGGACCATATCCTTTAGAAGATGAACCTTCTTTTCATGAGCCTCAACTAATAAAATTTTATGCCATTTAACCCATTTGTCCTTCTTATAAACCTGCTATAGAGTTCCTCAAAGAAGTCATGATCAATGATGAAATCCTATTTTGAGTTGATGATCCACCCCTATATATAAAAATAGAGATTAATACCACCCTCATTCATAAAGTATTAGTAGATGAGGGTCCATGCATTAATGTGACATATCTTTGTCTCAGTCAACTAAAAAGATATAAAAAAGATAATCTCAAACAAACTTGTTTGGCATGTCATGGATTCAATAAGACCAATCAAATGTTTCTTGGTTATTTTTGGATCCTTCTTACTATTGGACCTAAAACTATATGTGTTAATATTAGGCTCCTTAATTTACCATTATCTTACAATATAATCCAAGGATGCCTATGGACTCATCACATGAGGGTCATCTCTTCTTTTGGTAGCCAATGTTTCAAGTTACTTCATAATGGAAAATGGTATAAACTTGAGGCTGATCCTAACCCATGGAGTATTCAGCTTCCTAATCTTAAATCTCAATATCAAATTTCCATTATTTTAAAGATTAATAGTTCCCCTTTACTTGAATTCATCAATATGAATCTTGATTTACATGTCATTGTTACTGATTCTAACATCAATGAAATTAATGACTTGAAAATACATGAAATACTACCAATCTACCCCCTTACATATCAAAGTGGCTACTTCCCTCTTTGTTACCTCATGATTGTACCATTCTTATTATCAATGAGATCATCAATTTACCTCCTCCATGAAATACCCATGAATCATATTATATAGAAGATGATTTTACATGTAATGATTATGGAGTAGATAAATTATTTCAAGATCATTTAGTTATGTCACCACATAAATTTAACAATCTAGGAATATCACCTTTTGAAGTTCATTTCGAGTCATAAACATGTACTCTTTCTCCAACTTATGATGACAACTACATCATGGCCCAATATAAATCTATATACTTGGATGTTAAACATTATTAGAAAAATTTATCCCGAATAGATCCTTTTATTCATGATGTTCATACCATTTCCATTGATTTTGAGTTAAAACCTAAAGGTCACATACCTCTAGTTAATTCTCTACTTCTCAACACTCCTTGGGTAGTTGAACAAATATTACCCCTCACATATTCAAAATTTTCATAATCTTCTACCCCTATTATCACACCATTTATTATACGTGATCCTCTTCCCATAAATAATCCTACAGATACACCAATTCAATCTGATCAACCTTCCTCTATAGTTTTACCTACTTTTGAGATCACCCTCGATGCTAAGGCCAATGATGTATGCTAGATTCATTCTAAATACAATAACCATGGTAAAACATTTATTGATCTTGAAGTAGATGTGGAATATTAGGTAACTATACCTATGTTACCTAATGATCAAGCCATCCTTGAATTGCTCCATACCTGAGAACCTCAAATTATACGAAAACATTACAAAATTGGGAATTTCAAGTGAAAGTCCCCTTGTTTTAATAAATTCATTTCTATAATTGATCCTAAAACTAATCCCATTTAATCTCTTCCTAATTCACCATATCATTTTTAAGGTGTAAATGTTATGCTTATCGAGGAAACTACAAGAATCAAATATGGTACCCCCTCATGCCCTCAACCTATAAAAGTCTCTATAAAACTCACACCAACTGAACATGATAACTTTAATTTATTCTTTAATAAATATTGTGAGAATTTTTCTTGGTCATATGAGTACATGCCTAACATTGATCCTAGTATTATGGTGCAAAACATCATCACATATCCTAACACTATACCTGTTCAAAAAAAACATCAAAAATTTCCCCCTAAAGTTTCTAACTTATGCCATAAATAAATTACTAAAATTTTAGATGCTGCATTTATCAAACATGTAGAATATTATGAATGGGTATCTAACATTATCTGTATTCACAAAAATTCACCATGGTTATTTGCATTTGCATCAATTTTCATAATCTCAATCTCACTTATCCCATGGACAAAATTTCATTACCTTCAATAGATGCCACAATCTATTCCACTATTGGCTATGAAATTTTATCCTTCATGGATGATTTTTTAGGTTATAATTAAATTCATATCACCCCTGAAGACCAACATAAGACAACTTTCACCAAAAAATGGGGCACTTATTTTTACATCAAAATTCACTTCAGATTTAAAAATGTTAGAGCTACCTATTAGTAGGATACAACCCACATTTTTCATGATCTTATCCATAATATTTTTCAAACCTATGTGGATGATCTCATTGACAAATCCAAAAGTTTCAAAACTCATATTTTTGATCTTGCCATCATCTTAAAGGACTCATCAAATATAAAGTTAGACTAAACCCTTACAAATGTGTCTTTTGAATCACATCTAGTAAATTTATAGGGTTCTTAGTCTCTCTTCATGGTATTGATGTCAATCCTGCTAAGATCAACACTATTATCAACATGCCTATTTATCATTCCATTCCAAACATTCACACTTTGGTAAGCTTGGGGAAATACAATGATTTATCCTCGAAATAGCTTATCACATTTATTCTATTAATTACCTTCTTATGAAAGGTAACTCTCTTGAATGTATTTATCCTTGTTAGAAAGAATTTGATAATTTGAAATAATTATTGATCCATCCACGCACCTTTCATACACATTCCAATGATCATCCTTTAATTTTATACACTTCTTCCACACACATATCAGTTGGGGAAATGCTTGGCTAGTGAGATGATACTAGAAGAGAGATTGCTATCTACTATATCAGTCGAGGTCTCATTGATTATGAAAAATGTTATACCAAAGTATAACATGATTTCCTTGATATCTATTTCACAATTGAAAAGATCTGGCATTACATGCATTATCAAACAACTTATTTCATAGTTCATTCTGACCCAATTCATCACTTTTTCTTGAATTCCTTTCTCCTTAGAGATAGAATTGGAAAGTGGATGGTTATTTTAATGGAATTTGATCTCTGCATCAACATGAAAAAAGATATCAAAGGATAATTCATTATTGACCAATTTGCAGAGGCACCCATACCCACTACCAATCACCTTGAAGATAGTATCCTTGATGATAACATCCTCTATATTTAAGGGCTTAATAAGGATTTCTCTCTTAAAGATTACTTTCATAACTTCACTACTAATCTAGATTCAAGTAATCAAGAAGATTCCTATATCATTCTCAATACTACTAAATCTAAAGTAATCATCAAATAAATTCCAAAAATTAACAAAAAATTACACAAAGACACTTGGAACCTTCATTTTGATGGCACCAAATGTCCCCAAGGAGCTAGGGTAGGTTTTATACTCACTAAGTCCTCATGGTAAAATTATTATTTTCGAATTTCAACTTATTTTTGATGTCACTAATAACATGGCAGAATATGAAGCATTAATCTTAGGCATGAGAGCAACACTTAAATTAGATGTTGCATATATGCATGCTTTGGATGACTCCCAACTCATCTATAAATAGGTTAAAGGTGATTATCAGGGTAAAAGTAAAAATATTACTGCTTATCATTAAATGACCACTAGCCTTGCAAAATAATTCACTTATTTTACCATTTATCCCATCCCTAGAGATCAAAACTCTATCACTAATTCACTTGCTTCTTTAACATCCTTGTTTCATCCACACCAAGTTCTCAGTAATTATACCTTTTTTATTAAATTAAGAAAGTCCCCATCTTCCATCCAAACACAAGATTCCATTATTTGTCATATTGAGGTTGTCACCATTAGATAGATCCCATGGTACAAAGACATTATCCAATCCCCTGAACATCAAACTTATCATATGGATACAAATTCCCACAAAAAGACTTGAATTCACAAACAAGCTTTCAAATGTGTATTTTGATATAATACCATTTATTTTCATAATGTTTAAGGTACCTTACTCTATTATGTCATGATATAATAGGTTCCTCTTCTCCTTGAGCAAGCACATGGGGGCATTTTTAGTGGTCATTGTAGACATGGTACAACACGTAGATGCTTCAGTATGGAATAATTCTAGCCTACTCTTGAAAATAATGTTATAAAGTTAAAAAAAAAGTGTAGTCCTTTTTAACTTCATTATGATCTAATCCATTTTCCACAAGTCAAGATCCAATCTATGGAATATCCTTATCCATTATCCTTGTGGGGATTAGATCTCATAGGAAAACTACTTAGATCATAGGATGGGCATGCTTTAATCATCATGACTACTAAATATTTTATTAAATGGATAAAATCCATGCCTATCATCAATGTCATGAGAACCATTATTTCCAATATCATCCTTAATCAAATAATTTATCATTTTGGAGTTCCCCATACTATCATTTTTGATAATGGTGTAAATTTTAAAAATAAGGACATGAAACAACTTTGTACTAAATTCAAAATATCTCACCTATTTTCCACACCCTATCATCCATAATGCAATGGTCAAGTTGAGGCCACTAAGAAAATTCTTAATAAAATCCTCCAAAGTATAATATGTTAAATAATCATGGATTGGCATCTTCATTTATATCCCACACTTTGGGCCTATCGCACTACCACTAGGGAAACACCATTATCTCTAGTCTATGGTTTTAAGTCTGTCTTCCCATTAAATTTTGAGATTCCCTCTCTTTATATATCTCTTTATGGTATCACACTTGATTAAGAATTATGTAAATATCAACTTCATGCTCTTAATCTTCTTAATGAACACCATCTCTCCAATCTCCAACATAATCACCAATACAAGGCTCTTATTTCCAAACAACATAAAAAAGGTTAAAGTTTTCACTTTAAATATTGGTGATCTCATCCTTAAATTAGACTATACCCATGATAAAGAAGGCAAATATGCCCAAAAATTATGAGGCCCTTATTTAGTAAAATATATACTTGGTCTTAGCACATATTACCTCCAAACTAATGAAGATCATGTTTTCAAAGAGCCCACCAATTAGTAATTTTTAAAGAAGTACTTTGCTTAGATCCTCCCCTTTTTATAATCCTTTCTATGTGTTATCTTACTAACACTTTTTGTTAGATTTATACATAGGTCTCACCCTCTACATTAGTTTCTCTTTCCACAAACCTTAGTTCCTTCTCTTGGTCCTTTGGTTTCTTTATATCATGAGTTGGATTATAAAACTATGGATAAGACCCAGTCTTCCTCACGATTCCATTTATTTTTATTTATTTGTTATCTTCCAATTATTTTTTCACCCTCTTGGGTTTCTATTTTTCAAGTTGCAATGTATAACCATAAATAGGACTAGGCATTCCTCACAAATACCATATTTCTCATTTTTGACATGCTTTGTTTACCCTCTTGGGTTTATCTTTTATGAGTTACAGTATAAAACCATGGGTAAGACCAGGCTCTCCTCATAAAATCACCATATTTATTTAATTTAATGTTCCTTTCTAGAATGTCAAAAAATGGTTACAAGTTTGTTATCCCTTTTAATCATCTTTTTATTTTGTCTTCTTTGTAGATAAAACTTACACAAGAAACTATGTTAGCATGTTTCCCTACATTCTTATGATATGAAATCATACTTACCTATCATTGTATCCCTTTTTCATCTTTGTCACATTTTTTGTGATTTAAATTAATTCAATTTATTTCATGTTTCATTCCTCTTGATTTCCTTTCCTATCATTCCACTTTGGACAAGGTCAAATCCAAGATAACACATTTATTTTTCATTAATTAAAAATGCTTTTAAATAGCTTGCTCTCTAAGTTCTCTTTCTTAGAAACCAAGCCCCAAGTTTTAAAATGATAGTCATATTTAGTACCCATGTTTGTTTCTCCTAATCCATATGGAGGAATAAAAAAAGACATCAAAATTTAAAATCCAAATCATTTGAAACAAAAGTCAATGATCAAAAGGTAACATACAAAATATAAATTCAAAATCACACCAAAAGATGTGATTCATAGAACATCTCTTATCCTCAATCAAATATCAAACTCCATAGTTGGCCTCATGGTAGAGTCAAGGTCCATTAGGGTGTAATGAAATATTAGATTGGGATAGGATAATTAAAAATAATATAGGGTGATACCTAATTTCTAATGCAAGTACCCAATCTTTGTAGTAGACTAAAGGCTATGTAAGGGGTCCTGAGGAACATGGAACATGTTGTGGGAAGGTAGGTCCATTTTATGTTTCATGAATATATACTTCATGGGATGATATACACAATTTGATAACCCAATATTTATGTGGTTAGAAAAGGTTATTCAGAGTCCTTAATGTCAAAATTCCTCTTATTCTAACAAACCTAATGTAAGTGTCTTGACTTTGATAAACAATTTTTATACCTTGCTTTTTCCTTCACTTCCCTCCACCCATTTCATTTCCCCCCTTGATAGGAAAGTTTGATTCTAAATCTATTTTCCCACTTCTACATTCCCTCTTTTTCACAACTTAAAACATGCTAGCACTACTTTAATTTCATTTTTATCTATCTTTAGAACAAAACAATAAGTTTGAGAAACTATGGATTTCTTTATTTATAATATTGATTTAAATTATAGAATTACTTGAAAATATTCAATTATTTTACCTATTATCACCAAATCTTATAACCTAGAAAAGGGTGTTCAAGCCTCTTATATATTTAGGCAACATGGGAACACTTTTAGGTATGTGGGTGTACTTATAATGGAAGTGAGCCTCTAGATTTAAGGGCTAACTCCCTAAATGTATCTTGAAATGCTCACACCTTCTTAACTAGTTGCTTATGGGGAAAAGAGTTAAAATTTACAAAAAATGAAACTAGTCTAAGGGGGTGATACACCAAGATGTATTCCATATGACCATCCTACTTTGTTTCACTAATAAACAAGGCACACAAACTAACTTTTGAGTTCTATGGATTCTAGCATGACTATTTCAATATGGAGGTGAGATGCATGAGAGATATCGAAGGTAAGTGAAACATAGGATAATTTTAGACACTAAAGCTCATTGTATACTTAGAAAATAGGCTCATACACTTGAAACACTTCATATGACCTGTTAGAATAGGAAATATTGCAAAAACATGGATAAGGGAATAAAGGATAGAGAATTATCACTTTGCATCACCATACATCACTTGCACACTTATAACTTTTTTTTAAGAACTTGAAATTAGAATTAAATTAATGTTCAAAATAAAAATATGACATCATTCTAGCAGGACTATGCCATACATGGTGTGGTATCTCACAAAGGCCAAAATGGTAGCTACTTATAGAATTTAAGAGAGAGAATCAAGAAAATAGAAGTCCTAAGGGGAATAAAATGAGTTCAACCTCATTTGAAATGTAGTTACATATACCTCTACCATTATGCTTCTTTGGAACTTCATGATTGATCTGGGTCATCTCAAGCAGTTGCAATAGTTCATTATTCCTTCACTCATGTTTCATACGATTGCAATCATGGGATCAAGTGGTTTCAAGATAAGTTTCAACATCAATGCAATTATAGAAATTAGATCCATCTATTATAAATTTATCTTGGTGTTAGCTACTCCTAACTAGTTTATCATGACATGTTAAAGTGGAGAAAAGGGTCCCTTTCATAAAATTTGGTCCTGGGGATGAAACCATTGGGGTCTACGCGTATTCCTTCATGGCATCCTTACAAAATATAGTTCTTTTTCCATATGGATCATGGTCAAACCTATCCACATGTTCATAGGTTCACTATATATTGAAAATCAATCTCAAACTATTGGTTTTCCTATAGTATTTATATTATGACACTCTACTTGATGCCTCATTCCTATTATATCTACATAGATCTATTATGTCATTATAGGAATCAAGGGTTTACCATGTTCATAGGTCCCTTTGAGAATGGTGAACACAGTCACAAGATAATGCTAAAGTGTTTAAAAGATAGACCTTGTATATTATAAATATATGAACAAAAGATCTATATTGATCTTCAATAACATCCCTATATGTTCTTAATCACCTGACTACATCATTGTGTTCACTTCCTAGTAATCTATCAAGATTCAATGGTGGCATATCCCATTTAGAAATCTTTCCCTAGTTTGACTTTGGTTGTGTGTTTGATCTCCATGAAGTCCCCTAGCTTCTTGACCTTTAATTTTATTGGTCATTGATATTTGACTTAACTTGTTGAAATATTGACCCATCTTGCACCATTGATCTTACTTAGTACAAATGATCACGAGTCATTAATATTGCCCTTGACTTGTCAACTCTATCCAATGCTTGAGACATGTATCAATAACACATTGATTTTATGACCCTATTATTAGTCTATTAGCTTTAATTATTACCTCCTGTGGTGGTCTATTGATCTCTTTGACATTTGGACTCATCTCACACTATCAGATCGAGATGTATGATGCAACATAGACTGTTAGATCTGTTGAGACCCACTATTTAAAAACCAACAACTATTTCATGAGCTTAAATTTAATATTTATACTTCTGTTAAATGGAATTTTCAAAATCATCATTGACATTCATGAAACCATCAAATTTAATCTCAAAAGGGGGTGTTTTTATTGAGCTTTATTTTGACGTTTACGTGGATGTCTTACTCTGTGGGTCTAACTTTGAAGTTCCATAACTTGAGATAGAAAGCTCGCATGAACTTGAAAATTTTAGAGGATGATCTTGGCATGAATAATTAATTGGTGATATAATCCCTTAGCTCATGGATTCTTCTTGAGTGGAGATAAAAAAGGCACAAATGAACTGGTTCATTCATTTATCAATGATGTCCTAGATAGCCTAGCTCCTTAGACTCGACAAGTTAAAATTTAAGGGCTTAGATATTGAGATAGAAGACTCATCGAGATATGAAATTTATAGAGCATGATATTAGCACTAATAACATTAATTATGCATGGTCTAATGGTCATGCAAGTATTTTTAGGAATATTTATAAATTATAGAAGAAAGCTAGTCCATTCTAGTTTCCATGTGATGTCCTGATGATGATTTGGCTTGATAAAGCTTGTTCCTGAGCTACTACTTGATATTTGAAAGTTCAAATAATTCTTTGAGTCATAAGAAATTTTTTTCCATGATCTAACTACTTTTAACATTGTGAAGACCTACCACTTACATATAAGACTCTAAAATGATCCCTAAGACACTAAAAAACATAAGGACTAAGGTAGACGATGACCAAAACAAGAAAGGCATATGAAATGACATCAAATGAGCTAAAACTTACACCATCACATTATAAAAATCCACTATACAAGATTATGACTATAAGGGGGTTGACCCATTTTGGCTTGTGGTAAAAATGGTCAACAATACCTTCATTTTTTAGACAACTATTTCCATTTCTATTTTTCATGTACTTTTTTCCATTGTTGATTAAGGTTGGCTCATTACTTGTCACTCACCAATGTTGTTTTCCCTTTTACATAATTTTTATATTGATGATTGATTAAGGATTATTACTTCTCACTAAACAATGTTTTTTGTCATTTTCTTACCTATCTTTATTTAGGTAAGGATTGTTACTACTTTCACATTGATGTTTGATTACCATTTTTCACTTGTATCATTATTTTGACTTGGTTGTTTCCCTTTCTTACTTAAGGTTTACTTGTTTGAGTTTTTTATTCATTTAATAGCTTTGGATTTTTGGTTAACCAATTTAATCTAAATTTTTGACTTGGTCATTTGGTCCTAACATAGCATTTGTCACCCCAACTTACCAAATTTCTAAGTATGTCCCACCTACACCACATCAATTATCTTGGCTTTCCTATGTTTGTTTGTTTTTTCTCTTCAATTTTTCATCCTTAAGTTTGTCCAAAGTAGTCTCTACACCTTCCACAATCAAAACTACAAACATAATATATAACCATTAAGTGATAAATGTAAGTCAAGGTATGCATACATTACTTTTATTTTTCAATTATTTCCCTTTCAGTCATTTGATTTTAGTTATTTTATTCTTTAAAATACTAAAATTGATTGAGCTTAAATTTTATGTGTTGATATGTTCTTTTCTCAAAGTACCATCCCCTATTACACTTTAGTGACACATGATGAACTTTGAGTGGGGCATATGCCTACACATAATATTTTAAAACATTATCAATTATTGATGCTTTCTCTCTTTCAATAACCTATCAAGTATAAATTTCATTGAGTACACACCTCAAAGGGTAAATCAAGAAAGTGGTCGGTATACCATTAGTGATTTGTAGGATTATTATCTCCTATACCACCACTTTCTATCTACACAACCTTCTCCTATGTACTTACTTAATCCTTGTCTCCTCTCTTGCAAACTCATCCAAGATTTTCACCACCTTCATTAGCACCTACCTATGCCTAAACCCTTTCTTTATGGTTTGTATTACACTATCGAGCTACACTGACCTTGTATCCTAATGGTTAAGATCATGTTACAGGTCAAGGTTGGCTCTAACCAACCTAGATCAAGACCTAAATTATTTTTAGTAAATAATGATATAAATTCAATTGGGCCAACCCTATCGGATAATATTTTATAAAGGTTTAGGCTTAGATTAAACTATATATACACATTAATTTCATCATTTATTAAAGATACAAGGAGTTAATCATTTATTTGTGCTTATTTACAATCTACTCTTCTACCATTCTACTTGAGGAGCTATTACTTAGGATTTATACTTGGACTTAAAATTTATCTTATGAAAAAGTCTTAGATTATTTGGCCTTTCTTAGTGATCCTTACAAAACACAACAACCTATCTCAAATCACCTTTGGCCAAGGGATAAATTGTGTCTCAATGGGTTTATCTTCAAAGTAAGTATCTCTAAATTCACTCCTCTATTTTAGTAGATATAAGTAGCATAAGTAATTATTATTGAATATATTTCTATCTCTCTCTATGCATTAGGGTTTTACTTATACATAACTTAATTATGATTCTCTTATGCATATTTACTTTTTATTTTTATTGCCCCCACTTTGTGCCACAAGCTTTGGTGAACAATAGATTATATTTTACCTTGTTTTGAATATACTTTATGAATATGAAAACATAAGAGCTAGTTAGGATTATTACATGGTGTTGCTTGACTAGAGGCTTTGGAACCCTCTCTGGTGATGTTATTATGGTAAGATATCCCTTGGTTAGGTCTAACAAACCCATCTTGGTCATGACCTCGAATATATAATGTATCAATAATCATAAGTGTAAGTAGGATTTATCTTCTTTGAGATAGGATTATTTAATAGATAAGTTTCATTTCCCTTTGTCTACACAAGGCATTTTACATTTATCACTTACTATTTTAGCACATATTTACATAAAATACATCAATATTAAAACTCAATACTCTGCATACTACTCAATATTCACACCTAAACATTACATACTTGATCAAAAAAGGGCCTAAGTAAAAATTATTCTAGCATACCACACAATTTGATGGTGTATATTACCTAAGCGATAACTACATGCAATTTAAAACCCATAACATTGGGGTTAATGTAAGCAGTGCCCAAGACAATAGGGGTTGTAGTCTTCATAATTATAAAATCCCACAATCTATTTTTTCCTTTCCTTTTTGCATTTAATCCATTTACTATTTCATGTGTGTAGGTATTCATTAGGGTTTCAAAGGATATTCAACCAAAATAGTGACACAAACAAGCCCCCAAATGACATATAACTACCTATAGGACCTCTAAAACCTCTCACAACTTCCCTAAAAGTTTTAGACAGTCTCTATAAGAAGGACATTAGTGCCAAAATTAGACACTAGCACCACATGGCATTATTGTCCTAATAGGGGCACTACTATTTTGAGTCAAATTTCTATAAATAATTAGAAGATGGAATATTCTTTCATGTTTTTTTAGTCATTTATAGTACCTTGATCCATGTAAAACTTTGTTTATCTCCAAATAAGTTCCTTTTCTCCTCACACTTTCTATTTTGGGAAAGTTTAATAAAATAAATAATTTCTAATTTTTATCCTATATTAGTAATATACTCAGCCATTTAACTACATAGGATTTACACTAGTATAAACACTAAAAGGTTAAAACATAAGCCTACCCCCTATTCCTAATCTAATCGCCTTATAAACCCACTTGACACTAATCTAACCTTCCTCTAATTATCATCAAATCACATGATAGATTTTAGAATTCTCCCATTCTAAAATCCTCCACCATTTATGCCTCCTCTATAGAATCTTATAATTCTAGATAATTCCATAAAAACCAACCAATACTTTATTGAGGAGGAAGGAATGAGGGGAAAATCCATGAGAGCCAATCCATGTTATCCATTGTCAAGAGTCAAGCCAATGTAAGTTATCCATAAATTATGAGTCTACATATAGAGATCTATCAAGCATTATTATTTGTCATGTGGCATGTATTGATCAATTTGAGGTGAAATATTGATTATAATTAAGGTGTAATCATTTGTATTTAATTTTTTATTGTTTTTTTTCACTTTATTGCCCAATCTGGATGTTAGACTTGAATTTGGATTGATTTGAATAACTTCCTACATGTTTGAATCCTATAGTTCAAATTCTTGATAATACATTTGGAGACCATAGTGGAAGTTCTTCATTTTGACTAAATTTATGTGCTTTGAGTGTTTTCTATTCACCTTAAATTTTAGATGGAACATTAATTGTGGATCAAATCTTTAAAAAATTCACATTCTAGGAAAACCATGATTTTACTCTACAAGAAGTGTCTGTGCACTTGCAATATTGACCTCAACAATCCTAATTTTAATCTAAATTGTGATAGCTAACTCTAGTTATTAGGTAACCTAACCATTTAATTTTTAAACCAAACTCACTTATCTAATTATGATATTGATTTACTAATTATGATTTTGACTAGTAGAGTTATGATTTTGATATTGGGTCATAAACTCTCTTAAATCCAAATTGTCAAATAGTATAATCAGATTAATTGGAATTTTATTATTTTTTTAACCTAATTTACTATAGTAAAAAGGTAAGGATTATATCAAATTAAATTTATAAAATCATAAAATTATCGACAAAATTGATTCTAGGTAGCTGTAGTTTTGATTTAGTATTAGCGATCTTAACACTGGTAGTTAAGATTTTGACAAATCATACTTTATAATTTTTTTCTCTTTTAATATTTAAATATTTTCAATACTAATTGTCACAACCTACTTAAATACCATACTTTTATGTTTATATCAAACTTAGCATAGAAAAATAATTAGTTTTATTAAGCTTATCAATATCAATTCTATTTGTCTATTATTTTACTTTGTAGTCATAATTTAACAAAAGCTATAAGTGACTTTGAATTAACTAACTAAATGGTTACCATGACAATTTCATAGATATTTGTAAAATTTAATATTTGTAATTATGATTTTGACTTCTTAGAGGTGATTTTATCTCTCTAGAAGTGATTTTGGTTTAACATTGACCATGTAATTTACTATTGTGATTGTGTATAGGTGATTTTGACATAGGAAGAGCTAATTTTGATTCTAAGGAAAATATTCATCATACCACTAATGGTGTGATTTTAGGGAGATCAATCGAAGGTCACACTTGAAACCACTAACCTATTTGTTTGTAGAATATTAGATGAAGATGTGGTATAAAACTTGGTTTTATTATTTTTTCTTCCTTGATTATATTATCTTACCACACATCTAACTTAATTGGTCAATAAATATTTTTTGATTACTTGAGTGTCACCCAAGGGCTACAGTGGTATATATTTTCCTCCTTGTGTCCTTAAGTGATTCTTAAAAAATAAAAACCACTAATAAATCCTCCCTAATTTTATTTTCTAGGGTGAAACATGACATGGATTTTATCTCCACACACTTGTCATTAGTGTTAGGGGTTGATGACACATTTTTCATCACCACACATTTAACCTTACTTTATGTTTTGGTAGAGTATAAAAATTAGGGACAACTATTGTTAGGCCAAGTGGGAGACCCCATACAAGATATTTTAAAGGTGAAGAGTTAATTATATGACCCAAGAATTAGGTAACACCCTATATGGAGTTTCCCTTATCCTAGTTTAATCATCCTCTTTTGACCTATTCACATCCTAGTGTTTTAACCTTTTAGGGTTTTACATATGTAAAGCCTATGTTTGATGAAATTATTGAGTAGTCTAAATCAATGAAATAAATAACCACTAATTTGTTATATATTTTAACTAGCTTTGACTTTCTAAAAATAGTAATAAATATGTGTAAGTATACACTTATCTAGAAAACACTTGATATAGAAAATATAAGTGTTGAAAACTAAGATACAAATAGGTCTGAGTGTTATCAACTAGATCCTTATGTTAAATACTCTCCTAGATATAAGTACCATACTTTGATAATAGTTCTATGTGGCTCTAGTGGCTTAAAAATGGTGCCAGTGTCCTCTATGTGTGATTGATCCTAAATTTTGGGTACACCTGCACCTATGTTTGTGAGTTTTATTCCTATATGCATAAAGTTTGAAAGTCTATATTATGCCTATAATAGAGATTAATGATACAAACCCTAATCCTCTTTGAAATTAAGGCATGATCTAAAAATTGTGTTCGTTAGTAAGATAGATTAGACATCCTCAACCCCACTATAAATATAATTGCTTACATACCAATACTCCAAGAAGGGATCAAGACTAATGTATTTCTCTGCTCCTAAGTTTTGGTGGAAGTGTAGGTGATATTAGAATGATAGTGGTCTTGAATGCTTTGAGTGTGCTTGAGATTGGAAATTTATAAAATTTGGGCTTAGGGTAAATATAGATGGTAGTATGTAGAAGTAGGGCATAATAGGGATTAATAACCTTGATTTTGCTTAGCTTGTTTCATGTTTGAATATGTATTTTACATCTAATTTACATTTAGTGGATAGAGTTATAAAAGTCATGTATTTATAATGTTCTGTAGCTTGTGAAAATAATAAAATATGCTTAGTCTAACCTTAGGAGGGTTTTAATTTTGAAAATATACCCATTTAAGAAATAAATGGTACATGACATTAGCACCATTTTGGGGACACTAGCACCAAAAGTCTACTGTCATTAATGTGGCACTAATGTCCATCTATAATGATGATGGGTATGAAGAGATAGGATCTATAAATGAGTATTTAAGATTGTTTTAAAGCTAACTAGGGATGCATGTGGTTTGCACAAAGGCTAGAAAAGTGTGATAAAATGAAATAAATTAGGTCTAGGGTTAAGATATAAATATATTATCTCAAATATCACTCTTAACACTCAAATACTACTTTTTAGGTTATTACATTTTCCCCCCTTTATGCTATAAATGTATCAAAGTTAAATGACTAGTATAAAGGAAAAATAAACGTACCTAAACTTACCTAGGAAGTGAAGCCTGTGAAGTTGAGTCTGAGTATGTGAAGTTGGGTCTACAAATGTGAGGCCAAAGAATGATATATAATGAAATGTACATAAATTAGTCTTTACTTAAGAGATATAAAAATTAGAAGACTATGATTAATAAAAAAGTAATTGATTAAAATTGAGTAAAGATATTATAAAGAGGAAAGGGATGAATACACCTCATTAGGTACACAAACCAATGCATGAACTTGGTGACAACTTGTGTGTGCGCATGTATATAGGGATACAATTATTGAATGTCTTAGATTGAGATGATAACTTGATTAATCCTCATGTTTGGGTGGCTCAAGAACTCAATCTAGTTTTGACTCCATCATTGGCCACCACTACTTGGTAGAACATGACCTATGAATAACTTGGATTGGATTGAAAGTGTGTCCAACCCTCTCATGTGGGTGGCTCAATAACTCAAGAAGGATATGAATCCATAATTTCACACCCATGTATATTAGATGCATCTAAAACTTAAATTTACAAAGTGGTATAAATATCTAATTAAGTATATTTAATTATGTATGATGGCTTCATTGTGACTTAGGTATATTAGGAAATTTTGGGCCACTCGAGAATGCTAACCACTGTAGATGGAGTAAGGCATGGAACTAGTGATAACCTAGAATATGATGTCAAGTGTATACAACATAAATAATGACATGGATTTTTCCATTTCATTTGATCAACTTGTGTTTCACACACATGAACCTAATATGATATCTGAGTATATTGATTATGGACTAAATTATAATGATTATATCTAAGTATTTTAATTTAATATGGGAATGATCATCCCATGCATGATGCCCCTAATCTAAGCAACTAATATTAATCTAAGTTGAACTAGTGTGAGTCTAAGTAAAATCTGAGCATAACTGTCAAACTTGTAGATGTATCTATGTAAACCTATACTATACCTAGTGTACTATTATGGATAATCTAAACTATCCTAAAACTAGGGCTACTAGATAATAGTTCCATATCTTTGGTAGTAGTTCCATGTAGTGATAGTGTCCATATCTAGGTGCTAATGTCTATCTGGTCTAAAATCTGAGTCATTGTACTAATTTTGTATTCCCTATTTTTCCTCTATATTTACTAGTGTCTAATTTTATGAAACTAAGCTTATGTACTAAAAAATATTTTTTGAATACAATATAGGAGTCTAATATCTATGAAAAACCAATGCGAGTTCCAAATATTTTTAGGGTAGTTATTGAACCTATGTAATATATATCCTTAAAATAAATAGCTCTATTAAATGTGTATTATCCAAAGCATATATGATAACTACATGATATTCAAATATAATGTGCAAACATAACATCATATTGTAAGAGAATATAAGCATACGCATGTAATGTATGATTTATGTTGTGTCTAGCATTTCAAAAGGGTGTTAAGATAGATGTAATCAATGTATGTAAAAATAAATCTAAGTAGTTACCTAGGGGGATGGGGCATGATGTCCATCACGACACCTAAGTAGGAAGGGTAGATGCATGAGGTCCCTCATGGCATCGATAACTGGTGTGTGGAAAAAACAAATACAAGTGTCATGGCCATGATGCATATAATAAAGCATAAATATAAAAACACATGAGGCACACAAACTAGGCCAAGGGGCCATAATACAAATAACATGGGAATTTGTCACTAAATCTAAGAGAGAAGGCATATAAGGATGTGTTCAAATGTCCACATACAAAATAAAAAATCAAGTTGTCTTAGAGACACATAGACATGTTTAAATGTATTCATACAAAATCAAGGTAGCACACACAAGGGACATGGGTACATGTCCAAGGCATATATGAATAGAATTAGGGTGGAGCTAAATAACAATGGAATATTCAAATTCCCTCAAATATAATGAGCATAGAAAACACAATCAAGTCTAAAATAGAAAAGCTGGAAATGAAAGTAAGCATGAATGTAGTAAAAATATATGTAAGAGATAGGATGTACATATGCTAAGTCTTAACTAGTGATAGTCAAAAAAAAATTTGAGTATGAGTACCAATGATCAATATTGAGATATATCATTGAGAAAATTAGAATGTAGAGAATGGAAGGATATAACCTAATAGTATAAACTGTGTATAAGATGTCCCCAAGTGGGTGAATTTGTCAAATGAATAACCTTGAATCAATGTATATGCCCCCAGTGGGTAGATGATAGTTAGTCTAGATTCATGTAGTGGACTTCAATCTTGTAAGTAATCTGTAAGCACTTGACAAAAATAAGTGAAGCATGTAGTATTATAAAATTGACTATACTAAGATAACTAACATATGTAGTGTCTGGAAAATATAAGAAATGTAAACATATCAATGCATATAATTTGTAAATTTTGTGTTTTATAAGTAATATTTGAATGTTTCTATGTTTTGGCATATTATATTATTTTTGTATTTTTTGGATATAATATATATACAAGCAAACAAAAATAAACTATATAAAAGAAAAAGAGAAAAAAAGTATTACAAGAGGGTAGTAACCATACTAAGTGATGAGTCTCATGAGAGACTCAATATCAATGTGAATTACATCAAATAAGGGAACTATGATTGTGCATGATGTGTGAAAGGGAAATTGTAATCTCATAATTTGTTGTACTAAGTAATCTATATTTGTATCTACTTGTGTAATGGTGCTAAGAATCTCTGGCATTGATTATGGTGTCCTGTGAACTATAGGGGACTTGAGAACCCATCTGATAGAAGAGTATGTAGGTGACATATATGTCCTATGTTGAGAACCCAATAATAGTGATCTTGACATAAATTAAGTGAAAGAAGGTCCTATATAATTTGTGACATATCTCTGATAGGGATCTCTCTAATAATGGTCTCCATGGGAGAGTATGCATACATGTCAATACTATAAGAGTAGACCTCACTTGTACTAGTGGATATACTTAGCTCTATGGTGCATGCATAGGAACTATACTCTAATATATCACTAATAACTTTTTTATATCTAGTAAAGGTGATAAAACTGTAACTGGTGACTATGTTGTAATAAATTATGGGATAGGTAGAGGATACTCATAAGGGAGACCCTACAATTTAAAAACCTGATTTGAATGTATGTATTTTAGGCATATATACACTATATATGGGATGTATCAAAGATATTATAACCATAGCCTACCTAATACCTATATCAAACATAGCTACACTAGGTACTACTAGGAACTAAGTGGCTATATGTGCTAGTCCAACCTATAATGGAAGCACAATCTCCCAAATGGATCTTTGAGCATGACCACTAAAACCACTAATGACTATATATTTTGGGAATATATACTTATTTTAGTACCCCAAATGTTGCAAAAGTTTCATAATGCACATGCTAATGCTTGACCCATTGTCAACCATAACACTTTAGATAGGATGTTGATCTATATATGCTTTAGAAATACACATATTATAGATTTTTATGATCTATACATGTTATTAAATGGGTGTGCCTCTTCTATAATAGTATGATATGAATATGGTGGTGGATGTTCCTAATATGTGTAGTAAACACGTGAAGTGATCCCTACCTCATTTCTTTTGTGCTTTAGAAATGTATTTGATAATATATTTAATGCATTATCTTGTTTTTATTATGTTTTATGTGCCTCTATGGGTAGACCCACATCAATAGTGTTAGCCTCAATTAATTATTGTATCTTATGTTTTGTGCTTATACATCTATTTTTGTATGACTTAGTGCCATGTGATGCTCACAGAATGCATTAGATCTTAGTTATTTAGAAGAGGCCATGTCATATAAATATGTTTTATGGTAGGAAGAGATATTACATTGAATTCCAAAATCTACTGTAAATTGCATTTCAGTGACTCTGGAAGGTTGGTGAAAATTTAGTGCTAAGGAGTAGATAAAACCAATCGAGGATATGGCTAAGAAGTTGTGTTGATTGTGGAATTTTGATCACTCTTATTCTCAGTGGAATATACCTTATATGGAGGCTTATTTTAACTCTTAATAGTTTATTTTGATCCATTGGTATATTTTATTTTTCCAAATGATAGAAGCTTGACCTCTCTTTCTTTGACTGCATGGCACAAATTTGTGATTGTAAGAAATTTTTAAAATAAGATAACTTCATGTAATGCTGGTAGAATAATTTATTTAAATATGTCTTGAATATATTTTTCTACCATGGGATTATTAAATTTTACATAGTCTTGTATCGTAGGATATAGTTTGTGATAGGCTTGTTTGACTTTTGTTTTAGTTGTGTCACTTGGGCATATGATATCTTGTCACTGGTATTAATAGAGAAGTGTACTAGAAACATGTCAGCCAAATGATTGAATGTTTTTATATATTAATTTGGTAAATCATAAAACCAATTTAGGTAATAATCCTTTAAAATACATGAAAACAACTTCATGAGAAGCCAATCATCAAACATGTAGTTCAAACATGTTATCTGAAAAACTCTGAGAGGGTTATCTAGGTCACCCTTTCCATCATATAATTTAAGCTTCGGTGCCACAAAATTTGATGGCAATGGATTTTCATACATGTGATGTTATATAGGTATAAGGAAGAGAATATTAAAATCCATGGCTTGTAATGGCCTTGTGGCCCCCTTATCAAGATGTAACACCTTAGCAGGTAGATTATGAATCTTGTTTATAAGGGATTGTATATATGAAGTGAAGTAATTAGCCACAAAAGGTTTAACTATCACTAAAGGTTTTTGAATTAAAATTGTAGGATGTGCTAGCTAAGTTAGCCCCACTATAGTTTTAATAATGTTATTAGCTTGGGGAGTTAAAGATTGACCATTATTTTTTTCTTGATTTCCAATATGGTTTGTAGGATTTGTGCATGATCAAAGGGTGTTCCCTAATTATATATGTAAATATATATAATATCTCATATTATATGATAATAATGTCATCATTTTTAAGTGGAGGGAGAGTGTCCCAATTTTCAATTTGCATATCATCTTGTTCTTGATTATATTGTTGAATTCAGATGCATTATCATTAAAATCCACATAATCAAGGTTTGAAGGATGACTAGATGGAGTTATGATAGGTACCTTATCCATTTTATAGGCTTAGATAGCAATAATATAAATATGCTCTATAATATTACCACCTAATCTAGCACTTCTTATTAATGGAAGAGAGATAGCTTTTTTAGAAGGCATATAATAAACAAATTGGAATAGAGATACTAAAATGGAATACATAAAATTAAAAAAATTTAAAACAACTAATGAAAAGAGGAAAAAGAGGGATACAAACCCTAAGATCATGTAGGGTTAGGGTTTTTCAATTAGGGTTGTTTTGAAAAAATTTAAATTATATTTAAATAAATGAAACCTTAATATGAGATTGATTGAGTTAGATTATGCCAAAAAGCAAGAAATAGAAATTTGTAACCCTAGTTTAGTGCACAAAAATTTTTAGAAGGTAAACCCTATGTATAAATAGGGTTTTAATAAATATTCAAAGTAATTCAAGTCCTCACCAATGTTTTAAACTTTTAGGGTTTTACTTATGTAAATCCTATTTTTGATTAAAGGGATGAGTAGTATACATTAATGAAATAATATGCAAGAAATATCCATTGCTTTATTATAGATTTTGATTAGCTTTGGCTTTCTAAAAATATAAATATAAATATATACAAATAGAGACTTATCTAGAAGACACTTGATACAGAAGATCTGATTATTGAAAACTAATATATAGATAGGTTTAAGTGTCATCAACTAGATCCCTAAATCAGATTCTCTCTTGGAAAAGAGTGCCACACTTGGATAGTAGCACCATCTAGCTCTAATGTCTTGAAAATGGTGATAGTGTCCTTTATGTAGGGCTTTTTCTAAATTTTGGGTGCACCTATGCCTATGTTTCTAGGTTATGTTCCTATGTGAACAAAGTTTAAAACTCTATATTGTGCCTATAATAGCTTATTTATGATGCAAACCCTAATCCTTATTACAAGTAAGGCATGAGATAAAAAGTGTGTTCATTTGTAGGATAGGTTGGACATCCTCAACACCTCATTATAAAGAGAGTTTCTTACATACTAATAATTCAAAGAGGGATCAATACTAATGCATTTTTCCCCACCTAAGTGTTATTTCAAGTGTAAGTGATGTTAGAATGATAATGGTCTTAAATGACTTAAGTGTGCTTGAGACTGTAAATCTAGAAAATATGGTCTTAGGGCAGTTGTAGATAGTAGTATGTAGAAGTATGGTAGAGTATGGATTAAAACCCTTGATTTTGCTCAACTTGTTTTGTGTTTGAATAGTTATTTTTCATCTAATTTCCATATAGTGGATATAGGTCAAATTCATGTATTTATAGTGATCTATAGCTTGTGTAGATAATAAGAGATGCTTAAACCAACCTTAGGAGGGTTTTAATTTTGAAAATATATCCATTTGGGAAAGATAAGGTAAAAATAATTAGCACCAATTTTGGGATACTAGTGCCACATGGCTCTAGTGTCCTTAATGTGCCACTAATGTCTATTTGGTAGGTTATTGGGAACTAAGGGACAAGATCTATAAATGAGGGTTTAAGACTATGTTTAAGCTAACTAGGGATGCTTGTGGTTTTCATAAAGGCTAAAAAGTGTGGTAAAAGGATTTAAGATAGGTCTAGGGCTAACCTAGGAATAGGTTGTCTCAAGTATCACTCTTATCACTCAAATACCACTTTTAGGTGATAACACTTATTCATACCTTAGCCTATCCTTCCCTTATCCCTCATGTCTTAGTCATACCTTAGTCTAGTCTTGTCATACCTTAGTCATCCCCCTTCCTACATATTGTCTTATATTGCATTAGCTATCCCATCATGTCAAATATCATTGCATCATATTTAACTTATTATAACCTAGTCCCACCTTGTCATCATCCCATGATAATTTAATCATTAGTCAATCATCATCACTTTATCTTATTTGGCCTTAGTCAACCCCTATAATTATTTTATTCCATCCAAAGTATCTAAGTCTAATTTTATCACTTGCCTTGAACATTAAATACTACCTATACCTTAGTCTTGCCATATCTTAGTCCATATTATATTCATATCCCCGCTTCTTATTGTCCAATTTAAAATCCATTACTCACCTCATCTTAGTCAAAACTACATCACTCATCTTGACCTTGTCTCATCAAATCATCTTATCTTGAGTCTACATTATTACCCATATTATCACACGCATATACATCCTTAGTCTATACCTATCCTAATCATAATCTAACACATGAATACCCTATCATACCCCTGTCTCATAGTATAAAACCATATCAAAGTTTTCAATCTGATGTTTCTATTAATCCATGTTGGTAATAACTCTTTACCACATCAAGGTCCTCATTATAAGCTTGATTATGTCCAAATCAACTCAAGTTTGAGTCATATACACATCATCCTCTTGTCTTATTAACCAAGTCATCTAATTCCATTTGAATATATCATAAAAGTTTTGAGTTAGTCTAAATCAAGTCAACTCTAGTTAAAATCACCTCTTGGGTTAGTCTACCCCCTTATCGCATCCTATAGCTTATCATAGCTCGCTAAGTCAAATCAAGTCTAAACCTTTGAAAGTATAGATCGTGTCATAATTTGGTCTACTTAATATTTTCTTACCCCATCAAAATGTCTCCCATCATAATAATGTCAAAAATCTAAATCAAACTTGACACCATATCCTAAAGCAAATCATTATCTGAACTTGTTTGACACATGCCTTATTTGCCCCTCAATATTTCCATTTCCACACTTGCTAATTGGGGTTGATGATTCACTATGTACATACATTATTCCATTAAAATCCATGGATTCTAAAAACAAATTATGACACCTTGATTGAGAAACATATCTTTTCAAATAAAGACGTGCTCCTTTTATGATTCCTTGAAATAGGCACCCTACTTCTTGTAGAATTTGACCCCATCCAATTGGTATTACCTTCAGTATGTACCCATTCATTTCCATCTACACCTAAACCTCATACTATCAAATCACACTAAAAACATCCATATACCCATCATAGTTAGTCACCTACCCCTTATTATACTAGTAAAGGGAATCTTATCATGGCCACCCATTCTACTACTAGTCGGAGTCCACAAATAAGGAAACAATCATCTCATTTAAATTACAATATTTCCACACTAAGTAAGGAAATTAAGAGAGGCTCTATAATCCTCTTCATATATACTCATAATCCATATTTCATAAAATTGATATCGTTAACATGATGTTATATCCACCCATAAGGTATTTTAATCCAAACAAGTCTAATCCCTCCTAGTATAGGACAAAACAATAATGTCAATATCATATAACTTGGGGGCATACCATTAATCAGTGCTTAAATTTAAAAAAAATTGTCCAAGAAACCATTGAATTTGGTGAACTTGAAATCAAGGGAAAACTAGATGATTTTCTATTTAAGTGTGACCAAGAAGGGGTATTCCAAGATTCCTTTCCTACTCAAGATCAAGTCCTTCCACTTCGAAGCCAAGGTGAAGACACTGAGCCCATCTTCCATGGTCCACCTATATTTTATAAACCCATTTTTTAAAAATATCCAATTTATGATGAGCCTCATCCTCCCTCATATAATACATATTCCATCCATCAATCTATCTTTGATGAACCCATTGTTTATCCATTGTCTTCCTTTCACCCATTCAGATAAGTCTACCATTTACACAAGTCCCTTCATCCTAATGCATTCATTACCAAACACAAAGTGTGGAAGGTAATTATAGTAAATAATATCATCCAAGAGGCCCTCTATATGACCTCAATAAAAATCTCATCTTCCATCAACATCACATAATTTACATCAAAGTCAACATTAGAGTTAACAATAGTCTTGTTTGTATCACGATCATGTTCAACACCAATAGCTAAATTAGATTCTTTATTAGAATCATCATCTTTAATTAATGTTATATATCATGACTATACCTATCTTTTTGAGGATGTCTCTAATTTAAATGTTGACCAGTCATAAGGCATGTCTATTAAACCAAGATAGGATGATGTAGTCATAACAGAGATATTACAAGTTTTAGTAATCAATGATTGTCAGAGTGAATATGATCTCACTATAGATGTGTGGCATATATCTTAGTGAGACTTTTACAAATATTTATGGTATTTTATATTATGTCTAAGCTAGGTCTCCTAGGCACCTATAGGAGGACTATAGTAACCAAACACCACTCATTGATATCATTAAACCATCTCTCCTACTTTCCTCCATCATATACCCTTTCCTTCCCATCAATAATCATTTATTCACCTTCACCATAAGGACAAACATGGACATATATTATTGGAATCTTCCTCACACAACTATAATGTGCCAAAAATACAAGGGACTAAGACAAAATATTCAAATAATAAATTATAATCATGAAGCTAAGCTTGATCCATAAATAAGTCAAATACTTGACCAAGTAAAAAATTAGAATCTCCCCATATTAAAATCCCATTTGAGGCACTAAGGGACAATCAATGTCAAAATAATCATCATTTATCAAGTCTAAAGTCAAATACCCCTAGTCAAGCTCATTTTTAGGTGTTAATGGGTAATCAAAGTCAAATCCTATTAGAAAATCAAAACAATGTCAAAATCAATAACAATATGGCCAATTATATTCCAAAAAGTCAAATAAAATAAGGATAAGAAAGTTAAAGTGTCTTGGATTTCTTATAATATTTTGTAAAATGGCATCAATCAACTATAGAACATCTAATATCTCCAAAGGTGTGAGTGACTACTAGTCCTAATCCTCACTCACCCATCACACCTCCCCATAATGATCCTATCATCTATTCAAGTCCAATATACCCCCATCAACATCAATATATAATCCAATCTATACCCCACATAACCTTCCCAGGTAGCATTACCTCTCATAGGGGTAACAAATACACTTGGTCTAGATGTCTAGAAAGATCTTACTTAAGCATCAGTGAAGGTCATAATGACATCAATACATCTAGCACAAATAACATGGTCCTAGCATCACATATATATAAAATAGGTGTTTGGTGAAGATCAAGAAAATTTTACATCATTTCATCTCATCTACCTCTAATAAATCAATATGCCATAATAGAAGTCAAAAGTAAAAATAAAAAATAAAAATAAAAATAAAAATAAAAATAAAAATAAAAATAAAATAAAAAATAAAAATAAAAATAAAAATAAAAATAAAAATAAAAATAAAAATAAAAATAAAAATATAATCCAATGGTGAAAACTAATTTTTTGGTGCCTTAGACATGTACCATGATGAAAACTAATCTTCAACATCTTGGTTATTTACAAGTACCACAACACTTGGAGGAAAAAATCTATTTCATCCATGTCATATCCCTTGTCAAGTCTATCAACATCACCTTCCAAGCATCCATGTCTATCTTATCTATATACCATACTAAACATACTTATCCATCATGTTTTGCATCTTCTTATTATATCCATCCTTCCTTCTAATCTTAACCTTTGTAAGGTAGTAAAATATAAATTTTATAGAACCATATTGGAATATCCTCCAATGGATACTTGAGTAACTAATATATGTTTCCTTGAAAGTGTGGTCATTGGTGATCCCTAGTTCATTTTGTGAACATAGGATTGAAATAGGGGGAGATTAGTATTGTGTTAGTATATAAAAAAAATCAATCAAAAACACACTAAACTAATACCCTAACCCTATCTAAAAGGAGGAGCTTAATTAACAAACCAAAAATGAAAAACACAACTAAAACATGAAAGAAAGACCTTCCTTCACCTTCCTTGGATGATCCAAAATGCTTGTTGTAGTAGTTTGCTCAGTTTATGCTCATGAAGTCTGCATCAATGAAGTGTGGCTACCTCTATCTCTCCTTGGCACCTTGTTTGGATTTGACTTGGCTTGGCTTGGCTCAACATTTGGGCATTATAAAAATAATATGAAATGATTTTGAATGAATTTGGAAATTATAAGTTTGGCATAAAAGAGCTTAAAAAATCAATAGGTAAGGCCTCCTATTTATAGATTTTTGAAAAGGTTTAGGATCAACCATAACCATCCATCTCAAGATTGAGATGTGTGGCCATGAATTAATCCAACTTATGTAATTAAATTCATAAATATCCCCCATAAATATTTGGAAAGAAGGGTAATTTAAGAGGCATGGGAAGCATTGATGATGCATAGGAGGGTCTTAATGAGGCATGGGGTGGCTTGATGAGATATTTTATGCATTTATGGCCTAAGGATGTCTTTCTAAGAAATGATATCATTTGATGATTCATATATTCAATATCAACTTTTAAAAATAAATATTCAAAAATTTCCATGGAAAATTAACTTAATCTCTTGATTTGGTTTAATTAGCCTTAAACATGATTAATCAACTTTGATGCAAAACCTTGGAAATTTGTGCACAAATCAATCAAATTGGTCAAAATTTCATATTAATGGATCAAAATTTGATTGGATTAGTTATATTCATTGGAAATATATTCCCATTTAAGATGTTTCCAATACAAAATAATAAAGGCATGTGTCTTGTGCAGTACATTTGATAGAAAAGAGCAATCTAGAGCACCTAGGTGCAAAATTGTCCTTTTGACTCAAAATGATTTGATCAGAGTTAGTTACTTCATAAATTGAATTACCCCATTTAATGATACCATAGAAAAAATTGGCACTTGAATATAAAAATTTCAACTCTTTTGATGCACTGTAGTGTTTTTAAGCCAAATTGTGCACTTTGGTAGAAATTGGTCAAAACCCTAGTTAAAGGTTATCGATGGCCATTTTTAGGTGTCTATAGTTTGACCTTATTTAAGAAGACATTATAATATATAATAATAATAAAATCTTCTCAAATAATAAAAAGGTCATGTATGCCTATAACTACAATGATGATGAACTAACTGTATAATGCCCCCTCGAGGGAATGGTTAGCATAAGTAGGTCAACAAATGATCCCTTGAAAAGAAGAAAGTGAAATGAGGGGACCAAATAAAATAATATGATGGGGTGAAAACACAATGATTTTTAAAAGGTAGTAGAAAACATTAAGAATTCAAGTGGGATGGTATATAATGGTTTAACCAAAGGTGGTTATAAGCATTATACCCCAATAGTGGCAATGTGGTATGATAACAGAATGATTTGCCCAAAGGTGGTTATAATCAATGAGAAGATAGATATGTACCAATTAGGATATAAAAACAAGATAACAACATGCCCCTATTTTGGTATATAAAAAGGAAATTTGGTGAGAACAATGATTTTTCCGAAGGTGGTTATAATCATTGAGAAATGTAGGTGGGATAGCGTGCAATTATTTTCCCATAAGTGGTTATAACCATTTGACCTTGATGATGGCAAACATGATTGAATTGGATGATGATGATAATTTGATAAAGAGGATAAAGATGAATTAGGACAACCTTTTAGTGGGGAGATGCTCATTTGAAGTAAACAAAGGTTGAAATTCTTTCATTATTTAATTACACTATGTAGGATATGATTGGGATTAAATCGAGATGTCAATGCCACCATTGATTAATAGGATTATGAAATCTAAGGTTTGTTGTAGCATGTGTTTATAGGCATCATGGTATAATATCATGAGGACTTGGCTGAAATATGCACAAGGACTGACTCATGTAATCCAATACTCAATAGAAAATAATGCACCAATGGTCAAAACCATTATCCCAATGTAGATGAATGAATATGGATGGATTCAAGTGTAAGTGTGGGAAAGGAATCACCTAATGAATGCACATAGACTGAATCAAGGAAACAATGCTAAAAGCAAATAGACAGGGACACAAATAAATAAATAAGTAAAAATAAATAAATAAACAACTCAATATAAAATATACAATCATTTCCCCTATAAAATAGGCGATAACTTAAAAAAATAGAAAAATGGGGTAATAGAATAAAAAGAAGGGGATGGTTGAGCTATCTCCATATGCAATAAGAATGTGGATGCTACTTACATAGTTCCATGGATGTAATAACCAACAAAAACTTTAGGCCAAATGTAGTTCTCCTAGGAAATGGGAAGAAAATGATAACTAATGAAAACAACATAATGGATGCGATATAAGAATAGGAATGGTCTTGAAAATGGAAAGTGCATGGGAGAAAAGACCAAAAAAGATGGGGAAACTAAGTGACAAATGATTTTCTTGTGATTTAATAATGGTTCCTAGAATCCTTAAGGTAAAAAAGTGTTTAATGTTTTTGGTTTTTTCTAATGGTTTTATAATTTTTTTTGGAATTTTTAGATTATCTCAACTCGATCGAGAATGAAAAGACACTAAATGGTTCAATCTTGCAAAATGGTGAGAACATTACTTAGGTTTATCACAAAATGGTGAGAACATGGATTATGTTGCTTATAAAATGGTGAGAGCATGGCTTAGGTTGCTTTCAAAATGGTGAGAGAATGGCTTAGGTTTCTCACAAAATGGTGAGAGTGTGGTTAGAAAGGGTGACTGAGATAACCTCAACAAGTATCAAGCACTACCTACATAATCGTAAAGTAGGACCTCAAGTCACTGTAGTTCTACCCTACAATGAAGAAATTCAACTAGTGTAGTAGTCAATTCAAACAAAATAGGCAAAATTGGTATAAAGGAATAATATTTGGTATAAAGAATGGCTATTGGTATGGTCAAGGCAAAATAAACAAGTGTTTCCTCTAGTTTTCGCATAAGTGGTTATAACTAGGATACAATGACATATGTCACCGAGACTAATTTACCCATAGGCAGTTATAATTAGGATCAAGAAAATAAGAGAGAATGAAACATGAAATGAAGGATGAAATTGTTAAATATATTTCATACTGCTTCAAAATACTATCTCTATTTGAAATGCTCAAAATAATTGATAAAATTGATTAGATTCATTGGTGCTAAAAATGTGTAACTAATGGAAAAAATAAGGTCAAATGGTTTAGGTACATAGGATTTAAAACATGCTTAGTTGATAGAATGGAATGGTAAAATAGCTAAGTAATAGGCTAAGAGGAATGATAAGAATGATATTTGTACAAAGAAGAATAGTGATAAAATGGCACAACTAAAATGGTTCTTATAGACAATACACCATAGTGCTTAAGCATAGTACCACTTGAGGTGAATAATATTTATTGGCTCAAGAAGTTCATCTTCATCTAGTGAAGTGATCCTGTATTCTCTTAATCCATAATTTGTAATAATGATGAAAGGCCCTATCCAATTTGGTTTGAATTTACCTTTATACTTCTTCTTGATAGTGGTATTATTTAAGAATAAGATCACCAAGTTAAAATGTTCTATGCTTGATGCATCAATTGTAGTGGCCTTTGAGTCAATTTTGATATGCCTAAAGATTATTGAGCATAGTTATGCATTTTTCATCAAGTAGGTCTAGCTCTTGTAGGTGAGATAATCGATAGTCATGATCATCTAGGACATACTTGAAAGATATGTGCAGTGAAGGTAACTCAATGTCAATAGGAACTATGGCTTTAGTTCCATAAATAAGTGAGTATTGAGTAGCTCCTATGCCGGTACAGTGATTGATATAGTATGCCCAAAGGGTGTGGTATATTTGAAGGTGCCAGTCATGACTGGCATCATTGATAATATTTTTGATAATATTAACAATTATTTTGTTGGATGCCTTAGCCTAACCATTTCCTTGAGGGTAATATGTCATAGAGAAATTTTGTGTAATACTATATTTAATACATAACTATTTGACATCTATTTTTTTGAGAATCCTCCATTATCAGATATAATGTCAGAAGGGATATCATGGTAATAGATGAGATGGTTGAAAATGAACTTGGAAATATACTTTATAGTCATGTAAGTCAGGGGTATAGCTTTGAACCACTTAGTGAAATATTGGATGGCAATAAGGATATGTTTATGGCCATCTAAAGATGTAGGATTGATTTTCCCAATGAGGTTGAGTCCCCATGTAGCAAATGGCCATGGTGTCAACATTGGTTTCAAATTCTTGGCTAGGGCATGAATCATATTGGCATATTGTTGACATTTGTCACAGTTCTTTACATAGGCAAATGCATCTACATCAATTATGGGAATAATAACCAGTACATAAAAAAAATTAGATAAGATTACCCTGCTAGAGTGGGTTCCACATAATCCTTCATGTACTTCCCATAATGCTAGTGTAGATTTTGTTGAAATTAAATAATTAAGCAGAGTTCATTAGAACTACAGTGGTAGAGGGTTGATCCAATTAGACTATAATGAGTGGAGTGATAGATAAAGTCTTTGGTTTGTTTTTAGGAGAGGTCAGGTGGTAAAACTTGGTCATGAAGGTAGTTGTAAAGGTTTGAGTACTAGATAGAACTAGGGCCAAAAATATCATAAATCATCATGATAGTGGAAAGCTCACAAGCTGGTGTGAATAAGTTCTCAATAAGGAACTAATACTCTCTAGCTTTGTCTGTTTGTCAAATCAAAGATCTAATAGTGAACATAGCATCTACAATTTTGTTACTGTCCATTGATATATGCTCAAACTAAATATTGGTAATCTATTATTTGAGAATGTTAACCATGGCCTTATATGAAACCAACTTGTCATCTTTGGTCTAAAAGTGGTTTATAACCTGATTAATGGTTAACTGAGAATCATCATAAACCTTGAGATGAGATATGTTTCACTGTACAGTTTGGTGAAGTCTTGTAACAAGTGCTTCATATTTGGCCATGTTTTTGGCATAAGGAAAATTGATCCTAAATGATTTAGGGATTAGATTCCCCTATGGTGTAATAAATAAAATTCCTACCCCTGATCCATGTGTCATGAATTATCTATCAAAATATATCTTCCAATGTTTCTCTTCAAGAGGTATGTCAATGATGGTCATTATGGATTCATCAAGAAATTGGAATGTGAGTGGCTCTATGTCTATAAGTGGTGTTATAGAAAGCTGTTTACAATAAATTACCCCTTAATGGATTTTTGATTGATGTATTAGATGTCAAACTCACTAAGAAGCATGATCTATTTGGCCATTATACCTTGTAAATCTATTTTAGATAGTAGATACTTGGGTAGATCTAATTTTGAAATGACCATGGTCTTATTGTTCAACATGTAATATTGCATTTTTTGAGCTATGAATACCATGGCTAAATAGGCTTTTTCAATAGGCATATAGTTATGTTCATATGTGACCAATGTATGACTTAAGTAGTATACTACATGTTATTTTCCATTTTCATCATGTTGAGCTAGAAGTGCCCCCAAGGCATTATCTATAGCTGATAGGTACAACAAAAATGGTTTTCCTGGCATAGGGGTAACAAAACAAGTAGATTTGCTAGGTAATATTTTAGTTGATAAAAAATTATTTGGTAGTGATTATCCCAATGGAATGCAAATACCTTATTTATAAGATGTGTAAATGGATGACACTTTTATGATAACTAAGATATGAAGCATTGGATTAATTGGATCTTACTCTACAAACTATAGAGCTGCTTCAAATTGGTTAGTGGTGTCATCTCTATTATAGCTTGGACTTTGGCTAGATCAAATTCAATGCCCCTATGAGACATGATGAATCCAAGTAATTTACTTGATGTTACTCCAAACAAACATTTCTTTCAATTTAGTCAAACTTTGTACTCATGCAGTCTTTCAAATATTCTACGTAGCACTATTGGATGATCATCTCTAGTTTTTGATTTACCTAGTATGTCATTGATGTAGTCTTCAACAATATCATGCATCATATCATGGAATATGATGGTCATGGATTTTTGATAGGTGGATCCAAAATTATTAAGACTGAATGGCATTATTTGATAATAGAATGTTCCCCATAGAGTGGTGAATGCTATTTTGTGTTGATATTTTGGTGTTATTCTAATTTGGTTGTATCCTAAAAATCCATCCATGAGTGAAAGAATCTCATAACCCATTATGGATTCAATGATCATGTCAATATTAAGAAATGAAAATTCATCCTTAGGTCAAGCTTTGTTTATGTCTCAAAAATTAGTATAGATTTTGATTCCTTCAAACTTTTTGCTAACATGTACAACATTAGATATGCATTTTGAGTAGTCAATGGATCAAATACATCCTACTTCTAAGAGTTTTTCCAACTCTTTCTTTACTAATACAAAAATGTGAGGATGCATCTTGGATAACTTTTGCTTAACTGGTTTGGCATCAAGATTTACCATAAGGTGATGTAAAACCAAGGCAGGGTCTAAGGCATGTTAGAATAATCCCATGCAAAGATATCTACAAATTCTCTCAATAGAGTTGTAAAGACTTCACTTTCCTCCTTAGTGAGGGACATGCCTAATTTTATCCATTTTAGGTCTGATAGAGTCTCGATGTTTATCTCTATTGTATCTTCAACTAGAAGGGTCAAGCCATCTTCTAGGATAGTAGGTAAATATTTTAACTATTAGATGATATCAAGGTCCTCTATTAGGACTTTCTCTTCAAATCCTCCTAGGAATGATAAATCTAAGTTCCCTAATGGGAAATCTAGCCATGGGATAAAAATAGTCAAAAATTCTTGAAAATTTTGATAAAACACTTGTTGTTTCTCAAAATTGAACTCAGATCTATAAGCAAGTTCATCATTGGTGGTCTCTTGGTGTAAATTTGAAGAAGAATGAACACCCTCCTTTAATGGTGCCTAAAGCAAGTTTTCACCACTAGACTGGCCTTTATCTTTACTTTTTCCCTGATCAAAAAGTGCCTCAAAGAGGTTTTCACTTTGGGATCTCAATGTTTTATTTATTTATTTGTGGCTAAGGGTGTTCACCCGCTATCCAAAATAATCATTAGGATCTAATGTGATTGAGAATCCTGATTTATGATCTCCCAATAAAACATTGTCTCTAAGGCCTAGAAAATCATAGAATGCCTCATCTTTCTAAAACTCATCAATCGGTAAACTAGATTCTTGTTGGTCCCAATCTATCAGTTGGGGATAGTAGAATGGTAATGGGTTGTGATGAATGACTAGAGTAATGGTAAAAATGGCATTATTATCAAACAAGTTAGTCTTATCTAGGTCATCAATGATAAGGCTATGATTGGACTCTACTTCATTATCGGTGTCATCATCACTAGTCACTGGTGATGGAATGTGAATAAGATATGTGGGGTCACCCCCAGGTGGTTTAAATCTAAGTCCATATGATCTTTTGTATTTAGTCATGGAAATTAGCTCAATGGTTCCTTATTGATTCAATCTGAGGTCTCTTCCTTCATAGTCTTGATTCGCTATGATCTTATTGGGAATATTATACTTTTCACTCTTATAATAATTAGCTTGGTTGTCATTATATAACCATGATTCATCTCCCTCAAGAGGGTTTGGTTCTAGGCTAGATGTTAATACAAACATGACAGGGCCTTTATTTTTTCTCTTTTATTACCATTTCCTATGTGATGTAACTTTAGGTCTTTCAAAGGTCTTTGGATTTTGAGGAAGATTGGAAATATGAAAGGTATCATACATTACATATTCTCTTGGGCCATTAGCTGAAATGGTGTAATGATTGGAAGCTTTAGGAGGTGGCATGTGGGAAATGGAATTTAAGATATTAGGATCTATGCAATTATCCTCTAGAGAATCAATAAGTATGGCCTTTATGTTATCCGAATTATAACTTAGATTCATGTTGTATTGGTAATTTTAGCTTTTAAACTTGGCCTTGAGATGTTTGCAGTGTTCATATGGGTGCAAAACTCTTAGAATATTTACTTCCATCCCTGAGTAGGAGAACTTGATACATTGGTGTAGCATTGATAGGATTGCACAAATATCATGTAACCAAGGCCTAACTAAAAGCATATTATATGAAAACTCAAGATCAAGCACATGACAAAATGGATCATGGGTTAAAGGCCCAATTATAACTAGTAGGATAATGGTGCCTTATGATTCTCTCTCTTGATTATCATAGGCTTTGATAGTTCTCATTTTTGGTTGAAGATATACCATTATGTACTAAAGAATATTGATAAGCTTTAGAGACACTGTGTTGAGGCTTGATCCATTGTATATAAGGACACATTGCAATTTATGCCACTTTATATAAACTTATATGTACAATGGATTATTATAGAGTGGGCCAAGGGAAAACATATCACTTTGGTTGAATGCGACTTGTTGGGCAAGAGTTAGGTGTCTAACCAAAGATTGAAATTTATGAAGGGATATGTCACTATAAATAGTGGATTGGGTTAAAAACTCATTCAAAATGTTCTTTTGGATTTTTTACATTCACAACAAATCTAAAATAGAGATCTGGGCTGGTGTCTTCTATAATTGTTCCATAATATCAAACTTATTATCTTACGCAATGTTAAATGTTTTATTATGAGGCTGAATGATTGGTTCTATAATGGGTGAGGTGGTAGATGGTTATGGGCTTAGAATGATAATCTTTGAACTTTGATTTGTGATTTCCCAATTAGGATTAAGTACATGACCATGGTTTCTAACAAATGATGGTAATGGTGTGGGACCAGATAGAACAAGTCTCAATTGTTGGTTCACTTGTATGTGGTTATGGGAAGTTATTGATATAAGGTCCAAAAGTGGAAATCCTAGTTTGTTGGTCCATCTACATGTGGTCCTAGATTAAAGAAGGATTATCCATGTAATTTATCTTAGTGACATTATTTAGCAATGGTCTAGATTGATTGGTGTTAGGTCTAGGATTAATAAAGATGGTATTAATGCGACCCCATACAATATGACCTACAAACCTATTATAGTAATGTATAACTTCATGGTAGGTTTGTTGGTTATTACCATTTTAACCTTAGTTTATTCCATTATTTTGATGTTTTTGGTTATACTATTGATTTTACTAGTTCTACTAGTTTGGCCTTTGATTTTGATATTATTGATTTTTTTGTTGCACTAGCTATTTTTGGTGTTTCCATTATTGTTTTTGTTGTTATTTTTTATTATTGTGTCAGGTAGAAGGGTTTTGATAAATCCAAAGAGTCTGATTAGAGGTGGAAGCACTACCATCCAATGTTATCTCCCCATTCTCTAACTATTCTCAATCAATTGTTTGATTTGCACACATCTTTGTAAATTATGTTCATTGACTTGATGATATTCACATAATTCATTTTCATGGTACCAATAAAGATAAGGAATGCCTTGGGGATAATGATTTGGTATAGGCCAAATAATCAAATTAGTAGCAATAATTTTATGAAACACATATTCAATAGGCTCTCCAATGTCACTAAAAACATGGTGAGTAGGTACTATTATCCTTAGAAGAGGGTTTTGCAATGGCAAAGGTTGTGGTATTTATTTCACAGGTCTTGGTTGTTGTACTTGTAGCATTGGTTAAAGAGGTTTTCAAGTAGGAGTAAAATAAAAATATGGTCTAGGTTGAGGAGATGTTTGCATCATTAGGACATGATGTGACTCACTCACTCCATTTCCCACAACATTCCTATTATGGTTGAATTATTTTGGTCTATCTTGGTTATTGTCATATATCAATTGTGATGCTTGCACTTGGATTGGATATTGGTTTTGTCTACTTCTTTGACTGGTACCTTTGTTTTTATTAGTTTAATTAAGATTGATGACTCATTTATTAATGAGCACTTGCTTGATCAAGAAACCTTTTTCAATGATTTCTTTAAAGTTATATGCACACTGTAGTTCCAAATGATAGGCTATCTCACTATGAAAGTTTTCAGTGAATACAATGGCTAATTTTTTGTCTAGTAATCTATGAGTGAATCGGCTTACAAGTGCTCTCCATGGCTGTAGATAACTTGTAAAACTCTCACCAGCCTTTTGTTTTGCTTGTGTGAAGTCAACCAATGAAATATCATGTTTGAGATTGTAGGAAAAGTGTTGTATAGACTTTTCTAAAAGGTCATCAAAATATGTTACTAAACTATTAGGAAAATTTAAAAACCACTCTAAGGCTTGTTCATATAAGCTCCTTAGAAACAATAATAGAAGGTATATATCTCTTTATGCCATTGGCTGGCATGAAAAAAATAACTTGATTAAATGGGCTTTGGGGTCACCTTTCCCCTTATATTTATCAAATTTTGGTGGCTCGTATCCTAGAGGAAATGGAATCTATAATTAATCCATATTAAAAGGATAGGAACACACATCATCCAACTTAAACTTTTTAATCTATTTTCTCACTTGGATGGCAACAATTACATCCTTCATTTATTGTAACTCTTGCTCTAGGAAACTTATGGCAATATTGGCCTGGGTAGATGGTTGGGTGGTCATAATTGAAGCACTTTGACTAGGGTATGATGGGGGTATTTGGTATACATTATATTGGTTAGGGAATGAACCAAGAATACACATATGTGGATTAGGATGTACTTATTGAAATTGTATGTTTGGTTGTGCAATATTCTAGTTTAGGTTGGTGAAGAAGGTTTGACTTGGAATATTTTGAGGTTGGGATAGAGGGATATAATGATATTTTGCCTATTATGGTTAAATAGGGACCTATTATTGACTACTCAAACCTTACTATTGAGTGGGAACTTGTGAGCCAGGACCTTATCTCTGAACTTGTGGTATGCTTTGCATAAAAGGCAAATGTTTCCTAATAGATATTTGAGAGACATTGAAACCCCCTTGTTGCATTAATCCTAGTTGGGAAGTAGATGCATGCTAAATGTTTGGAAATTGTTGATGACCAACATGAATACACTATTGATTAAACATCATTTGGTTTTGAATCCGCATGTTGGTATGTGAAGAAGAAGGTATGTTTTCTACTACCTAATGAGGTAGAACATTAGTTTCCCCTTGTTGAGGTTGTAATATGTTTGGCCTTTTCTATGTTGGTATATTAATTTGTGCCTATTATTATGGAATTTTACTCATCACCTATTGAGGAGGAATATGATTCATCACATTCTATTATTGAGGTATCGTATTGGTTGTTGGTTGGCTACCTAATCATGTTGGTTGTGTTCTTGATGAAGCAGTTGGTTGAGGTTGGGGTGTAGAAGCTCCCATTCCTAGGTTTACAAATCTACTCATGGTATTAAATAAAGGCATATGTTATTGACTATTTCTTTTTATATTATTACCACTTTGATTTGGATTGGATGTTGCTTGCACATTATCCACTATGTTTTGCTCATTATTCTATGTAGAATCAAAATACACTTCTTTGATAATTGGCATATGAAACAAGTTATCTATTGAAGTGTTTTGTGTGAATGGGTTTAAACTCTAATTGTATCGACCAGTTAACTCTATCAAAACTCCTATTGAAAGAACTAAGTTAATAATAGGTTTACTTACCATGGTCATATGATTGAAATTGCATGCTAGATTTAGGCAGGTTTGATATGATATCTGTATTTGGTTAAAGTGTTATTCCATGATGTTCTTTCCTTTTTTAGGCATATTGGGGTCTTGATATGTTGTTTGGACTAGAGTTAAAGGATTGATAGAAGAGGCCTATTGACTATATGATATGTTGTGAGGCATCCTTACTAGGATTGGTAAAATTTCATGAGGGAAGTCCATTAGAAACTTAGCCCCTACTTCTATGGCTCTAACCAAAATTTCATCTTTGTTCTCTAATAAATGATGCTAAAATAAAAATGGATCATACATGAAAGGCATATTAATATAGTAAAATTATTGAGGAACTAGTTCTTCAACTATGGGTATCGTAGCTAAGTATTGTGTAGTTTGTTCTTAGTCCTATCTTAAATATGGTGGTGTATTAACCAAATATTTATCCAATGGATCTTAGTTTTGTTCCCTTGTTTGAGTATTATAAGAGGGATAAGTATCCATCTCATAAGTAATATTATCTGTGTAGGGGTCTTTCACCATTTCTTCTTATGCAACCACATTACTAATCCTTAGATTGTACATTTGTCCACTACGAGTGTAGGAATACATGTTGGGATACATAGTAAATTTTTTTGTGATAGAAAAGGAAGAGATTTATAATAAATCTAAAAAGACAATGTATAAAATATGATGTTTAAACTTGGTCTAGATTCATCAAAAATATGGAAAGGTTTATACAATGATTTGTGATAAAACAAGCTAACATTAACTATCTAATGTTACATGTCTTATACAATAGGATCGAGTAAATGGAAATAAAATCAAAATGCCAAAATCTAAGGTCAAAGTGTTTCAAATTAGTCTAAATTAGGAAAATAAACCATTTCTAGGTCTTTTGGCCAAATGTGGCATCAAAATCTAGACTCAAACAAGGCATGTGCTAGGACTCTGAGCCAAATAGCATCAAAATCTAGACTTTGAAATATATGAAAATTTTAATCTAATATATTTGAAACACTTCTAATAAAAAATAGGTATTTGACTCTTAGACATGAAATAAATTAAATAGGTATAAGGTATGAAACAAAATAAAATTTAGGGATATTTTGTTTTCTCTCAAATAATGGTATAAAACCTGGTTATTTTGATAAATAGACTAGATAAATGTGAATAGAGTAATTGTGCTAGACAAAGATTCACAAAAGGTATACTTGGACTAGCTTGAAAAATGTGTAAAAACTTGGAATATATGTAAAAAGGTCTATGAAATAATGTTTTAGATATTTTGAGTAGTGTAACAATGCTAAACTACTCAAAAGATGTGATAAAATGTTTGTTTCAAAAACTCTCTAAGGTAAAAATGGTTTCTCAAAAAATTGGCAGTATAACACTACCTTTATTAACTCAAATGACATACATATCTTAAATATTTTGAAAATATCTCTAAGGAAAAAAAGTATGTATTTAAAAGATCTTAATGGAAATAGGATGGTAAAATAAAAATGTTTGGTACATAGACTCAAAGTGCAAGTGTTTAGCACAAAATGACTTAAGTCTATCAAGTGGTGATAATGATTATGAGTCTTAAACGACCTTCAACCCAAATTTTAAATTGAACATAAGTTCCCTCAAGTTTAGTGAAAATGGTGAACCCACTTATCACATCAACCCTATGAACTTATGAAGGTGTAATTTTGAATTTGGATTATAAATGAAGGACTTTAAACAATGTTTGGTAATAGTCTAGACTCAATTGGGTAGCATAACTATGCCAAAGTGAATGATATGACTCTAAGTTTTAATTAACTTTGAACAAGGAAAATTGATGATTCACATGGGCATCATAATGCCTCTTCATTCAAAAGGAAATGAGGACTATGTGTTTTGGTTTGTATCATTTATTCACACTAAGTTTTGACTCTAAACAAGACTTTAATCTAGGACAAAACCAACTAGTTAATCACTCTTAAGTCCTGAATTGACAAGGTCGCTTGGTATTGTTGAAATCCATCAATATATGTCATTTGAGAGGCTTTTAATGTTGATACAAAAATTAAAATGTGAATTATATAGTAGGTTTTTTACACCCCTCTTCTCTAAAATGATAGTACTATGACATGGACCTTAAGGTGCACCTTGCACCAACAACACTTCTATGACAAGTGGGGATTTGACTAAGATATACAAGTTTTAGAATGTCTAGTTGGATGAATTACCCAATGATTTTCACATCACAATGTAAAATAAACACACTTGAAATATGTGTCCATAGTACTTGGCTTGTTACAAAAAGGTCTTTGTCCTTTTTACAACCACTACATCTATCACTTACTTAGTGTAGTGCAATGTCTAAAGTGCAGATACGTCCCTATGTAAATCCAACACTAGAAGGTGGTTTAACTTCTCAAAACTCTAATCCTAGTGGGAGTGGTTAAAGTCAGTGCCAAAATATGAAACCCCAGGTCAAATATTCCCTATATAACTTATGGGAGGTAATTAAGTCCCGCTCACAATCCAAGATGCAATAAAATAAATGATTAATATAAATATTTTAGGGTCATTTCAAGATCATCCAAACTATTACAAGTTTTTTTGGAGTGATTTAGATGACATTGTTTCTATGCCTTAGACTAGGCATGTTTACAATAAGGATGACACTTTGGATTCCAAAAGTTCCCTAAAGGGGATGGATGGAAGAGCATACATGTAACGTCCCTCTTTTTACCAATCAAATTTTAAGTTTAAACAACTATTGAAAACAAAATTTGACAAGTGAGTTCAATTTTAAGCACCAAATGAAAGTTTAGGTGGTCTTCTTTTGACCCCTTGGTCTTAAGTTGTAAAAATATATAAAGCTTATGAAAAAAATTAATAAATGAAATAAGGAGCATTTACTTTTGTTTTAAACCCAAAGTTTGAAGTGTTCAAAACTTAGCATGCTAAATATTCACTTTAGGCACCAAATTTGAAGTGTGCATGATTTTAACCAAGTTCTTTTTAAAACTCCAAATTGAAGTGTATGACTAGTTAAAACACCCACATTAAATTCCAAACCATCCTTTGAACCTATAAAAATAAGATTAGGATTACCTGATTTGAAGCACTTTAGAGGATAAGATAAGGAATTTTGAAAAATGAGCTCTCAGGTTGATAGTTGAGTTGGGTTAGCAAGCAAGTTGGGGTTGATTTAGGGTGAGTCAGGGCCAATTTGGGGTCAATTTGGGGTGAGTCAAGTTGAGTTGGGCTGAGTTGAGGTGAGTTAGGTTGAGTTGGGATCGATTTGGGGTCAAGTTGGGGTGAGTTTGGATGCATTGGGCACATAGTCGAGCCGGGTTACACAGTCCTGAGAACAAAATTATGGCTTACAAAAAAATGGATTTTTGCTCAAATTTTTACCATGTTTTCCTCCACACTCCAAGATCCTTCATGAAAATGGTTATTAAGTTTCTTTTAGGTGAAATTTGACCAAATTTCTGAGGCTAAGTCCCACTAGACATGCCATTTGTGAGCATAGGATTGCAATATGGGGAGATTAGTATTGTGTTAGTGAATAAAACAAATCAATCAAAAACACACTAAACTAAAACCCTAAGCC